>JAPIVC010000952.1:1125000-1484718 GCA_030586385.1 Camponotus fellah
AAGGTTCGCACGCTGGGTATTCGAGTTGCAACAATATGATATCAAATACCGAGGGATACAGAATCGCGTGGCAGACGCGCTGTCACGCTACCCCGAAATCTGCGCCATCAAACAACAACGCTGGCGATGGTACGAGCGGATTTTAGAAGAAGTACGCCAGGATCTAGCCGCCGGAGTACAGGATAAGAGAAGATAAACTCTTCAGACACATCCTGCACACACTTCAAAGAAACAAGCGGCGACGCACAATGGAAGTTGTGTATCCCGACGCCAGTATGACTGCGAGTTCTCCAAAAATATCACGATGAACCAACAGCAGGACATCTCGGCATCGCCAAAACAATAGTGAGAATTGCTGAAGGACACTACTGGCCAGGAATGTTCCGTGATATCACAAAATATGTCCGGAACTGCCAGAATTGCCAGAGTTACAAAGCGTTCCAGGAAAAACCAGCGAGAAGACTTCACGCAACGGAAGACAAACGACCTTGGCAGCAAGTTTGCATAGACCTGATTGGCCCAATGTCGAGATCTAAAAAAGGGCACACATGGCTGTCAGTAATGCAGGACCGCTTCTCCAAATAGATCGAGTGGGAGCGTCCGAAATGACCACGTTCGAAATGGCCACAGATAAATTTGATCACGTTCGGAATGGCCACGTTCGAAACGGCCACACACATACACACACACACACACACACACACACACACACACACACACAGGTTTGTAGCTTTTCACGCGAAGGTGGACGGGGTGGGTGCGGGAGGGGGGCCAGTCATCAGAGCTTTCGAGAAGCAACAACACTTCTACAATTTAAGAAGAAGAGCCTGGAAACCGCTAGTGGGTTTGGAGAAGAAACCACCAGCTGTCCAAAAAAGCCGAAAAGTTCAACGAAAAGTTCGCACCAAAATACAGTGGGCCATATGAGAGTAATATCGCCTGTTATCGTCGATCTTCGGAGCAGGCGAAGGAAGTGGCTCCGGCACATACACATACAAAATTTGAAACCGGCGAAAAATGACATAAAGAAAAACATAAATAACAACAATAACGAGAGCGAGGATGACGAACGTTGACTCGAACACCGCAGATCACTTCAATTCGAAATGTCAAACCAGGAGGACATATTAAAAGCAATAGAAGAATACCTCGGCGAGACCGCCGACACCGAAGTGTAGCTCGCGCCTCCGGTTCCGTCACCAGAGCCGCAGCAGCCGCCGCAGCCGCGGCCGCCAAGGGTCGGAATGACGATCCAGAAATCCGACCGGGTCAACGAACAGAAGCGGCAAATGCTCTTGGCCACTATCACCTGTGTGAAGGTCAATCCGACCTTACGAAAAGCCGCCATCACCGCTGCAGAAGACCGCAGTCGAGGTTCCAAAGGAGGAAATTCTGCGGCCGATGAGGCCTCTCAGCGCCGCCCATAAAAGTAGAGGTAGAGCCCGGTATCATCGTGGAGATACTACTACGTGTACTTCGCGGTTCACGTCAGCGGCGCTACAAGTCGTGGACACCGCAGGGATGCTGGATATTGCGTTTTTCCGGGAACGAAAAGCTCCGATATAAGCGAAGAATCAGTTAGGCGTCCGTGCGTCTAGAAATCCACGAGTCCGACCAACCGTCCGACTGACCGCTCCGGATATCGAGCATAGGGTGTATCTCAAATTCAGGTACAAATCTAAAGGAGGGGGTGATGTATGATGCACCCCGTGCATCCCTTTAGATGCATCGTCTTTTCCAGCATGCGATCCGCCGGAAGCTGCCGCCCGGCAGAACATCCATCGGACATAGGCAGCGGCGCAATGCGCCCACATTTTTTAAACACTCAGAATCGTTATGCTAATAAGTCGAATACCGCCGAGCGTTGCTGACGTGCCCCGAACCGTCGACCGGCGAAAACCCACGCTCGGCGCGCACCCCGAACTTCTTCGAGCGGGTCCCGACCGCTTTCCGATAACCCGTTAGGAAGGGGTAATATCGCCGCGCGTCGACGCGGGCAATTAGTCGGTATAAAACAGGCACGTTCGGCATACTAATCACCTTTTTCCGATTCGCTCACGAAAGTGAAGCAGCCTCGAAACCTAGATTGCTCCAGAAAAACTAAGCCCAGATACGAGTAAAAAAGGTAGAATATTCTCGATTTTCATTCCATCTAAATAATCCGACCAGAAAAGAAATCAGAGCGCACTCCGATTTCATCGAGAGTTCTTGTTTTGCCAGTTCACGATCCGACCGCCAAACGCTAGTGCATTTTCACGAGGCAGAGAGGAAAGCTACCTCGGACGAATTATTCTCACGGCGTTCCTAAGAAATTTCCTTTACACCTGGAATTACATTGATATTTCTGCGAAAACGCATTCGCGCGGAATATATCGTCGTTTCGCGGAAATTCCGCGCGTATCTTAGTAAACACGTAGAAAAAGTGGGCTAGACCGATCGCCCAGACGCGCGCAAATAAAAATTAGGCACGCGCTACGTCAACCGGTTATTGATCGCGCCTGTTTGACAACACGCGCCGTAAACAGCATTAAAGCATCGCGAATAACATCCAAAACCGAGTTACATCTGTAATCAATCTTCTAATGCAATAGCTCTTTTTTTATTTTTAATCTCTAATCTGGAATATTGTTATTTTTTATTTTTTTATTTATTTATTTATAATATACAAAAAAGATAAGAGATTTTTTTAGTACAAAATGTTTAACATTTATGAACATTAGCAAAAGAAAATGAAATAAGATTGTCATGGGCGATTTCCGCGCGATTTGCTGTCGGATAGTCGGAATTGGAAATCAGAGTTCGGTAGGTTGAATGAGCGAGAGCGTGTATATGAAATAAAAGAAAGTGTTTATTGTATACGTATAATACTGTGTGTGTGTGTGTGTGTGTGTGTGTGTGTGTGTGTGTGTGTGTGTGTGTGTGTAGATGTAATGTAGTTATAAAAATGTAAAACTACTTCATATTAATAAAGAAATGCTCTCAGTAGAAAAGTTCCCAATTTTTATATAAATGTTTATTTTATTACAGTTTACAACATTTGTAACTTCAAATTTCGTCCTTGAAGTATTATCATGTGCATTTGGTTTCATTGGCATAACAATAAAATATTATTCATTTTGCATTAATAATGAGACTGTAAGTTGATTATCTATTTTCATTTGTTTGAATATAAATGCTTCTAATATATAACATCTTATATCCAATAATATTTTCGTTCTTACTGATATAAATTATGAAGATTCATTGAAATAGATGAAAGATTTATTGGAACAGCTTCAACGTATCTTTAATGATTTGAAAGATAATAATGAAATTGCCATCATAGAAAGATACGGAAGAAACGTAAAATATTACACGGCTATATTGACAAGTAAGTAATAACTTTTTTAATTTTTCCACTTTTTATTTTTGATGAGTTTGCTGTTGGAAATTTCTTTATGAAAAAATTCTTGTAAATTCTCCAAAGTATATTAGTAAATTAATATATAAATTTAGAGATATAAATATAATACAGAATAAATATAGTACAGAAGTATTCACTAGGCAAATAATATTTATGAAATTAAAGCACTTTTATTCTTTTATTTTATAATTATCTTCTTCAATTATTCCTCTCCATTGAGGAAGAAAATTTTTTTAATATACTTTAAACATATAATTACAAAACTGAAAGATGAATTAATAATCGTTAAATATAATTATCATATCGATATATTTATAATAACTGAATGTATAATGCACTTCTAATTTTTTACAAAAATTCAATTCAATGTCAATTGAATTTAACCACTTATATTTAACCAGTCGTAAAAATTAAATATAATGTAATAGTTGAAAACAATAAATTATAATGCATGTATTTTACAATATACAATAATTTTTCTACACATACAGATACGCGCACAAGCATGTGTGTATGTATGTATATGTGTGTGTGTGTGTGTGTGTGTGTGTGTGTGTGTGTGTGTGTGTGGGTCGCGTGCGTTTTATATGTATTAAAAAGAAATTAAATAGGATTATCATACAAATACACACATATCTATACATACATGGATATATTTGAATTTAAAAAAAATTTGTATCAATTATTCCTTTACAATTTATTTATAATAAAGTAACTTAATATTTTAATTAGAGAATTAGAAATTTTATGATGGCTTGCAAATAACAATATTTAGTATTCATTGTTTGCAGTGTGTTCGTTACCACGAGCATTATCAAATATGGCCGGATATTTTGCAAATTATTTCATCCGTAAACAAATTTCGACCACGTCAATTGTATATTTTGACTGAATATTTTATTGTGTGTGTGTGTGTGTGTGTGTGTGTGTGTGTGCGCGCGCGCGCAATTTATCAGGGCACGATAATCGGCGCGAGATATGAAATAATCGCTCGACTGCGATGCACGGATATTACGGCGCGAATGCACGGCATGAATGTGCCGTATAAAGGTATCGAAACACGTACAGTATCTTTGATCGTGCGTATTGCATTTTTACCATTTTCCCCAGTGTTTGGACAATTTTAAAATTTATTTCTGAGTCCAGTAGGTTCACAAATATAAAGATATACCGATTTCATACAATTCCCTTATAGGCAAAGAACAATGCTGAAAAAGCAACAACCATTTACTCTATTACCTATTTTACACTTACAACTGTGTCCTACAATTGATTGGAGACCAAACAAACGTATATCTAAAAATACGTAAACATAGTATTTGACGCTATTTGAATGTCTTGAACGAATTAATTTTTTTAATGAAAAAATTAAATTAATTTTTTAAATATATTTTAATTAAATTAAAATGAGTCACAACCTTCCTCTCTCTCCCTTTTTTCTCAAAAACATTAATAAAATAAGACATTTTTCGTTTACAATTGCCACTTGTTCATTAAAAAACATTTGCTGCAAAACGTGGTTTTTCTTTTAAAAAAATTGCATTTTCACAATTTTCCCCGGTGTTTGGACAATTTTAAGCTTCCTTTGCGAGTTCAGCAGGTTCAAAAACATAAAGATATACCGATTTCATACAATCCTTTTACAGGCAAATTTTGGCTCTTTTTCAGCATTGTACTTTATTAAGAATACAAAGAAAACAGTTGATGCCACCAATACTTTTAAAATTCCAGAATCACATTTTCTTTCTTTATATCGGCGAATAAAAGAATTTTAGCAAAAAACATTAAAAAGAAAGAAATTATAAAGGAAAGCATAAATTACGAAAATATTATGATTTATATAGTTTAAAATAAAAATATTATAATTTTTATGTATAAAATTTTGAATTCATTGTAGTTTGTTTATTTTTATTTTATGTAAGAATGTATATATATATATATATATATAAATATATATTATAAATATTTTATATATTATAAATATTATATATATTACATATATTTTATAAATATTTAATGTACAGGTTTTCAAAAGCTGGTGTGTTTGATCTATATGAAAACATACGATCCTATGTGCGAAGAATAAATTGTTGTTGAATAATTGTAATTATATTATAATATTACTGTTGTAGGTTATTTTGTATATTTTATGGTTATGACTGTTTATCGTGCAGTGCTGTACTAAATAATAACTAACTCCCTAGAAACCATGTTTAATAATTTTACTTTTCACGCATAAAATAATAACTAACTCCCTAGAAACCATGTTTAATAATTTTACTTTTCACACATCCAAGCCGCGTACATAATCGCCATACGTGAAAAGTTTCAGGTAAAATTTGGATAAGTGAAAAATAAAAAGTGAAAAATGAAAAATGAAAAGTGAAAAATTTCACATGAAATTATATGATCGATCCCCTGGACAAAATTGACGCATAATTTTTCATATTGTGTTTCACTTTTTCTTTAAAAGCTGATATTTAAATTTTAATGAAAAATTTTAAAGAAAAAATGAAGAAAAAAATATGCATTAATATATATATATATATATATATATAATATATATATATATATACACACACATACATACAAACATGTAATATATTTTTTATTCTTTCTCTTTTTCATGAGAAAGTTTTCTTCATTTTAAAAAATTCAAAAATATCATTTTCCATGAAATTATCCATCGCCATCTTACATATCTTATATTCCGTTCCAGTAGACATTTCTTTCCTCTCACCCTTTGAGCTTCATCCCAGCAACATACTTTATCCAGTATTTCTTACATCCATGGGTTTTAATATCTAAAACTGAGAAGCTTGATTCTTCGAAACCCAGACTTCCAAAAGAGCCAGGCCAACATGTTTGCTCGATGAAATTGAAAAAAAGAGGATAATAGCAGAGCGTATACTGGTAGGAGAAGCATTCCAGTTCTGAACTTCCTAGTAATCAATTCGGGTTCCGTAAATAGAGGTCTATTTGCGACATACTGGCGTACAACTGGTGAAAGACATTATCACCGAAGCGACAGAGAACGGGGATGCTATTATTGTTGCATTGGATATTCGAAACGCGTTCAATAGCATTCCTTGGTCAGTAATTCGTAGGACCCTGCGGCAAAGCCTATTCAGAGTATATTAGAAGATTAATCAACTCATATTTATCGGATAGTGTAATTAATTATGATATTGAAAAAACGATGCACAGCGGAAAGACCCATGGAAGCCGGAGCTCCAAGGTTCGGTGCTACTTCGTCCGTGTTGTGAAATATTGCGTTCGACAATGTTCTTGGATTCACCGAGAATGAAGAACACTGCAATATTGTTTATTACGCGGATGATACACTTGTAACTGGTTTAAATTTATTACATATGCGTTTAAGAGCTAGTGTCTTTATAGGTTATCTAGGTCTTTAGAGTTATCAATATTAGTAGGTTAGGCCTGACAATTGCAACAGATAAGACGGAGGACATCATTTTTCATTCAAAAAAATCGAATGAATTATCTAAAGGTTTTGCGATCAACGATGTATTAATAGATTTCGTACTTGTCGTGAAGTACTTGAGTGTGATGATTGATGCGGATTGATCCTTTAGGAATCATTTCAAATATGTTGAGGACAAGGTTGGTATGATTTGAGTCTTAAATCGGCTAATGCTGAATCTGAAAGGATCTAACGAGAAACGTAGACGATTATATGCTCGTAAACGTCGTTTTCTCAATTATCTTGTATGGAGCCCCAGTCTGGAGGAATGTGCTTGTTCCAAGTCGATTGCGGTCGGTCTTTGCATGTCTTAGAACATTCTATTGCACAAAAAGTGATTTTGGCATATAGAATAGTTTTCCAACTCGGCCTTAATATTGACAAGGACTCCTCCTGTTTGCTTTATGGTCCCGATGAGGAACTGCGTTTTGGTGCCTCAAGGAGTGCAAGAGACTATTCGACGGAGATGAGGAATGTTATCAAAGATGTAGAATTTGGAAGGATGCGAGCTATGGCGATAACATCTTGAAAGAACACATCGGAGGAATACATTATAATGATGATTGTTCCTAGATTGGATGCATGGATAGTCTATAATTCTGAGGGAATATCGTTCCATTTAACGCAATGATGGGCCATGGATGTTTTGGCAAGTTTTAATGGAGAATCGGTAAAAAAGAGAGTGCAAGCTGTGACTTCTGCGGCGAAGAGGACGATGTCATACATAGTGATGCCAAAATGCTTATGCTGGCAATCGGCAACGTAGTGGAGAGGGTAAGTACACAAGGGAAAATCGCGTATAGATACATGATTTTTGCTAAGCATTCTGGCATCACTAGTCGTACAAAACTTCAGAAGTTGCGCGTGAGAACCGCAAAGAGTCCAGCCAGGATGAGATTGAGCTTAGAAAATGATTTTACGCTTGTTGATATTGTCGACTCTATAATCAAGGACAAGAATTCTTATCCGCATTTGTGGACTGAAGGAAGAAGAGGACAGACGTCGGGAGAGGACCGAGAGTCTTCCCTTCCGTCTCCTATGCGGAATGGCGGTCATACTTCACGACGCATTACATGTAATCCCATGAGTTTGGCGTTTGTTTTTGTTTGTCAATTTTATAGTCAATGTTTATTCATTCATTCTTTCACGCATAAAGTTTATTCATTATTCATACACCCATTTCGCATTCATTTTCTCTTCTTCTGTTTTTTCTTTTCTATCATTGTTTTGTCCAACATTTCGTTGTCCAACGTTTCATTTATCTCACTCACTCACTCATTTCATCTCATTTCAGTCTTTAATTCATGTTATTCATTCAGTCATTATCACTTTCTTCTTTTCGTTTTTGTTGGTTCTATTATATGCATATACGAGCGAGTGAGAGCGATTAGAGGCGGTCATTCTTACAAATATGGAGCCGAGACCGCTTCGGGTTGCTCATTCCGGTTGCGGATTGGCTGACTCGGAGCCAAGACTCCTCCTTTGGTCCTAAGATTCCGGCTTGCTGTAGTTAGCAGCGAGGTCTGATGTGATAGGTTAGGGTCACAAATAGGTAGAGGGGTTCACAATTTACACTTTACATTTTACATTTTTACATTTCACATTCTGCATATTTTACACTTAACACACACTTATACTTAGAGAATTAAAGTTTGTCTGGCAGCCGGTTTATGCATCATAAATCTTGTCTTCTAGATAGTGTCTATAATATAGTGTACATAATAATAATAATTTATAATATAGTGTCTATATATATATATATATATACGATATATGAGACGATGATCGGTCTCTCTCCACCCTTTGTTGGGCCAGCATTTTCGATGTTTGGGAGTAAGTTGAACCTTTCATTAATTGATTTTTATTTTTTGACTTGTTCTTTTTATTTTATTTCAATTATATATTATTAATTTGCTGTTATTGTTTGACTTCTCTACAGACATCGTCAAAATGACATTAATAACGAGACACCGCTTCAACTATAAGATTTTTTAATTTTTTTAACTCTTTACTATTGTTTTTATTTTTTAAAAATTATTGTAATAACCTGTTTGTATAATCTGCCTTCTTGTTGCGCTGAAGATGACCCAAAAATAGGGTCGAAACGTTCGCGATTCGATTACATTTATATCTATTCATGAATATCTTTTTTTGAATTTTTAATAAAATATTGTGTAACGTTAACCACACTAGACTCTTATTACCAATGATATTATTTATATTTAATTTTATATTTGTTGAGTCTGACATCTTTAACTAATTTATATATATATATATAGGGACCAAAAGTCTAGATACAGTCGAATATCTCGTATAGAATGCATTTTAGAATAAAATGCCTTAGACAAAAGTTGTAAGGATTAAAAAGATGTATTTAACTATGATATCCATTTGACATTGAGTAGCGTCCAAGGTCAGGGCAAGGAAATCATTTCTTAATTTTACATAAATTATAAAATATCTAGTAAAATATTCATTTTTCGATTATCTTACCTTAATACTTTTATGTAAAAATAATGAGAGGAATCAATTGGTGGAAGGAAAACACATAATTGTTTTGAAGAAAAAATATGTAATTTGCAATTAACAATTAAATATTTTTTCTTAAAAGTAACTATGTGTTTTCTTTACACCAATTGATTCCTCTCATTATTTTGTACATAAAAGTATTAAGGTAAGATAATCGGAAAATGAATATTTTACAAGATATTTTATGGTTTATGTAAAATTAAGAAATGATTTCAAGCCTTATAACTCAAAAAGTACTTGAGGAAAAAATAATTTATTCGAGTGTTTTGGAAAGGTCTCGAGGTAAGCTACAAGACTATGCAATGAAAACTAGGGGATTCTATTTAAAAAATTCAAATTGACCTTGCCCTGACCTTGGCGACGCCACTCAATGTCAAATAGATATCACAGTTAAATACATATTTTTAATCCTTACAACTTTTGTCTAAAGCATCTTGTTCTAAAATGCATTCTATACAAGATATTCGACTGTATCCAGACTTTTGGTCCACCCTGTATATACAGGGTGGCAGGGAATTTTTGAGCTTAACGAAATAAGGAAGTAGATTGACTCAAATTAAGAAGGAAGGACCTCTATTGTTTTGTGATTGTCGCAATAATTAACGAAAAATTAAATAAAGAAGATCGGCCAATGCGCGTGGCTAGAAACACATGACGGCGAAGACCGTCTGATTGTAACATAATGGCGGCACACGGCGAAGCGGTGATTGGGAAGGGGAGGAGCGATGAATGTGTAAGCACGTGGCGAAGGCTTCTCCCCTCCCCAATCACCGCTTCGCCGCGCGCCGCCGCGCGCCGCCATTATGTTACAATGAGACTGCCTTCGCCGCTTTGCGCTTCTAGCCACGCACATTGGCCGATCTTCTTTAATTAATTTTTCGTTAATTATTGCTACAATCACAAAACAATAGAGGTTCTTTCTTCTTAATTTGAGCCAATCTACCTTATTTCGTTAAGGTCAAAAATTCCTGCCACCCTGTATATATACACACAGAGTATAACTGAAAAAGCGCCCACGAAGCAAATAGTGTTATTCCTGATTAAAAATCGAGTCGAAAAGTTGTGAACCATTTTTTTCTATAATGCTTAATAAAGCAGTAATTATTGAGTAAGGCTGATGGCAAAAACCGAGATGTTAGCGCTTATGCCTGTCGTAGTCATAGACGTAAAATAAGGCAGAGAAAAATATATATGGTACTTACGTATATGTTTTTCTCTGCCTTACTTTACGTTCACGACTATGACAGACGTAAGCGTTAATATCTCGTCCTTTACCATCAGCCTAAAGTTGCGCCAATAAGCACCGAGCTTTAGACGGCGCACGTCAGTGAGCCGCAAACCTGGTAATGTGCATAAGCGCTCCGCTGCTATGTTATACCGCTATCGTGTATTCTTATGCGTTATAATAATGTGAAAAACTTTATTTTGCATTAAAAATCGTTTCCTTAAAAAAATTTCGACAAAGAGACTTATATCTTCCGAAAGTGGCCCTCTCGTAAAGGGGGAATGGGCGAAACTCACTGTAGTCACGCATGTACATTTCACTTTGACTCTTAAAACATATATAGTGTCTAAAAATTGCACATAATCGTAAAACTTTTATTGTTAATAACTTTTTTATAAATGACGAGCGATGGCTAAAAATCTTTGAATTGAATGTCACTCGGAATAATGACCTTGACATATATCATGGGCTGGGTTCCATATTCAGTACATCTATCATAACTCTTACTTTGTAATAAAAAGTATATATGCACACACATACATATACATATACAGGTGTCGTATCATCCGGCAAAAAACCATAAATAGATTTCATTAAACCGAAAAAAGTCATATACCATTTTGAAAACAATCGCATAAAATTTCGCCGGTGCTTCACTCGCCGCTTCGCCGCACCTATAGTATCAGGTTTATAAGCGTGCGGCGAGAAAAGTTAGAATGACTTTTCTCGCCGCGCGCTTATATTTGCTTATATTGGCCAATCTTTTTAAATTAATATCTCGAAATTTTACGGATTGTTTTCAAAACAATAAGTTTTTAGTTCGGTTTAACAAAAGTACTTATATATGAGATGTACTTTTTTTTATGGATGATAGAACGGATACTCTATACAGGGTGTCTGATAACTTTTTGCAATCCCGAAGTTGAAGATAGATTGGCTCAAATTAAGAAACACCTCTATTATTTTGCGATTGTTGCAATAATTAACGAAAAAATAATTAAAGAAGATCAGCCAATTCATGTGAGTATAAGCGTGCGGTGAGAAAAGCCGTCCTACTGTAACTTATCAAGTTGATACTAGGCACCGCGACGAAACGTTACGTTTAGTGAGTAAGCTCTGAACATCGCTTCGTCAATGATTCTGTCTTAGGTGGAATAAGGGGAGCTAGCAGCGTGACAGTGGCTGATTGGTCAATTCTATGCTTCTCTTGCTCCGCATAAGACAGAATCATTGACGCACACTGTACACATATAAGGTTATATATTTATTTATTATATATGTTATACACTTTATATGTGACATATATAAGATGATAACACATATAATAAATTATTTTTCAATCGATTCCATTTTAGCAAGGAAGAAAAGGAATAATCATTTATCACTGGAGTCCGGATCTTAGTGCCATTTTTCACACTCCAAGTGTATGCTAGTAGCCGAGCGCTGCGAAAAGCAGTATCGTCTATGTCAGTCTAGTAATGGTAGCAAAGAGGGTACCGTTGCGTAGAAAAAAATATAATAATTTATTATATTATTTTATATTTTATATAATATATACAGGGTATATCAAAAGCCTGGAAACAATCGAATATTTCATAAATTATGCATTTTAGAAAAAAATGTTTTAGACAAAAGTTGTTGACTTGAAGGGATGATACCATAAGATAATGTCATAAGATGATGTCATTAATTTGACCTTGAATAGTTATTTGAATAATTATTGAAGGTCACGTAAAGGTCACCTTCAATGTTTTAAATGGAACCATTTACTTTTTATTGCTTATGCTTGCAACATATTTCCAGTGCTTTTCAAAACACTATAATTAATTTGCAATTAACAATTACATATTTTTTTTTTGAAACAATTATGTGTTTTCTTTACACCAATTGATTCCTCTCATTATTTTGTACATAAAAGTATTAAGATAAGATAATCGAAAAATAAAGATTTTACAAGATATTTTACGGTTTATGTAAGATTAAGAAATGATTTCAAGCTTCATAACTCAGAAAGTAACTTAATGAGAACTAACTTAATTATAATATTTTGGAAAGCTCTTGAGATGAGCTGCAAGAATATATAATAAAAAATAAGCGATTCCATTTAAAAAATTGAAGGTGACCTTCACGTGATCTTCAAGTAACTATTCAAATTAATGACATCATCTTATGATGACGGCTCCCTTCAAGCCATATAATTTTTGTCTGAAGCATTTTTTTTCAAATGCACAATTTATGAAATATTAGACCGTTTCCAGACTTTTGGTACACCTTGTATATTATTTTTTATTATATTATTTTGTATATTATGTATAATATTAAATAAACATATATTCTATGTTAATATATATATATATATATATATATATATATATATATCTTTTTTACGCGATGCCCTCTTTGCTACCATTACTAGACCGGCATAGATGGTATTGCTTTTCGCGGCGTTCGGCCGCTAGCATGCACTTGGAGTGAAGAAAATGGCATCAAGATTCAGATTCTGCTTATTACAATTTATCATTTTCAAATATTTATAAATATGTACAAATATAATAAATTATAATAAAAAATATTTTTTACTTAATTTCTACATTTTCTGTGCAACCAGAAAAATTTAATAAAAAGAAATGAACAAAGGTTACTTATATTTTACTATTATTTTACTATTATTTTACTTATATTTTACTATTACTTATATTTTCATCAAAACTATTCTAATCAAAACTAAACTTCTATCAAAACTTTATTTCACAAACTATTAAAAAAAACCTTTATAATTGAAAAACAATAACATAAAGAAAGGCTATGAGAGCCAGTGCAAATATTATGCACACAAGAAATTATAATAATAATAAATTAATGAGTAACAACAAATTTATTACAAATTTGTGTGTGTGTGTGTTGAAGAATATTGAAGAATATTAAAAAATTGAAGAATATTTAAATATTAAAAAATATTTAGAAGAATTTTCTATCAGCTCGATTACACATCACATTATCCGAGAATACTGTTTTCGTATCTTTTTTAAACGAATCTCGGATTTTATATTACATTCACCATCATTGATTTTCAACGCACGTTTTATTGCATACCGACTTTATAAGTTCCATTTATTTATTATGTTCTCAATGTTCGAGTTGTTTCACTCTCTAATTGACTCTCTTATTGATTTTTTTAGTTTTAATTTATATTGAATATGAACCTCTACTTATAATTCTATGGTCTATCAATCATGGAGGGATTCAACATATGATGATCATATGACGATACATGCGATTTTGAAAGTTCTTTATTGATAGCTTCATTGTATTTCTTAATAACCTGTTTATATGCGTTGTGATTTATTATTTGTATCCATTATATTATCTATCTCTTATGCTAAAGTTAAAAAAGTCGAAATTTCCGTGATTTCAATATTCTTCAATAATTTTATTTAATAAATTTGTTATTATTTATTAATTTAATATTATTGTAATTGTGTGTGTGTAGGTGTGTGTGTGCGCGCGTGCGCGCGTACGCGTATATATGTGTGTGTACTTGTATACAGGGTGTCCCGCAACTATCGCTCCATATTTTAAAAGTAGATTCTCTGGTCAATTTAAAAACGATTTTTCCTCAGCGAAAATGTCGAGGCATTAATAGTTTTCGAGTTATAAATGATTGAAAATAAAGGGTTTTTCGCAAACTAAGCCTTATGGGAATAAAATATTAATAAAGTCACATTCTTTAGTTAATTAATTTTAGGTAGAGTTTACTTCAATAGAATTTTAATTTAAGGCTTAGTTAGAAAGATACATCATGACAAAAATTGGGAATATGCAAAAAATAATGATCTTCTTCGACATTTTCGCTGAGGAAAATTCGTTTTTAAACTGGTTAGAGAATCTACTTTTAAAATATGGAATAGTAGTTGCGGGACACTCTGTACGTACCTGAAATATAATAAAAGATATTAAGATACTTAAAATGCAGATGTATTGAAGTCGAGCCAGTTTCGATTTTTGAAAAGGCCATAGACCAACTCCTAGCAAAAGAGCTCGATTGATACTAAAATACTCTTCGATACTGATCATCTCTCTGTTAATATCAATATGCTTTTGAAACAATTTTTGTATATAAAGCGTCGCTTATTTCACATCTAAATTATAATCATCTAAATATTTTCTCCAAGTTTTCTTTTTTATCACGAAAAAAAATTAATTTATGAAGAAAGTATTCTATAACTTAACTCACATAATTATGGATACTGTGCGAAATAAAATACTGTGAGATGTGGAAATTTATATAATCGCACAATTTAACACCGTTTCGTTAAAATGCAGTTGTTTATTGAATAATCGATATAATGCGAAAAAATTAGCCAGATGTTTTATTTCTCATAAAATAAAATGTACGACAGAAGTCCTGGGGTGCGAAAGCTGCGCAGGCGTGGTTGTCATTACTTGGCAGCACATATCTGTGTGCTTCAGTCCAATATGACATTCATAAGTTACATCTATCATGGTAAATATTTTACAATCATCACATTACTACAAAATATCGTGTGCAAAGTGTGATTTTTTCGAGACTTATTATTATTACTATATATTATATTTTGTTTTATAAAGGTACATTTTATAATATTTTTATGATTTTATATATAATACTTTTCTATACTGCAATATTTATTTCTTTGTAATCTTAAAAAAGTAAAATTGAAATTGATTATGACTTTCTCTATATATATATATACACACACACATATATATATATATATATATATATATATTGAGAGAGAGAGAGAGAGAATAATATTATATTATATATATTTATATGTATATATAAATTTGCAATTAACAATTCCATATTTTTTCTTAAAAACAACTGTATGTTTTCTTTACACCAATTGATTCCTCTCATTATTTTGTACATAAAAGTATTAAGGTAAGATAATCGAAAAATGAATATTTTACAAGATATTTCATGGTTTATGTAAAATTAAAAAATTATTTCAAGCCTCATAACTCGAAAAGTATTCAATGAAGAAATACTTTATTATAGTGTTTTGGAAAGATCTCGAGATGAGCTACAAGAATATATAAAAATATATAGGATGTTCCATTTAAAAAAATTGAAGTGACCTTCGCGTGACTTTCAAATGACTCTTCTTGGTCAAACCAATGGTAACATCTTATGTCCCCCTTGAAACCATACAACTTTTGTCTGAAAAATTTTTGTATATGGGGCTTAGTTTTTGAGATATTTTGCTGTCCAAGTTAAAATGGGACACCCTGTATATATACATATAGAGGATGATTCAAAATAACTCCTGTATCCCTGAAATGACACATTATTGAGTCAATTCTAAGACGATTTTTCCTTTTGCAAAATTTCGTCCGAAGTTTAGTTTTCGAATGATTAAAGAAAGTATTATAGTTAACGCATGACGGTTCGGATACAAGAGGCAAGCAAGGATGATGCGATTCACCATCAGACGCGGGACGCCTGCTGCGATCTGTGGAAACCCCTAAATAATTTTTGTAAAAATGAAAATATCAAAAAACGATAAAACACGTATTTTGATATTTCAAAAAGCTACCCTATGACATGGATACCGATCATCCCCCTGGTACGCGGTGGTAAGAGGGGGGTTGAAAATTTTAAATTGGACTAGAGAGTCGACTTGGTCGAGTGGGGGCTCATTTGAAAGGTCTTTTCATAATAAACACACTCTTAAAATTTTTAAAAGTCGCTACGATCCCGTCTATTAAAAATGGCGGCCGTTCAAATTTCGAAATTTCATGCACTTAGTATTATTCAGGATCAACTGCGTGGAAGTGGCATGAATTTGATCCCTTGTGTGTGTGTGTGTGTGTGTGTGTGTGTGTGTGTGTGTGTGTGTGCGCGCGCACGCGCGTGTGACTAAACAAGTGTGAATGTGTACATTGTGGTGATAGATTGCAGAGCAGACTTGAAAACTGTCATCTCTCTTTAATGATTCAAAACCTTTTACTCCGTGTTTTAAAATTAATTTTACTCAGTGTGTTAAAGTAAATGCTGAAAGTGGTTGCCATTACCGGTGTGAACCTGGCGCCCAACTTAATGAAAATTTAAAAAAATTAATACAGCTCGTTTGTACTTCGTTTGTACCTGTTTGTACCGTTTGATTTTTCGTTTGTACCTCAAAGGGTTTAGAGTTAACACGGGGTTAAAAGATGGTCAGCGCCCAACTTTAATATATTTTTATTTCATTTACGGCATTCGATAGAGAATCGTTTGTACCCGTTTGTACCTCCATTTAAATCGTTTGTACCTCAAAGGGACCGGAAGTACAGCATTTTCAAAATATGCTCAAGAGGTACTTTTGTCATTTTTTAAGATATCGAAAAACGGCCGACGGCATTCGATAGAGAATCGTTTGTACCCGTTTGTACCTCCCTTCAAATCGTTTGTACCTCAAAGGGACCGGAAGTACAGCATTTTCAAATATGCTCAAGAAATACTTTCGTTATTTTTTGAGATATCGCAAAATATTATAATATTAATTATTTAATTATTATATAATTTAATTGAATGCGATTTGAAAAGAGGTACAAATGGGTACAAACGATTCTCTATCGAATGCCGTTGACCGTTTTTCGATATCTCAAAAAATGACAAAAGTAGCTCTTGGGCATATTTTGAAAATGCTGTACTTCCGGTCCCTTTGAGGTACAAATGATTTGAAAGGAGGTACAAACGGATACAAACGATTCTCTATCGAATGCCGTAAATGAAATAAAAATATATTAAAGTTGGGCGCTGACCATTTTTTAACCCCGTGTTAACTCTAAACCCTTTGAGGTACAAACGAAAAATCAAACGGTACAAACAGGTACAAACGAAGTACAAACGAGCTGTATTAATTTTTTTAAATTTTCATTAAGTTGGGCGCCAGGTTCACATCGGTGTTGCTTACTTCCTGACAATATGCTAATCTTTGATAGAATGCAGAAATGGCTCTACGATTCGTTTCAAAAGGTATCAAATCTATTTCATCCCTTATTCGCTGTATCAATTCTTGGATGCTTTCAGGTTTTGTTTTGTACACCTTACTTTTCAGGTATCCCCATAGATAATAATCAAGAGGAGTTAAATCTGGTGATCGAGGTGGCCAATCCTCTCCTCCCTCATTTCTGTTCCTTCTTCCTATCCATCGTAATGGAAAAGTCTCATTTAAAATTTGATATGGCCCTAAACCGAAATGAGCAGGAGCTCCATCATGCTGAAACTATATTTCTTCGAAATTTTTTGGAAAAATATTTCGTATGGCTGGAATTATTTGATCTACAAGTAATATCTCATATCTTTGAGCGTTCAGATTTTCTTCAAAGAAAAACGACCCTATTAAGTAACCATCTATTATTCCACACCATACATTAATTTTTTGTGGGTATTGTATGTGAGTTTTCCGTACCCAATTCGGATTCTCATCTGACCATAAATGAGAATTTTGATTATTAACTTCTCCCGTTAACGTGAAAGTTGCCTCGTCTGTAAAAACAATTTGATAAGGGAAGATGGGCCGAACATCTATTAGTGCCAAATAGATTTGATACCTTTTGAAACGAATCGTAGAGCCATTTTTGCATTCTATCAAAGATTGGCATATTGTCAGGAAGTAAATGGCAACCACTTTCAGCATTTACTTTAATACACTGAGTAAAATTTATTTTAAAACACGGAGTAAAAGGTTTTGAATCATTAAAGAGAGATGACAGTTTTCAAGTCTGTTCTGCAATCTATCACCACAATGTACACATTCACACTTGTTTAGCCACACGCGCGCGCACACACACACACACACAAGGGATCAAATTCATGCCACTTCCACGCAGTTGATCCTGAATAACACTAAGTGCATGAAATTTCGAAATTTGAACCATTTTTAATAGAGGGGGTCGTAGCGACTTAAAATTTTAAGGGTGTGTTTATTATGAAAAGATGAAAAGACCTTTCAAATAAGCCCCCACTCGACCCCTAGTCCAATTTAAAATTTTCAACCCCCCTCTTATCCCCGCGTACCAGGGGGTGGGGGTTCGGTATCCATGTCATAAGGTAGCTTTTTTGAAATATCAAAATACGTGTTTTATCATTTTTTGATACTTTCATTTTTACAAAAATTATTTAGGGGTTTCCATACTTTCGACAAACTCTGTATATATATATATATATATATATATATATATATATAGAGAGAGAGAGAGAGAAAGAGTACAGTTTTAACATAAATAAATCTCCTCTATTTTTAACAAAGAAAAGAATGATGGGCTGTTCTTCGGAAAATCATGCTCCGATTTGAGTCAAATTTTGTATATAGGTTCCTTTTAGGTACAAAAGAAGTATATGAGAAGGATTTTTGGCGACTTGAAAATTAAGGCACTTTTTCCTAAAAGTGAATATTACCTTTAGACAGTTTGTTCAAAATGGCTTTGCTATATATTGTCATGGTCATATGACAATATGACTCATATTCTTGATTATTTTGATTACTATACAGGGTGATTTTTTTAACCTGAAATTTTGAAATATCTCGAAAAAAAGCACTGTAGGAAAAAAATGTTTCAAACAAAAGTTATATGGTTTCGAGGGGGCCATAAGATGATACCATTGGTTTGGACCTTGAAGAGTTATTTAAAGGTCACGTGAAGATCACTTCAATTTTTTAAAATGGAACACCCTATATATTTTTACATATTCTTGTAGTTTATCTCGAGAGCTTTCCAAAACACTATAAATAAACATTTTTTCGTCAAATACTTTTCGAGTTATGAAGCTTGAAATAATAATCTTAATTTTACATAAATCATAAAATATCTAGTAAAATATTCATTTTTCGATTATCTTACCTTAATACTTTTATGTACAAAATAATAAGAGGAATCAATTGGTGTAAAGAAACACATAGTTGTTTTTAAGAAAAAATATGTAATTTGCAATTAACAATTTCATATTTTTCTTAAAAACAACTGTATGTTTTCTTTACATCAATTGATTTCTCTCATTATTTTGTACATAAAAGTGATTAAGATAAGATAATCGATAAATGAATATTTTACTAGATATTTATGATTTATGTAAAATTAAGATATTATTTCAAGCCTCATAATTCGAAAAGTACTTGATGAAAAAATGTTTATTTATAGTGTTTTGGAAAGCTCTCGAGATAAATTATAAGAATATGTAAAATATATAGGGTGTTCCATTTTAAAAATTGAAGTGATCTTCACGTGATCTTCAAATAACTCTTCAGGTCAAACTAATGGTATCATCTTATGGCTCCCTCGAAACCAATAACTTTTGTTTGAAACATTTTTTCCTACAGTGCTTTTTTTTGAGATATTTCAAAGTTTCAGGTTAAAAAAAATCACCCTGTATATATATTACATCATCCATGAGTCAGCGCGAAGCGAGATTTATTATTAAATAAGGTTTTACATAGGTTTGTAACTTTCCACGCGAAGCAAGGTCTACATCACATCACTTTCGGCCCGCCCTCCTGCAATCACTCCGCTGGTAGGCAAGGTGGATTTCGCTTTACTACTTACAGCATATATCGATTGAACTTTGCAATTCGGCCTCTACCGACGAGATGGTTGCGGGAAGGGGGGCCGAAGGCACCTCATGCACTTCCCGCGTGTATGTGTGTGTGTGTGTGTGTGTGTGTGTGTGTGTGTGTGTGTGTGTGTGTGTACACATACATTTGTGGAATTAATTTCACCAATTAAAATTTATTGAAGGTTACTCAGGGGATCTTGATTACATATATCAAGGCCAAGGTCATTAATGAAGTTGCTGTTTTTCTAGATATTTGCCGTTTTGAACAAGCTGTTTAAAGGTTAATATTCATTTTTACGAAAAAAGACTTAAAAAGTGCGTTAATTTTTGCCAAAAATCCTTTTCGTATATACTTCTTTTGTACCTAAAAGGAATCTATTTACAAAATTTGACTCAAATTGAAGCATGATCGTTTTCGAAAGAATAGTCGAATGATGTATATTAAAGTCAATTTTAAATTGTGAAATTGGTGAAAAAATAGTTTTAAAAAAAAGTATCGGAAAAATACAAAAATGCTTGTTTTTGAGCAAAAATGATTATTTTTGAGCAAAAATGATTATTTTTCTTCCTAAACGATTTTAAAAATTCAAAAAGCGTTTTAAAAAAAATACATTAAACTATAAAAAAATATAATTATTATTGCACTCTTTTAAAAAAGTATAATTATTTTGAACATATAATTGTGGAAAATTTATAAAAATTAAAAAATGGGAAAAGTAAAAGAAAATATTGTATAAAAAATTTGTTCGCATAAATTAATTTATTTATTTGCATAAATATGATTATAAATTTAGTTTGTAATAAAACGACTAAAATATGATAATAAATTTAATTCGTAATAGAAAACAAATTTACCTTTTACATTTGTGACAAATGGAGCACAAACACATGCATATTGCTTTTCGCAAAATATTCTGACTTTGCGATTGTCAAATTTGAGGCAGAAGTTGCATCTTGCATGAGTTTTATTAGCTACTCTCTGTTTTGTTACTTTAATATTCATATCCACCAGGACAATTAATTGAAATGATAAACGTAAGCCCTGACGATAAAATATTTTTTATGAGTAATATTTCATAATTATCTTATAATTGTAATTTATTTAAAAAAAAAACTGAAATCCACTTACCAATACAAAAATTCAACACTAGTATATAGAGTCTGTTTGGTTGCTATGTCGTCTTTAATTGAATTCTGTGTCACAATTACTGATTAGAAAGTGTTAATACAGCACAGGACATTCTATGGACATTCATTTTATGTCCATTTTATGTCCGCACATCCATGGACATGAAATAATCATTCATCGTACATCGGGATATCTGTTAATGGCCAATATTTGGACGTCCACAAAATATCCGATCTTGGACGTCAAAGTTTCGCGCGAGCACGCAACGATGTGTTAATTCGTTCGTCTATCGCTATGTGCCATGCGCTATCTTCCTCGTATTTAAGTTTTAGTTATGAGAATTATATGAAGTTTGCAAGGAGTAACAAATAAGATTAAAAATAAACTGTTCAATTTAATTTCTGACCTCAATACAAGAGTTTCAGATATTAAATTGATTTTATAAGTCGGACAAGTAAATGTCCAAAAAATAACTCGTTCATTATCTATTTAAAATGTAAAGTGCAATATGCGAATATAAATTATAAATAAAATTTTTATATGAAATTTTTATGTAAAATTTTATATGAAATAGATAAATTATATTATTATTCAGCGATTAAAGCATGTCCACCAATTTCGTAAACAGATATATTACAGACATCCACTGAATGTCCGAGGAACGTAAAACGGATTATTTGTGGATATCCTCAATATCCTTAATGATCATCTTATGGATGTTCTTCGGATATTTGTGTGCTATATGGGTACCGACTGAGATAATTCTATTCTCATTGTCAGATAATTAAATTGAATTACAGAAAAGGTTCATGTCCAAATATGTTATCTATTCACTTAAATTAAGAGCATACTTTACAATGGACTTGGGGTCCATATGACCTTCATAAGTCATAAGTCCTAGGAATATATATAATAGGAATATACATAACCCAGTAAGTAAAAAATCATTAACCTAACGTTATTACTGTAATGTATTTATGCCGTTAGTAGCGCCAAACTGTCTACGCGAGGCGCTGGGATGTACAAGCCAGCAGTAACGTACAAATAGCCATGCAAGCGCTCCGATACCGCCGGTAAGGCGGTGATCTAAATAGTTAGACAATTACTTGAATAAGCATATTATACTTATATTTCTTGTAAATTGTGTTCTTGTAAAATAAGTGTATCTTTATTTAGAAGCCACTCTTGCCTCATCATCATTAAGTGTTGTCTCGATACATAACAACTGGCGACGAGTTTTTTTTCAAAGAATCTGCGTGTGCAGAAAAGTGTCACGTCATTAAGAACACGTGTCAAGGTCGTTACGTAGAAAGGTACGTTGGCATACAAAAGCGTGATTTGAACGAAACAAAAGAGTTAAAATAAAATTAATGAAGTAAAATTAATTTGAACAGTTAAAATCAAATTGCGTAAAAGCGATCGATAATTATTAATGTCAGACACAACAAAAACTGGATGGATCCAGAATTTAAATAGAAATCAAATAACTGCAGAATTACAAAAAAAGAGGAGTGTCATTCAACGTAACTAATAAATATAATAACTTACGCAAATTGTTAAGGAAAACAATCAAGGCTAGCGAACTACCAGAACACACACCAATAGAAAGGTCAGTAAGGGAGAAAACGGAGCAAAATGAAATAAACACGCAGCACACAGAGAACATAATAGAAGCGAACGCTGAGTCGGAAGATAGCGATATGGCCGACGAGAAAAACAAATTCCAACTGGACGATGATTGGGAGCTATTCGAAGAAAAGTTAGAGTGTTACTTCATAACAAAAAATATCACAGAAGACAAAGTCAAAGTAGCGACAAATAGCGACACTAGTAACCCGCCTAGGCGATGATGCCCATGCACTCCTAAAACAACTGATAGCTCCAGCGAAGATAACTTCAAAGTCATTTACGGACAATATGAAAGCCATGTCCGACCACATCAAGACAAAGCCGTCGATAGCAATGGAACGATGTACATTCCACTTGGCACGGCAAGACCACAACGAATCAATTACGGATTACGCAGCGCGCCTACGAAAACTGGCACTGAATTGTAATTTTGAAAAACTGAATGACGCGCTCAAGAATCAATTTGTATGTGGAGTAAAGGATCAGGATATAAAGATTAAATTATTCGAAGAGAAAGACCTAACATTGTCTAAGGCACTGGATATTGCAACGGCGAGAGAAGCAGCAGTGAAAAGCGCAACAACAACAAGTAATGCCCTCAACAAGAAGAACTCGAGAACCGAGGTATACGCGATGCAAAGCGGATCAAGGCAGAGGCAGCATCAGCGACGTAGTAAAGGTGGAAAAGCAAACAACGCTGGGTGGCCGTAACCACCAGTAGCGGCAGCAGCAGCCGGGGTCAGCTGATGAGTCATCCAAAAGTGTAGTGAACGTTTTGTGTTATTGTTGTGGAAAAAAAGGTCACATCAATCGTGAGTGCCGTTTCCGAGAGTATGAATGTCATAGATGCAATAAAAAGGGACATTTAGCAAAAGTGTGTCGAAGTGAAGGTAGAAACATATCAAAGCCTCCAAACAACGTAAAGAAGATGTTGACAACAGGCGAAGAAAGTGAAGAATGCGACTACGAGCGCGATTTTTTTTACAATTAAGCAAATCGATCAATGCGAAAATGTAATCAGGTGCCTGAAATTCAACTTTGTAAAATTTGATCGCAAAAATAAAAATGATTGTACTGTGAATGAGAATATAAATAGTATGCAATTTAGAACAAATAAAAAATTGGACGATGATACAATAGAAACGAAAAGTATGAATAAAAGTGTGAATGTGAAAAGTGTAAGAATTAAACGAGAAAATAATTGTAATGATAAATTATATAATCATGCAAGCAAAACGTCAGGTATAAGACCCATGGTAGTTATAGTAAATATCAATGGAAAAAATATTAACTTTGAAATACTGGTACATATGCTGCCGTAATTTCCGAGAAAATTTATAATGAATATTTTAAAGATGTCCGAATCGAAAAAACAAATAAAGATTTGCGAGCTTACAGCGGACAGCCGTTAATGCCAATAGGCGAGCTATTTGATTTAAAAGCAATTTTAATAACTCGGAAAAGTTAGTGAAATGTTTTGTTTTGCCAGGCGAGGGGCCTGCATTAATCCTTTTCGTCCTAATGTCCATAATTTCTTCTCAACTTTCGACGCTGTAACTTTTGACCTGAACGTCGTTGAAAAAAATTGAAAAAAGACATTTCTTATAGTTTGAAACCTCCTCTTTCGAATGCTGTGATCAGAATCGGCCTACGAATTGACGGAAAAAAGTTATAACTGTTTTTTTAAAAAAAAATGTCAATTTTTTCAACGCCGTTTTGCAAAAATCCTATATTTTGACAACGAAAAAGTTATTCCTGACCACAAAATATCGTAATCGCGTATTTTTTACATGCCCTTTCTTATCTCGTTGGAATTTTTTTGAAAAACAAAATGGCGACTTCAAGATGGCGCTGAAAATTCAGAATTCCTCATTTTTTCGCCCAAATGTCGATTATTCTTTCATTTTGCATCTAAGACGACTGAAAACTTGATGAAATTGAATGAAAGAGTGGGGATTATCATTTGTAAATACTTAACCTCAAAATGACTCACTCCTAACCTCAAATTAGTCAGATGTTATGGATTTTTACCAAGATTTTTCATGTTTCCAATCCAATTTTCAATGTTTCGCAATAATTCATGTATATGTAGATCCAAAAGTGACTCTTTACATTCCTAACCTTCAAATTATCGATTTATAACCTAATAATTAAGAATTTCTTGATTTCTTTCCTCAAGTTGACGTTGTGAGTCCTTATTCGTGTTGCTATCGCGTTTTTTAGCCGTCAAAATACGTTACTCTCTACATCTCTTACCTCTGAATCATTCTTTGTCATATCCTCATCTTGAAATAGTCAATTTGAAATACATAATCAGTGATTATCATAACAAAATATAATGATAGATCATAACAAAATATTACAAGGTTACCAAAGATTAGCCTGAACTTATGTTC
Organism: Camponotus fellah; assembly: GCA_030586385.1. Taxonomy (NCBI): domain Eukaryota; kingdom Metazoa; phylum Arthropoda; class Insecta; order Hymenoptera; family Formicidae; genus Camponotus; species Camponotus fellah. The sequence continues at coordinate 1,150,373 of JAPIVC010000952.1, forward strand.
ATACCGATTCAAACATGATTTCGTAGATCTGTAAATTTCTTATTTATGTCCTACTTATATACAGGGTGTTCGATTCGTGAGAGACCAAACGAAAAGTAATGATAGATTGGGTCAAACTAAGAAGAAGAGTCCTCTACCATTTTGCAAAATTCGCAATAATTATTAAGTAATAAGCAAAAATGTCCCGGTGCAAGAGAAGCGGTAAACCGCTTTTTGCTTTGTTGACCCAATCTATCATCATATGTATGTATGCATACATATGGATGTATATATGCATACATACATATGTATGCATGTATGTATATGTATGTACATTTTTGTTTATTACTTAATAATTATTGCGAATTTTGCAAAATGGTAGAGGACTATTCTTCTTAGTTTGATCCAATCTATCATCATTTTTCGTTTGGTCCCTCACGAATCGGACACCCTGTACATGTCAAAAGACATTTGTTATATTTTGTTATTATCTATGATAATCACTGATTATGTATTTCAAATTGACTATTTCGAGATGAGAATATGACAAAGAATGATTCAGAGGTAAGAGATGTAGAGAGTAACGTATTTTGACGGCTAAAGAACGCGATAGCAACACGAATAAGAGCTTACAACGTCAACTTGAGGAAAGAAATTATGAAATTCCTAATTATTAGGTTATAAATCGATAATTTGAAGGTTAGGAATGTAAAGAGTCACTTTTGGATCCACATATACATGAATTATTGCGAAACATTGAAAATTGGATTGGAAACATGAAAAATCTTGGTAAAAATCCATAACATCTGACTAATTTGAGGTTAAGAGTAAGTCATTTTAAGGTTAAGTATTTACAAATGATAATCCCCACTCTTTCATTCAATTTCATCAAATTTTCAGTCGTCCTAGATGCAAAACGAAAGAATAATCGACATTTGGGCGAAAAAATGAGGAATTCTGAATTGTCAGCGCCATCTTGAAGTCGCCATTTTGTTTTTCAAAAAAATTCCAACGGGATAAGAAAGGGCATGTAAAAAATACGCGATTACGATATTTTGTGATGGTCAGGAATAACTTTTTCGTTGTCAAAATATAGGATTTTTGCAAAACGGCGTCGAAAAAATTGACATTTTTTTTAAAAAAACAGTTATAACTTTTTTCCGTCAATTCGTAGGCCGATTCTGATCACGGCATTCGAAAGAGGAGGTTTCAAACTATAAGAAATGTCTTTTTTCAATTTTTTTCAACGACGTTCAGGTCAAAAGTTACAGCGTCGAAAGTTGAGAAGAAATTATGGACATTTGGGACGAAATGGGTTAATGGGACGTCAGTGACTAGAGCAGTTCGGGGCATGGCCTTTGACGATACCAAACTTGAGATTAATAAAGTAGATAATGACTTGCATGACTATATAACAAAGAAGTATAGTGTTTTGTTCGAAGATACGCCCGGTATGTACAACAAAAGTACTACGAAAATCCATTTAAAAGAAAATGCGCGACCCGTAGCGCTAAAATGCCGTCACGTAGCTCATGCTTTAAAGCCGTTGGTTGAAAAAGAGATAGAAAAATTAGTAAAACTAGAACACTTAGAGCCGGTAGATGTCGCGGAATGGGCCACGCCTATAGTTCCCGTATTGAAGGGGAACGGGGAAGTTCGCATTTGCGGCGACTTTAAATTAACACTGAACCCGAGCATTATTATTGACAAATATCCGCTTCATACTATTGATGATATTTTCGCTAAACTGCAGGACGGCGTTTTTTTCTCTGAGCTTGATTTAAAGCATGCATATATGCAATTCCCGTTGATAAGAGCAACGCGGAATTATTAACGATTATAACTCACAAGGGATTATATAGGTATACGAAAGTACCCGAAGAGGTATCCACCGGCACCGGCCGACGTTCAACATAAAATGGACGAGTGTTTACGCGGAATTAATGGGGTTATCGCGTATTTGGATAATATATACGTAACCGGCAAAAGTGAAACCGATCACCGCGAAAACTTGAAAAAGGTATGTGAAAGATTAGCTGATTGTAATTTAAGACTAAACTTAAATAAATGAAAATTTTTGGAACCGAGTATAGAAGTTTTAGGGTTCATTATCGATAAAAATGGCTTACACAAATCTAAGTCGAAAATAAAAGCGATGGTAGATGCGCCGCGACCGCGAAATGATAAGGAACTCGCGTCGTTCCTAGGTCTTATAAACTTCTACGCAAGATTCTTAAAAGATAGGTCAATGAATTTAAAGCCGTTATATGACTTGCTCAGTAAGAGAAAAACAACCTAGGACGAATCATGTGATAAAGCATTTAAGTGGGTAAAGAACGAATTGATCGCACCGAATTTTTTAGCGCACTTTGATCCAAAGGAACAATTAATCCTAGTGTGCGATGCGTCGGATTACGGGTTATCCGCAATCTTACCACACAAATACAAGGACGGTACAGATAGACCGATCGCGTACGCGTCTAAAAAATTCCGATAACTGAAATAAAACGCACTATTATTGATAAAGAGACGATGGCCATAATCTTTGATTTTAAGCGTTTTTATCAATTTGTTTTTGAAAAAGAGATTATCCTGCGAACGGATAATAGGCCTTTACAACTTATCTTAGGACTGAGAAAAGGATTACCACAGACTGCGGATAACAGGCTTCAGCGTATTTTCTTTCCGGTTTCAGGTATAAAATAGAACACGTAAAATCCGAGAGAAATGCGAACGCGGATGCTCTATCGCGACTTCCTGTAGAGGACACCACTGATATATCAGACATATATGACCCCACATCATCTTTTATTAACTTTTTTGAGGAAAACGCAACGGCTTTTGATAATAAAATGCTTGAAGCAGAAAGTAAGAAAGACAAAACTCTCAAAAATATATTATAATTCGGCATGTAACAGGTGATTGGCCTGCATTTAATGAATTATCAGAAGAAGAGAAAATATTTTACAAAATACGGTTCGAATTGACTGTCGAGAAAGGGTGCCTTTTCTGGGGAATTCGTGCGTGCATTCCGAAATCAATGTGAGCAGTAATTTTAAATGAAATTCATGCAACTCACTTTGAAATAGTCAAAATGAAGATGTTTGCGCGCTCATACGTATATTGGCCAGAGATGGATGCCGCGATAGAAGATCTGGAAATAATTGTAAAGCTTGTTTAATTGAAAGAAAAGCGTCGAGGAAAACGCCACTAACGACCTGGCCGTGGCCAAATAAAGTATGGGGACGCATTCATTGCGATTATGCCAAATTCGAAGGCGATATATATTTGATCATTATCGATGCGCACAGCAAATGGCCCGAAATCATAAATTGTAAGAATAATACGGATGCGAAAAGACTAATTAGGGAATTTAAAAATTTGTTTGTCCGGTACGGCTTACCGATACACTGTGTTACGGATGGAGGTCCACAGTTTAGAAGTGTAGAATTCACAGACTTTTTAAAAGCAAACAAAATTGAACATACATTTTCGCTTCCGTATCATCCAGCCACAAACGGCGCAACAGAAAATTTTATACAAACCTTTAAAGATAAAGTAAAGAAAATTATGAAAGAGGGGAAGAGTATGGATTACGCGGTAAATGCGTTCATATTCGATTATCGAAATTTTCCACACCTTACTACTGGCAAAAGCCCGACCAGTATTATGTTCAATCGAGAGATAAGAACACGCTTCGATTGCCTAAGACCAAGTGTTTCTAAGCATGTAGAAGATCAGCAGAGGCATCGCGAGACCGGGCAGCCGTAATGTCAGTATTGATGTAGGCGATAATGTTTACATGGACGCGCACGGGATACGTGAGCAAAAGCGAGTCTCGGGCGAAGTCGTTAAACGAACCGCGCCGTCCACGTTTGTAGTCAAAACTGACTACGGAAAATTACATAAACGGCATGTGGACCAATTGGTAAAACCACTTTTGCGGCGCTCCCCGAGATTTATTATTAAACAAGGGGAGAAGTTGTATTTATACCGTATATTTAGTATATCGGTACATATGCGGGATGATTAGTAGCGCCAAACTGTCTACGCGAGGCGCTGGGATGTACAAGTCAGCAGTAACGTACAAGCAATAGCCATGTACAAGCGCTCCGGTACCGCCGTGATCTAAATAGTTAGACAATTACCTGAATAAGCATTATACTTATATTTCTTGTAAAATAAGTGTATCTTTATTTAGAAGCCACTCTCGCCTCATCATCATTAAGTATTGTCTCGATACATAACAATTACAATGATATTTTCTAATGTCTAACATTTTCAAATATGTATTTTAACGTATACAACATCACTATGAACAAACTTTGATCCAGATTTCGACATATCGACAATGTTTTTATAATATATTTTTGTAACATTCTAATAATATTAAATAAATGCTGATTTAAATTTAATTTGTAACTATATTTTATCATTATATTAACATTAAACAATATTAATTCTAATATTTATGTGAAAGTGTTAATTACATTTTTCTATAACAATATTAATATTAACAAAATGTTTTCTATGATATATATATATATATATATATATATATATGCAAGAAATTTTGACTTTAACGAAGTAAGGAGCTAGATTGACTCAAATTAAGAAGGAAAGTTTTATACCATTTTGCGATATTCGCAATAATTAATGAAAAATTAAATAAAGAAGATCGGCTAATGCGCGTGGCTAGAAGCACACGATGGCGAAGGCGGTCTAACTGTAACATAATGGCAGCGCGTGGCGAAGCGGTGATTGGGGGAGGAGCCTTCGCCACGCTTACACACTCATCGCTCTTCCCCTCCCCAATCACCGCTTCGCCGCGCGCCGCCATTATGTTACAGTTAGACCACCTTCGCCATTGTGTGCTTCTAGCCACTTGCATTGGCCGATCTTCTTTATTTAATTTTTCGTTAATTATTGCGACAATCACAAAACAATAGAGGTCCTTCCTTTTTAATTTGGGCCAATCTACCTCCTGACTTCGTTAAAGTCAAAAATTTCCTGACACCCTATATATATATACATACATATATATATATATATATATATATATATACAGGGCTTTCGAAAAGTAACGGACCCCCCCCCTCCCTATCTCAGAATCTATGTATCATAGGGCAAAATGACCCGAACAAAAGTTTTATGGTTCATAAAGTTCTGTTTTTTTTGTGACCTCAAATTTGACCTTGATCTTGACCTGGAAGGTTTTTTGAAGGTTAATTTGCGTTTTTTAAATGGGAATTGCTATTTTTGACCGGGGGGGGCAGGGGGGGGGGGGGGATTTGGAAAGAGCGGGAAATTTTACGTTCAGATATGTAATCTTGTGATGGTAAAAATGACATCCAAATCCTACTTTTATCCTACTTTTAGCGCTATCCAGGAACAACGACGTGGACGTAGTAGAATTCTGTTCCCTTTGGGGTGTTTGGTTAACGTGAGTCCCCTCGCCTCTCACGAATCGGGGTGCTTGATTAACGTGAGTCCCCTCGCCTCTCACGAATCGGGATGTTTGGTTAACGTGAGTCCTCTCGCCTCTCACGAATCGGGGTGCTTGATTAACGTGAGTCCCCTCGCCTCTCACGAATCGGGGTGCTTGGTTAACGTGAGTCCCCTCGCCTCTCACGAATCGGGGTGCTTGATTAACGTGAGTCCCCTCGCCTCTCACGAATCGGGGTGCTTGATTAACGTGAGTCCCCTCGGCTCTCACGATTTGGGGTGCTTCTCGCGACTCATTATTTAGATTGATTGAAACATCTTACAACAAATGTTCGAATTTTTGCCCTTGAACTGCTTGGCAATGTGCTAATCTATGATAAAACCCTGAAACCGAATTCCTGTAAGTTTCCTCTGGTATGGCGTCTATTTCACGAGTTATCCTATTGCGCAAATCATCTAAATCTTCAGGCTTCGTAGTGTAGACTTTCCCTTTTAAGTACCCCCAAAAGAAATAATCTAGAGGATTCAGGTCTGGAGATCTAGCTGGCCATTCAATGGCACTTCTACGCCCGATCCATCTGTCAGGAAATGTTTCGTCCAAATATCGACGACCGTTAACTCCATAATATGGAGGAGCCCCATCCTGTTGAAAGTAAATGTCATCAAAATTACCATCTGCTAAATTCCGTATGGCTGGTATAATTTGTTCTCGAAGCATGTTTTCATACATCTGAGCTGTTAAATTGCCCTCGATGAAAAATGGCCCAACTGGTCTACCGTTGAAAATACCAGCTCACACATTAACTTTTTGCGGATGTTGGGTGTGAGCTTCTCTCATCCAATGAGGATTATCATCACTCCAATATCTGCTATTTTGTCTATTTACTTGTCCATTTAACTGAAATGTGGCCTCCTCGGAGAAGATAATGTTGTTGAGGAGTAAAGGATCATCGTTAATCATCTGCATCATAATTTCACAAAACTCCACTCGTCTGTCAAAGTCATCTTCAGATAGTTCCTGAACCAAACGGATTTTATATGGATGCCATTTGTTGAGCCTTAGAATTTTATGTACAGATCCAACCCCAATTTCATGCTCTTGTGAAACGCGAGGTATGGAATAATGAAGATCTTCGACGAATGACTGTAAGATACTTAACATTTTTTCATCATTCGTTGCTGACTTAGATCTATCAGGTTTTTCACGATCTTTAATACTACCAATTTCCTGAAAACGTTGAATTGTACGTACAACAGTACTTTTGGAGATAGGATTTTCCTCTACTCTGTTTCATTAAATAGTCGCAATACCTGCTTATACCCTCTTTGCAGATCACCCTACCCTCGCATCATTAACAGAGATATTCGTTCTCGTTCAGTGAGGTGTGCCATGTTTGAGTTAATTACCTATTTGAACTCAGAAAATGAACGTATAAGTGAACAGAGAAGTTATGCTCAGTTTCAATAGTTAACTAAATAATTGCGACAAATCAATCAATCATTAAAAAACCCTCGAGATATCATGTAAGATATGGGTAAATACCTAGTACATTACGATACAAGTGCGGAGGAATTAGAAATCGCCCAAATCTCGGAAGTTGGACGCACGAGTCAAAGACGAGTAGGTAATTAACTCAAACATGGCACACAGGCCATAAAGGACAACAGGCTTGACCTTGACAGGTATTGTGACAATTTAATGAAACTTTCAGAGTAGAGGAAAATCCTATCTCCAAAAGTACTGTTGTACGTACAATTCAACGTTTTCAGGAAACTGGTAGTGTTAAAGATCGTGAAAAACCTGATAGATCTAAGTCAGCAACGAATGATAAAAAAATGTTAAGTGTCTTACAGTCATTCATCGAAGATCCTCATTATTCCATACGTGAGGGGAGAGGGGACTCACGTTAACCAAACACCCCAAAGGGAACAGAATTCTACTACGTCCACGTCGTTGTTCCTGGATAGCGCTAAAAGTAGGATAAAAGTAGGATTTGGATGTCATTTTTACCATCACAAGATTACATATCTGAACGTAAAATTTCCCGCTCTTTCCAAATCCGGGGTCAAAAATAGCAATTCCCATTTAAAAAACGTAAATTAACCTTCAAAAAACCTTCAAGGTCAAGATCAAGGTCAAATTTGAGGTCACAAGAAAACAGAACTTTATGAACCATAAAACTTTTGTTCGGGTCATTTTGCCCTATGATACATAGATTCTGAGATAGGGGGAGGGGGTCCGTTACTTTTCGAAAGCCCTGTATATATATATATATATATATATATATATATACATTCTAACATTTATTTAAAATTGTCAATATTTTACTTGTATTATAATTATTATTTCATTAACTTTTCATTTTTAGGAAGAGAATGGAAATATTAACATTATTATTATTAATATATTTTATTTCTATTAAGTAATATATTTCTTCCACTAATTTACAATTTTTGTACACTTTTTTATTTTTCAAGAAGAAAATGAAAACGTTACAATTTTAGAAATTTCAAATATAAATAATTGTTTATATTTAAAACTTCTAAAATTATAACGTTTCTATTTTCTTCTTGGAAAATAAAAAAATGTGAAATTGTAAATTATTAAAAAAAATATATTACTTACAATAGAAATAAAATATATTAATAATAATAACGTTGATGTTTCCATTTTTTTCCTAAAAATGGAAAGTATATTTATTAATACGTATTTCATATATTATTGTTTATTATATATATATATATATATAGACAGGGTGTCCGATTCGTGAAGGACCAAACGAAAAGTGATGATAGATTGGATCGAACTAAAAAGAATAGTCCTTTACCATTTTGCAAAATTCGCAATAATTATTAAGTAATAAGCAAAAATGTACATACATATACATACATGTATACATATGTATGTATGCATATATACATACATGCATACATACATATGATTGGGTCAAACTAAGAAGAATAGTCCTCTACCATTTTGCAAAATTCGCAATAATTATTAAATAATAAGCAAAAAGCGTTCTACCGCTTCTCATGCGCCGGGACATTTTTGCTTATTACTTAATAATTATTGCGAATTTTGCAAAATGGTAGAGGACTATTCTTCTTAGTTTGACCCAATCTATTATCACTTTTCGTTTGGTCGAAAAGGTTCCTCACGAATCGGACACCCTGTATATATATAATACAATATATTTATATTATGTGTATGTACAATATATTTATATTATGTGTATGTAGGAAAAGAGAAAAATATGAATGATGATAAAAAAATATCTGCAGAAAAACCTGTATTTATTTATATCTGTTATATATTTATCTATATATATTATATTTATTATATTTTCATATATGAATATGTATTATATTTTCATATATGAATATGAAATTATATGATATAAAAATATAAAAAGAAACAAACATTATTTTTTGATATCACATAAATATTACATTAATGTACCTAATGAAAATAAAAACATCTTAAAAAACAGATATTTATTTGAAATACCATGACAAAATTATTTTGCATATAATGTCGCATATAATATCACAATCAGCAGAGGAGAGAATAAAGTAAAAAAAAATTTGGTTTGAAACAATAAAATGGCACTTTCTCGTCTTTTTCGAAAATATATTTAACCCTCTGTTATATTATATACATTTCTAATAATATAAAATAAAATGCTTTATTTTATATTTAATACCAAAGTTGTACCTTGTTTTAACACATTCAAGTAATCTCTCATTTTCTTTTAAAACATATATTATTGAAACATATATTATTGAAATTGCTTATATTTCTGGCGATCGAGCCTGAATTAAAGAGCTGTGCGAAAAAGAATGGAAGGAACAAATTATCATCCGCAATGCACGTATTTATATCATCATTGCCATGGGATGGTATGCTTTCCTTAAAATAAAATAAAAAAAACAAATTCAAACAAATCAATTCCCTATCCATTGATATATGTTCTAAGCGTTTTCTCGAAACAAAAGAAAAAAAGAAAAAAGAAAAGATCAATATATTTAACAGATTTTAAATCACAATGTCTCGCGATCTTTATAATTCTATTTGCTCACTTTTAAGTTTACTCATACTGTCTTTGGTTTCAATAATTAAAAAAATACATATACATACAGGGTATCCTATTTTAACTTGGACAGTAAAATATCTCAAAAACTAAGCCCAACAAACAATGTTTCAGATAAAAGTTGTATGGTGTCGAAGGGGACATAAGGTATCATTTGACCTTGAAGAGTTATATGAAGGTCACATGAAAGTCACCTTCAATTTCTTAAATGGAATCTACTATTTCTCATTACATATTCTTATAGCTTATTTCGAGAGCTTTCCAAAACACTATAATAAAACTATTTTTTCATCAAGTACTTTTCAAGTTATGAGGCTTGAAATCATTTCTTAATTTTACATAAATCATAAAATATCTTGTAAAATATTCATTTTTTGATTATCTACCTTAATACTTTTATGTGCAAAATAATGAGAGGAATTAATTGGTGTAAAGAAAAGATACAGTTGTTTTTAAGAAAAAATATGGAATTGTTAATTGCAAATTACAATGTGACAGACGAGCAGGAAATATTTTTTTTTTTGAAGAAGTATTTTTTTTGGTATATTTTTGCCAACATGTTTTGTGACATTTCTGTTAATAATTCTTTTTAAATATTCTTCATTATGATGTTTTTTATAGAATTAAAAATTACAATTATGCATATTGTTCGTATTGCGAGTCTAATCAAAAAATCATTTAATGATTTAACACGGATCGATAGCGCCATCCGTTCGCAATCAATTGGACTCGAAAGCACGTATCATTGCCCCGTTCCTCAAAATCAGGCAGGATCCGCGTGATCGCGTAATATAATAATACATAGTCCTGGCCAATGAGAAAACCGCGATATCACGCGATTCTACGTGCCTAAACGAGATAGGCTAAAACTAATCACCCGATTCGCGTTCCGGGCCTTTATTTAGCGAGAGAAAGGTTTTCTCAAAGCCAAAAGAGAAGAAGAAGTCAGATAGTCGTCTAGTGATCGCAACAAGCGAGAATCATCTAAATCATTATCGAAAAGTAACGAGATTATCAACGCGAGTACACTCAATCGAGAAGTCGGTGTCGTACATATTAAAGATTATCAGTTCGGCGTTACGGTCGAAGGATTATTTGTGCCGCCGCGATCACAAAGTTTGAGCGCGAGTTCCCGGACATAGCGGAGTGCCACCACTTTTAATGGGAGAAGCTTTCCTCGTTATTCAGACTTTGCTTATATCATGTGCTCCGATAGTGCAGTCTTTCTCACATGTACAGCTGTCTCACTCAATCTCGCGAACCGTTGGATAGTGCAGTCTCGCTTTCTCACGCGTACAGCCGTGTTGCGCTGTCTTGCTCAATCTCGTGAACTGTGATACAGTGCGGTCTCGCTTACTCTTATGTACTGTTGCACATTGCGGTTGCACTTACTCTCGCGTATCGCTGTATCTAGCGATCTCGCTTAATTTCGCGCCCCACTGTGTAGCGTTATCTCATTCACTTTCACGCGGCTCAATTCGCTCAAGACTCTCGAAGTGACGTTTTTGCCCGATCGACACATTATCCATAAATCTTGTAAATATTGTATGTAATAAATCATAGTAACTTTTGTAAACGTCACTGTGTGTGAAACAAAGAAGCGGTCTCACGTTATTTTCATTCGTACCTCATCCTGTGCTGTTTGACCCTAGCGAAAATGAATATTCATAAGTCGAATGTAAGGAAGTGTAACAAAGCGTTTAACGCTTCGTTTACGCTTCGACGTTTCAATTTATCCTTCTTAGGAGCTTCGTTTATGCTTCTATTACACTTCCTTACATTCGGCTTATGCTCCGAATATTCATTTTCGCTGGGGGATCCGTCTCTTCATCTCGCGATACTCACTCGAGTGTGTATCGGCATTACTCGTGCGATTTCAAAATTGCAATCCCAAACACATATGTAAAAAGTTTATCTTTTCACTCTATTATATAATGAGATTATTTAATATAACGGTTTAATTAAATTTATTTATTTGATCTTTCTAATACTTTATTGAGTTTGGTCTTTCTAGCACTTTATTTGAAATAATCAAACCATAGACTATTTAAAAAATAATAATGGCTTTTAAGTTTGTAACGTCAATTTTATCTTATATGTGTATGATTGACTCTGTTCCTCTTGGTCTTCTTGATCCATGATTTAAAAAATTTAATTATTATGTATTGTATATATATTTTTTTTATCTCAACTTCCCTCGACAGTAGTATATATCACTTGAAACATGTTAATACAAGTTGATATGAGCGAAGCAAAATATAACGGAATATTACAAAATAATTAGTATATATATACAATATATACAGGGTGATTCAAAATAACCCTTGTGTCCCTGAAATAACATATTATTGAGTCAATTCTGAGACGATTTTTTCCTTTTGCCAAATTTCGTCAGAAGCTTAGTTTTCGAATTATTAAAGAAAGTAGTTAACGCATGACGGGTCGGGTACAAGACGCAGGCAGGGGCGATGCGATTCACCGTCAGACGCGGGTGCTTACGCGGGGCGCCTGCTGCGATCAGCTGATCGTTGCACATACACATACACATGCGAACACATACATTTTCTGTCTGTCTGTCTGTCTGTCTGTCTGTCTGTCTGTCTGTCTGTCTCTCTCTCTCTCTCTCTCTCTCTCTCTCTCTCTCTCTCTCTCTCTCTCTCTCTCATTCATTCGTTCACTCATCTGTATTTTTTTTTTACGAGAGAGGGAAAAATGCATTTTATGCATACTCACCGGTCGATCCAGTGAGTTATGTGGGACTCGAGTACTAAGTCGAATTACCAACTCGGTACTCCCTATCCATTAAAAACTCCTCTCTTTTTATGAATTTTCTTTGACACACTGTCTCTCTGTCTTTCCCGAGATCTGTTTTTACATAACGTCAAAAAATAGTTATTATTATCTTGTTCGACGACTTTTGATGTATTGCTGTAATTGCTTGAAGGAGAAATGAATTTTCCGATAGATCGTACGTTCTCAAATTTAACGTAGATATCACGTTGCACAAGGCAGAAATTCACACTAAATTATAAATTGAAAGTTTTTCTTCTTTCATGAACTGCATTCTTTTATAAACTTTAACGTAATCACATTTATTTACTCACTCGATGAGACGAGAAATTTACTGATGACTCTATCACTAATCACTGTCGAATAATAACTGTTGGCGATTAAAATCACTCGATGAAAGAAACGCGCGCAGACATGTTACTTACGACGCGATGACGCGACGACGCAACAATGCGACGGCAAGCAGTTTTTTGTCATGATAGGTTGCGGTAGGTTAAGGTACTACTGGCGCTATCGAACGCGATCATGTGTTCGATTGAAGAATGCGTAGACATAATAAACATTTAAAACATTTATATTAATATTATTATTATTATGAATGTGTGTGATATCTATATATCGTATGATATCTATTTAAAAATTAATTAGATTAAATAAGTGTTTATAAAATATTTATTTAAAAACACTTATTTAATCTAATTAATTTTTAAATGATATCATACGATGTTATTAAATATTACTTTTACTATTATCATATTAAATATTAATATTTATTTAACTATTTTATCTATTTATTTATTTATCTATTTCACTTATTTATTTTTAACTATTTATTATCAATGATCGAAAATCGGTCATTGATAATAAATAGTCAAAAATAAATAGATGAAATAGATAAATGAAAAAATATTAATTAATCGAGTTTTATTCTCTCTCTCTCTTTTTTTATGTTTTTGATTGCAAAATAAGATACTCCATACGTTAAAAAATTGGTTGCTCTGAAAAGAGCGAATTGTTTTTGATCGCTTTAAGAAGGGCGAATTAATTTTGAACATTTATAGTAAATGTTCGAAGTGGCCTCCATCCATTCTAACGCACTCTCTCATGCGTTTCAATAAATTTTGTTGAACATTTTCCATTATGTCTTCTTCTATGAACCATATCGAATATCGTAATCTTGTTTCTAAATTTTCTACATCTTCAGGAAGCGTTTTGTAGATCGTTTCTTTGCAGTATCCCCAAAGAAAAAAATCCAATGGATTTAAATCCGGAGATCTAGCAGGCCAACGTATCGGACCATATCGGCCTATCCAGGAAACTTGTTGTTTAGAAAAGTTGTCACAATCCTGGCATTGTGTGGACCAGCACCGTCTTGTTGAAATATAATTTCTTCTCTTTCCGATAGCGGCACTTCTTCTAGGAAATCTGGTAAATTATTCTCCAATAATTCCAGATATGCTCCGCTGGTTAAAATATCCGGCAGGATAACTGGGCCCAGTATTTCTGTTAGCGATTCATCGCTAAATATTATTCGAGAAGAGAATCCAGGATCTCTGTCTACGCTTCTAAGAAAATTTTCGCAGAATGTCCATACCTCCTCCACGCCTCCCGCGACGAATCCGCGGGTCGCGACCAAGTGGATATTCAACGGTACAGAGGATCTTACGAGAAGAAAAATTGCACGCTTATCATTATATTCGCGTGCAACAATTAAGACCAGGAGATTATCCTCTAAGAAGAGCATTCTGCGAAAATTTTCTCAGAAGCGTAGACAGAGATCCTAGATTCCCTTCTCGAATAATATTTAGCAATGAATCGCTATTTACACGAGAAGGAATATTTAATTATCCACATAACATGCATTTGTGGAGCGAAGAAAATCCCAGAGCTACACGAGTCAGAAATTTTCAGACTCATTGGAAGCTCAACATCTGGACAGGAATTATGGGAACAGATTTTTTTCTTTGGGGATACTGCAAAGAAACGATCTACAAAACGCTTCCTGAAGATGTAGAAAATTTAGAAACAAGATTACGATATTCCATATGGTCCATATGGTCCATAGAAGAAGACGTAATGGAAAACGTTCAACAAAATTTATTGAAACGCATGAGAGCGTACGTTAGAATGGATGGAGGCCACTTCGAACATTTACTATAAATGTTCAAAATTAATCCGCCCTTCTTAAGGCGATCAAAAACAATTCGCTCTTTTCAGAGCGACCAATTTTTTAACGTATGGAATATCTTATTTTGCAATCAAAACCGTAAAAAAAGAGAGAGAGAGAGAATAAAACTCGATTAATTAATATTTTTTCATTTATCTATTTCATCTATTTTTTTTGATTATTTATTATCAATGACCGATTTTCGATCATTGATAATAAATAGTTAAAAATAAATAAGTGAAATAGATAAATAAATAAATAGATAAAATAGTTAAATAAATATTAATATTTAATATGATAATAGTAAAAGTAATATTTAAAACATCGTATGATATCATTAAAAAATTAATTAGATTAAATGTGTTTTTAAATAAATATTTTATAAACACTTATTTAATCTAATTAATTTTTAAATAGATATCATACGATATATGGATATCACACACATTCGTAATAATAATAATATTAATATGTTTATTTAATATGTTAAATGTTTATTATGTCTACACATTCTTCAATCGAACACATGATCGCGTTCGATAGCGCCAGTAGTACCTTAACCTACCGCAACCTATCATGACAAAAAACTGCTTGCCGTCGCATTGTTGCGTCGTCACGTCGACGCGTTGTAAGTAACATGTCCGTGCGCGTTTCTTTCATCGAGTGATTTTAATCGCCAACAGTTATTATTCGACAGTGATTAGTGATAGAGTCATCAGTAAATTTCTCGTCTCATCGAGTGAGTAAATAAATGTGATTACGTTAAAGTTTATAAAAGAATGCAGTTCATGAAAGAAGAAAAACTTTTAGTTAATAATTTAGTGTGAATTTCTGCCTTGTGCAACGTGATATCTACGTTAAATTTGAGAACGTACGATCTATCGGAAAATTCATTTCTCCTTCAAGCAATTACAGCAATCAAAAGTCATCGAAGAAGGTAATAATAACTATTTTTTGACATTATGTAAAAACAGATCTCGGGAAAGACAGAGGGACAGTGTGTCAAAGAAAATTCATAAAAAGAGAGGGGTTTTTAATGGGTAAGTAGTACCGAGTTGGTAATTCGACTTGGTACTCGAGTCCCACATAACTCACTGGATCGACCGGTGAGTATGCATAAAATGCATTTTCCCCTCTCTCGTAAAAAAAACATACAGGTGAATGAACGAATGAAAGAGAGAGAGAGAGAGAGAGGGAGAGAGAGAGAGAGAGAAAGAGAGAGAGAGAGAGACAGACAGACAGACAGACAGACAGATAGAAAATATATGTGTTCGCATGTGTATCTGTATGTGCAGCGATCAGCTGATCGCAGCAGGCGCCCCGCGTAAGCGCCCGCGTCTGACGGTGAATCGCGTCGCCCCTGCCTGCCTCTTGTACCCGACCCGTCATGCGTAATTACTTTCTTTAATAATTCGAAAACTAAGCTTCGGACGAAATTTTGCAAAAGGAAAAATCGTCTTAGAATTGACTCAATAATATGTCATTTCAGGGACACAGGGGTTATTTTGAATCACCCTGTATATGTATGCAGACTATTTTCTAATATTTTTTACTAACTTACATAACTAAAAGCATGTTCCGATAAGTACTATCAGTGTACTAAAAATCTATAATTCATTTAACTCATAATACATAATTATTCATCTATACCAGTAATGTATATATATGTATATATATAGTAATGTATATATATGTATATGTATGTAATGTATATGCATATATATATATATATATATATATATATATATATAATTAATTAGATCGCAGTCCAAAAGTAAAATTAGTTAACATTAGTTTAAAGTAACGTGTAATTGTAGTTCATTATTCCGTCCATTTTTCGTAACGCAATCCATGTGATGTAAAGGAACAAAGGAGAAAAACTTCCATCATTTTTATCATTGTGTCTGAAAAAGGTAACTATTAGACTATATCAATATTTGAGATATGTTTCAATATATATATATATATATATATATATATATATATATATTTCTTGTTCCTTTATTGCGTTATATCTGAAACATTTTGACACGGAGATTAGTAGAGCACAATCTGTAATTGTAATTTATTTCATACATTGGCCATGTTTCGAATTTACTGCTAATACTAAAAATCTATATATAAATATCTTTACATCACATGGATTGCGTTACGAAAAATGGACGGAATAATGAACTATAATTACACGTTTCTTTAAACTAATGTTAACTAATTTTACTTTTGGACTGCGATCTAATTAATATTCTACAATTATTAGAAATGAACGTATCTTACGACTTAGCAATCCTTTGTCCGTGTAATCCAGAAAATAAAACTCTTTTCTTCCTTTGCTGGTACTGGACGGCCTTAAATGATGTTCGAAAAATAAAACTCGAATAATGTCGATGTGTACCGGTGCTAACAGCCCTTACGGTACTTTCCGATTCACGCATGATGCGCATGAAGTGACAAAAAATGTATAGTTTATGTCACGCATATTATACTTTTTCTGTTACTTCATGAGTATGCGTGAATCGGAAAATACCCCCACTTCCAGCATGTCCCTGAGTCAATCAGGACATAATATTTGCTGCGCGGGCGCAATTACAAAGGTTGTAATCGGCTAGCAGCCGATTCAAAAGATTTTTATCAAATATGTATTATAAAACATATTATATATTATTTAAATGATTTTATTGTTAAAGAATTTGACATTGTTTACGCATTTGTTGGATTTTTTCCAACACTAATAAAAATATTATTTTACTCTCTATTTTACTATTTTACTTTATAAATGTATAATAAAACTCTCATGTTATAAAATGTATATTTATATATGTATATTTATATATTTCTTCTTTATAAGTTATAAATACATTAGAATAATATTAAAAAAGAAACATTTATATCAAATAAAAAATTCTTTATTACAATTTTGTTATTCTTAATATAAAATTTGTAATAAATTAAAATTATTGCAATTATATTAAATTTAATATTAATAAATATGTTACATTAATACTGATAAATATTAAAAATAATGTTTTCGGGACCTTTCTTTAATATGGAAAAATACTATATTATAAAATAATATGTTTAAAATATTTATAAAACATCATTAAACGTTACAAAACGTTATAAAAATTTACATAAAATTAATGTTTCAAAAGATTGATTTAATGTTTCTTGCTTACTGGGAATATATATTAGAAATATAAAAATTTGTATAATTATTTAAATAAACAATTAAAATATGTTTAATAAATATAAAAAGCTTAAAATAACAGTTTTTTAGAAATATTTTCTGTTATTTTTATAAAATTAAATATATGTAACATTCTTCACGAGAACTATATATATGTATTAATATATACAAAGTATGCCATTTTAACTTTCAGGTCAAAATATCTTAATTTCATGAGATTTTAGAAAAAAATGTAGAAAAAAGTTGTATGATTTCAAGAGGGATATAAGATGGTGGCTAGTCATTTGAAAAGTCACATGAAAGTCACATTCAATTTTTTAAACAGAAACCTCTATTTTTTTTATTTTACGTATTCTTGTAGCTTATCTCGAGAGCTTTTCATAACATTATAATAAAATATTATTTCATTGAGAATTTTTCGAGTTATTAAGGAAATAATTTCTTCAGTTGCATGAAATAATTTTTTGATTATCTTACCTTAATACTTTTATGTACAAAATAATGAGAGGAATCAATTTTACCATTAACAATTACATATTTTTTCTTAGTAACAACTATGTGTTTTCTTCTCTATAAAAAATATGCAATGAAAAATAAGGGTTTCCATTTAAGAATTTGAAAGTGATTTTCACGTGACTTTCAAATGACTATCTAAGGTGAAATAATTACTACTATCTTATGCTCACCTTGCTGTACAACATTTTGTCTGAAACATTTTTTCCTAAAATCTTGTGAAATTAAGATATTTTGATCTGAAAATGGGACTCTGTATATTGCATGCATTACCTTATTTACTAAAATTTACAATGCAAAAGAATAAATATATATTTGTTATTGACAATAAAATAATTATTTATTTTTTCGTTTAATTGCTTTCGAGTAATATGTGACTCAATAACATAATTACATAATTGCATAATTTGATGATTATTTTGTATCATTATCGTACAGAATACATGATTGTAAAATAGGATAAAGATGTGTTTGCTAGCTGTAATGAGAAATGATTGAAGTATTGTTTTTATTCAATTTTTTCAAATTTATAACATTCAATTTGATATATAAAATTAATGTATAAAATTACCGAAGCAAAACACTGAATGGATGCTATAAATAATCCACCAATATTCAGACCAAAAGTTTTGTTGCTTCTTTGTATGAAAATCAATATCAGCTTTTGTATATCTAGCGGAGTTATATACCATTGAATTTTATATCTACATGTAACATTGATACATAATGAATTAATAACTTGAGAAAAATAAGAATTTTTCATTTTAAGTAATTTTCAGCATATGTATAAATTTTTTGTACGTATTAATTTTTATCTTTATTATTAAATTCATGAAACAATATAACATATTATAAATTACAATATTTC
The DNA here is from genome assembly GCA_030586385.1 of Camponotus fellah. Classification (NCBI taxonomy): domain Eukaryota; kingdom Metazoa; phylum Arthropoda; class Insecta; order Hymenoptera; family Formicidae; genus Camponotus; species Camponotus fellah. The sequence goes on from JAPIVC010000952.1 coordinate 1,169,410, forward strand.
TTACACAGCAACATATATATAATTATAGTGATCTGTAATTTCTTGTCCGACTAGGTTTGCTACGAACATGTATAAAAGACTAATACATGCACCTATAAAGGGTATTAAAAGTTCGTCAATATTACATGTTGATGATGCGATCTGAAAAAACTAACAGACAATTTGAGATATATTTTTTTTCTTTCGCTAAAAATCCAATTTAGAAAATTTACGATATACAATAAAATTTGTTACTTTTAGGAAAGTTACAGGTTGGACTGAATAATAATCTTAATTATTATTACACGGACTATTTACTAGATTCGGCACTGTTCGTATCAATTTAGAAAAGTAATAGAAGAAAGACTTGAATGATAAGTTAGCGTGCACTCGCATGACTTGCCGGAAAGAAAAGGCAGAGTATATAAACTAACTAAATTAGTAACAATAAAGAAAAGGAACTAGAATTCCATTTAGCGTCATATAATCATAACATATAATCTAAACATGAATACAAGCACACATAGATCTACTACTCTAACAATTACAAAATTAAATTTATTTAATTACAAATTAGTTTCAAACTGTGTGTGTGTGTGTGTGTGTGTGTGTGTGTGTGACACAAATTAAACTTTCGAAAATTTTCATTTAAGACAAGATAATATTTTTACGAATATTGTCTTGTGTTGCGTTCTATACAACTTTAATTTAATCGGTTTTAAATAAAATTATAAGATACATATTTATGTAAAGTTTGACAATTGACATTTAATTACGAATTTGTCATTATATACATATATGTAATAAAATAACATACAAATAAGATGTTATATATGTAATATTTAATTATAAATTAATTTCAAACTACAAGTATATTCATGAATAAAAATGCTTGTACTAAAATAATAAAAGATATAATTATATATTATAATTATATATCTCGAACTACAGCTGACAGCTGAACGGACATGTGAGTGTAAACGTACGTGTGAGTTCGACGCCTGCGCACTATAATTGTCCGTTCAGCTGTAGTTGCGTGCTGCTGGCGTACGCAGTCTGATGACAGCGTGCGAGAGCTAAGACGTTTTAGTAAAAATCTTGTGTTTACGTAGTAAATTAATAGTGAAAATGAAGTATACTCTGCAGAAATATACGGATATGATTGTGGCATACGGACTAGTGGGAGAAAATACTTATCGTGTGGCCGCAATTTACATGGAATCATTTTCCGGGCATACACGAAAACCAAGTGGCCGTTCAATTTTAAGTGTTGTGCATTAATTATGTGAAACTGAATGTCGTGCATAATATCGGGATAACCGATCCAACAGCGCCTTCATGTACGAGATGAGGAAAGAATTCTTGAAGAACTTTATCATCGTATCATTATCAACGTGTGCAATACATATTATTGAGGGATTTTCAATCACGGATCAGCTTTTGTAAAGGTACTGTCACCATCAATTTTTTACATTTACGATATATTCAGCGTATAGTAATGGCATTTTGAATAATTTTTAAATTGAGAGTGGAATAAGTCTATGGGGAAAACTATTATAAAAAAAGCGCACCATGCTATCTACCGCAAGGTGGTGTGGAAATGATAGCGTATCATTTTCTCGCGCAAAAGGACGGGTCATTTTTCGGCGCGGTATTGCGATATATCGCAAACCACCATGTCTCGGAGAGCGATCCGTCCACCGCTTCGCCGCGCGACTAGTATCGGATTACAGTCGGGGGGCGACTCTCGTCTCCGCGCGCTTCTACTCACGCAGATTGGCCGATCTTTTTTCCTTAATTATTGCGACAATCCCAAAACAATACAGGTCATTCCTTTTTAATTTGAGTGAATCTATTTATTTATTTCGTTAAGGTCGAAAATTGACGGACACCATGTGTATATATATATATATATATATATAAAAATATATATATATATATATATACAGAGTTAGGTTAGTTTTGGGAAGTAACGCGTTACTTGTAACGTCGTTACCGTTACAGTTACTTTTTTCAGTAACTGTAACGGTAACGACGTTACAAATTTCATTTGTAACGAAAAAAGTAACTTCGTTACATTTTTCGGTAACGAGTAACGAATTTAACAGTTACTTTTATCTCTACTTTTGGCAAATTTATTCGGTATAACTTTCATTCAAAGAAAAGTGTGGAATGCAGAATCACATGTACGTAAACGCGTCATGACATGTGAAAGAAAAAGTTCAGTGAAGATATTCAGTGTCGGTGGATCTGTATTAACGCCACAAAGAGGGAAGCTAAATGATGGCACAGTTGAACAGCAAATTCTTTTAAAAATTAATAAAGAATTTCGATAAAATTTAGTAATGTTTTCATTTATTTTAAAATATCCTGTAATAATTAATAAACTTTTATTTAAAAAAGTGACGAAAATTGTAACGACGCGTTATTTTTAAGTAATGGTAACGGTAATGTGTTACTTTTGAAAATTGGTAACGAATAACAGTAACGAGTTACTTTTTAAAAAAAAGAACGGTAACAGTAACGAGTTACTTTTAAAAAGTAACTTTCCCAAAGATCGGGTGGCTAGACGCACACGATGGCGAAAGCGGTCTGACTGTAACATAATGGCGGCGTGCGGCGAAGCGGTGATTGGGTAGGGGAGGAGCGATGAGCGTATAAGCGCGTGGCGAAAGCTCCTCCCCTCCCCAATCATCGCTTCGCCGCGCGCCGCCATTATGTTACAGTCAGACCACCTTCACCGTCGTGTGCTTCTAGCCACGCGCATTGGCTGATCTTCTTTATTTAATTTTTCGTTAATTATTGCGACAATCACAAAACAATACAGGTCTTTCCTTCTTAATTTGAACCAATGTATCTCCTTATTTCATTAAGGTCAAAAATTTCCTGACACCCTGTATAATTATATATATACAGGGTGTCCGTCGATTTTCGACCTTAACGAAAAAAATAAGTAGATTAGCCCAAATTAAGAAGAAATTATCTATATTGTTTTGAGATTGTCGCAATAATTACGGAAAAATTAAATAAAGAAGATCGGCCAATCTGCGTGAATAGAAGCGCGCGGCGACGAGAGTCGTCCCACTGTAATCCGATACTAGTCGTGCCGCGAAGCGGTGGGCGGGTCGTTCGAGACATGATGGTGATATGCGATATATCGCAATACCGCTCCGAAAAATGACCCGTCCTTTTAGTGGCGAGAAAATGATGCGCTATCATTTCCACACCACCTTGCGGTAGATAGCATGGTGCGCTTTTTTTATAGTGGTTTCCCGCATAGGCCTATTCCACTCTCAATTTGAAAATTATTCAAAATGCCATTACTATACGCTGAATACATCGTAAATGTAAAAAATTAATGGTGACAGTACCTTTACAAAAATTGATCCGTGATTGAAAATCCTTCGATAAAATGTATTCCACACGTTGATAATGATACGATGATAAAATGCTTCACGAATCTTTTCTTCATCTCGTACACGAAGACGCACTGCTGGACCGGTTATCCCGATATTATGCACGACACCCAGTTTCACATAATTATTGCACAACACGTAAAATTGTACGGCCACTTGGTTTTCGTTAATGCCTGGGAAATGATTCCATGTAAATTGCGGCCGCACGATAAGTATTTCCGCTAGTCCGTATGCCACAATCATATCCGTATATTCCTGCAGAATATATCTCATTTTCACTGTTAATTTACTACGCAAACACAAGATTTTTATTAAACAGAAAGATAAACATAAACAAATCCTCTGAAATTAATACTGCACGTGCGCGCGTTCGACAGGTCATCCTCAAGCGTTCTCCAATTCGTCAAAGCATTCGGCGATAATATAATCAGCTCACTCCCACTCTTTACTGGATGAAGCCAAGTCTCGAGCCAAAGGGCTTAACCAATAAAAATCTTAAGAAACGTCTCTCCTCCCAAAAAATCAGTCTCCTTGCCCTTAAGAAGGGAGTAATAGAAATTATTTGATTTTTAATATTATATTAAAAAGGGTGTCCCACCATCCAGAAGGGAGGAGGAGCAAAAACTTTAAAATTCACGAGCTGAAAGCGCGGACACACAATTTTTCACAGTTTTTCACAGTTTTTACTATCAATTTTACGCCTGAATTCTTCCGCTCAGCCAATTCAACTCTGGATAAAATAAAAATATAAGAATAGTTACCAGTGAGTGTAGTGTGCACGCAGAGGTCTTCCAGACAGCACAATTTTCGCCGCCAATTACCTCCTTGCAGCCCTTTGGAAGTCACTCCGACCCGAAAATTATTTTCCAACGCTCTTAATAAGTAGTAAGTTTAAAAATTTTTTTCACAGTCTCTATTCCTCTTTCCTGGTCGATTGGCGATTGCGAAACGATTTTTAAATACTAAAGAAATTAATTAGCAGCATTCTAGATCATTTAGAATTTTGTAGTTATCATTAACTATCGATAACTTACTCTCAATAATCCGAATTCCCTCCTGTAACTTCTATTTATTCGCTCCGGATTTCAGTATTGGAATTCGCGAATATTTCCTTTATATATTCATTTTGGATTTCATAATTGGAATTCACGAATATCTCCTATATTCGTTTCGGATTTCATAATTGGAATTCATGAATATCTCCTGTATTCGTTTTGGATTTCATAATTGGAATTCACGAATATCTTCTATATTCGTTTCGGATTTCATAATTGGAATTCACGAGTATCTCCTATATTCATTTCGGATTTTATAATTGGAATTCACGAATATCTCCTATATTCGTTTTGGATTTCAGAATTGGAATTCACGAATAAATCTCCTACTCTCCCAAGATTTTTACGGTAATTATTTACCTTAGGAGAGCCACCTCGGATGACCTTGACTTTGACATATGTTGTTAAGGTAATGACCCTGAGTAACATTCTAAAGGTTTTAGTCGGCTCGTTGTTTATTAAAAAGTTATAAACAAAAGAAGTTTTAAATGCAGTATATTTTCTCGACATAATGTACATATATTGTATGAAGCCCCCCGCGGGAGGACGGAACACACTGTGTGCACGTATGTATTTCTCAAATTCAAGCAAAATTCATTCTTATCGAGAATCAAAATTAAATATAAGTGAACTTCGCTTTATCTCAAAGATTCATGCGTGGACACAGTGTGTTCCGCCCCCCTGCGGGGAGCTTCACTTCCGGAAGATATAACCTAATCCAACCCGTGTCCGTGGTATAAAATATATCTCGCTTTGCATGAAAGTATAATGTGGAATATATTTCGTCTTACATAGAAAATTATAAATTTTATATGGATCTTGTTTTTATATGGATCTTGTATTGCAAGGATTAATTGTTATAAACAGTACTAATTTTAGGAAATAGTATAAATTTTTATTTATTATAATTTATAATTAATTTATATTTTCATTAATAGGATACATAGAAGCCATTATTTGAAAGAAAGCATCTAATCGATTTTCATTATCGAATGTTCTTTTAAAAATAAATTCCGCTAAACAATGATTGAAATGATCCTCTTTTCGGCCATATCTAGGAATAATTCCGCGAATATCCCTCCATAATCGTTCAATGTTTTGTGTATGACAGCCTGGATCAACGAAATTGTTTGAATGATTTATTGTAATATGTTGATATATTTTTTTGTTGATTTCTATGATATGCTTTCCAACAATCGCTATGAATTATTGACCCAGGAGCAATGTTTACGAATTAGTAACACTTCCGCTTTACGAGATGAAATCAGAATAACAAATATTTTTTTTGTATGCCGTTCTATACCACCAAAAAGCCATTATCCCGTAATAAGTCATCCACGATTATATTTTCGACGTCCAAATTTGGCTTCACCTATTTCCACTATAACTTCATTCCCACCAATTTTATTTTCATTATGGGATAACCACTGATATATAAGCTAAAAATTTATTATACTTTGTAAATAAAAAACGAAAATACGCATACATGCATATAAACATATATAATTACCTCTCGGCAAAAGTTTATCCAGTCGACTGCTGTACGTGATGATATATTAAGTTCTCGTTGCAAAAATATTTGTCGAGGAGAATTCAACATCATTACATATTAAACGACACACTATATCAATATTCAAAAGTCCGTGTGAAAACCAAGTACCGTGTAAAGCACTGATTTTAAAGTTACAAGTAAGTCGTTTGTGTTTACGTTTTTGTTCTTTTTTATAATAATGTTTCGTACAGTGAAACAAAAGCTCTCCATCTTTTAATTCTAGAATATTTTCACAACGTTGACATTTTATTATCTTACGAATAACGTTTTTCGTACATAGATAGTTCAATAAATCTTTATAATTCGTGGTTAAAGCAAGAAATTCGTAAAATTTTATTTTCTATTTACTTTTATTTTCTATTTACTTTATTTTGAATTGAATGTTACTCCTCCAAAAATCTATTTTATACTGACTCATATTTTTTTTCTTCAGTATTAACAAAGTAATAGAAGATATCAACAATGTAGAAACCAATTGTTTTTTCAGTAGAGGATTTTAGTATAAGAAAGGTAAATAAACTAATCTAAACGAACAGAAAAGATGATATAAAATTTCAATATAAAATATCAAGAATATAAAATTTCAAAATCGCATATTTTTCAGGAACGAAAAGAAATCGCTACAAAATTCAAATGGTGTACCACTTTCAGAACATACCACGGACACGGGTTGGGTTAGGTTATATCTTTCGAAAGTGGAGCCCCCGCAGGGGGCGGAACACACTGTATCCACGCATGTATTTCGCAAATTCAAGGAAAATTCTTCTGTTTATAACTTTTTAATAAAGAATGAGCGCCAATTAAAACGTTTAGAATATTACTCAGGGTCATTACCTTAACATACGTCAAGGTCAAAGTCATCCGAGGTGGCTCCCCTAAGGTAAATAATTACCATTTCTTTAAATCCCATGGTCAAATATATCTCAAATAAAAGAATCACACTATATATACATATATCTTAAAGATCATTTCTCAATAGAGATCCTAAATACCTCAATCAATCATCCATATACCTTGTCTAAATCGCATACCTTTAATTCTATCAGTGCCATCTCACGGTTCGCGGTCAAATAGAAAGCGTTGGCGGAATCGGCGGAACAGGCGGTTAAAAGAAGGGCTGACTCAATGTATACTCGAGTCGACCATCGGCAATCCATCTAATCATTCAAATATCATAAACATTAATAAGCCAAAAAACACACTCACACACTCACACAACCAATCTCCTTCACCAAGTTATTCCCCTATCTCCTCCCCAGAACATTCCTCGTTCCTCCCTGATACACCCGTCCCGGGCTCAGGATCGTCGGCCGAATCATCCCCCAGATCTCCTACCCCGATCTTGAATCTTCACCTCACCCTCATTCTCCATCCACTCGCTCTTTTGAACCTTTCCCTTCGCCCTCTCTTGTATTTTTATTAAAATCTCGGTCTCCGTCTCCCATACCCGTAATTATCCTCGACTCCGATCCTTCATCCCCTTCGACCTCTTTGGAGTCCTCGGAGTTCCTCCAGGATCCGGAAGATTTCGCGAAAGATCTTCCCGACCTTGATGAGAGCTCCTCTGGGTTTCCCACAGAGTCCCCGTCGGAACATCCTCCCCCTCCCGTGCTGATTTCTTGAATTATTTTATATCCCAGTTCCCTCTCTTTGAGCTTTCCATTCCGGAAGGAGCCTTTTGCGTAGGTCCTGGTGATGTGGACCACCAAGAGTTCCTACACTATTTAACCACCGCCCCGGCCGACGCCATAATTCCCTGGTTTCTTCTGGATTACATTTACCGCTGACCGTTCCCATCCAAGCTCTCCTGAAGAAATTCCCTCCGTCCACAATCAAGATCAATGACCTCTGACTTTTTACCCCCCTCCTCAATCTTTTCTTCTAGATTCCTCCCTCACAGCCTCAATAGAAAAATCTAAAATCTACGAAAAAACCCAGCCAGGATTTATTAAGGCTAGGCTTCATTATTTATCCTGGCTGATAATCCCCGTACTATTGTAACATCCGCGAAATTACAGATACACACATACATTCACAGATACAACACACCAACAGACTTTTGTAAATATGTTTCATCGAATAAATTCAGATTTTTAGTTTAAGAAAAAAAAATCTTTATTTCTATTTTACCCGTTCACTTCCCTGGATTCCCGAAATCGCACAAGGTCTCGTCCCATGTAAAAGAGATTCGATTCTCTTACCAAAAAGAGATCAACGAGCGCAACGGCCTAAGACCTCTCACAGAGTTAAAGGGACCATCATGGTCACTGACCTGTGTCAGGCCCTTGACAGTGCGCTCGACCCGATTAGACACGCTCGAAAGTGTGTCACCGAGTAAGTAGGTTGCGTCCTTCCAGATTAGATAGAAAGGCCCGACCTTTCAAGGGTCTGGACGTAACAATATAATAATATGTATGTATATATATATATATATATATATATATATATACTGGCATATATATATATATATATATATATATATATATATATTCTGGAAGGATGCAACCTACTTACTCGGTGATATATATATATATATATATATATATTGTTACGCTCGGAGCGAGGACTTCGATATATATCGAAGGGCGCGCGCTAAAGATATCGGCCGTCGCGGACCGCGTGAAATGAATGAACACTTTTAAAGATAACACAATGAACTTTATTAGGCAACATAATAACACAGAACACAGAACACAGAGAATAATAACACAACGGAGCGGTATGTAAAACGCGTCCGGATAGCTTGACAGCTATTTCCCGACCCAAATGACAGCCGCAACTGTCAACAACCTCTTGACAACGGACTTCATCGCTTTTCACGACAGACTCGACCGCGACTCGAGCCAGGGGCGTAACACTGCCCCCCCGTCTTCCAAGATTGTCGTCCCGACAATCAGAAACAGAGGGTGATCCAACGCTGACTCTGAACTTTATGCTCCGATGTCGATCTTAGGAAAATGGCGAATTTCCTTGTTCTACCCTGGGCTTCTGCCACAGGTTACCGAGCGATTCGCCATCTCGAACCCAATCGACCTTTAAGTCCCTCCTGCTTCGATCCAAACTTCCTTGGACAACTTGGAAGAATCTTCAGGCAAGAGGAGGGACCCGTGGACCCACCGTTCTTCCAAGAGAACTCCTCAGGCCCCTGCTTCAGCATTCGCCCAAAGTCCCACGGGAAAACCACGGATCAAAAACCGTGAGTAAGGCAGCCTTGATCCCCTTCGGTTGTAGTCGATTTTCAATTTCCTTCCTTTATTCTTTCTTAATCATTTCTTTCCTCGTCGTCATTTTAATTTTCCTTTAACAGTAAAACAATAAAACGCGAGTTACAAGCATCAATTTTTTTTTTTTTTTCCTTCCAAAACTTTCTTTTCGGGCTCGGATATAAAACCATACTCTAAACAAAAGAATAAATTTGAGTCCCTCCCACAATTCTTCGAGGATTTCCCCACCAATGACAATCTGTCTAAGGAAAAGATTAGAACCTATTCGACCGTCATCTAAACAAATACCGGAAATCACGAAAATTGCCATTCAGGCATTCTAAAGAAGGAATCAACCCCTTTCCGAGATACATCCGAGCCCGCCTTTCTTTTACTCACACCAGTAGCAAATAAATTTTTATTAACAAACAAAGCTTAAAACTTTTTTTACAATTTAATTTCCCTCATTCTTTTCTTTCGCGTCGTTCCTCTCCGCCTTTTGAAAAACATTTTTTTCAGAATTTTCACTAAATCTTTCGAAATTTTCCCTTTTTCTAACAAAACTCTCCCCTTGAATAATTTTAACCGCCTTTGCTCTCTCGATAGCCAAATTCAGAGAAGTTATCCCCTCTAATTGTAGAGTTCTCCTCAAAAAGTTGTCTGAAAGAGCTGAAATAAATTGCGCGCACGCTATTTTGTCTCTTACCACGTAGGGACACTCCGGGTAAGCTAAACGCGACAATCTTTCAAGCTCGGCACCGAAAGAAGCCAAATCTTCCCCGAATTTCTGCTTGTGATTCGTAAAAAGTGAATAATAATTTTGCGTCAAATTTCCCTCTCCGAAAAGAAGCTCAAGTTTCGATTTCAATTCCGAGAAACTCAGACTTTCGAAATCCTCTACATTTTCCAAAATCGTTCGCGCTTTACCCCTCAAACTCGCGGCCAAAGCAATTGTTCTCGTTGAATCGTCCCAATTATTTGCACGCGCGATCAAAAGAAATTGGGAGAGGAACTCCCGCAGCGGAACTTTTCCGTCAAAAATATCGGGCTTCAATTTGAAGCCCGTTCTCGTATGAAAATCATTACTCGATACATCCCCGCAAGCTCTAATATTGGAAGGACTTAGCTGTGAATGGTACCGGCTCCCTCGCAGAAGCTGCAGCTCCTCATCTTGCCGGCGAAGCATTGCGGCGATTTCCTCCTCTCGCCGCGCCTGCTCCTCTCGCATACGCTGCATCTCAAGAAGGATGGCCTGCAGAGCCGTCGTCTCCGTAGCCGTCGTCTCCGTGGCCGTCGTCTCCGTAGCCGCCGACTCCGTAGCCGCCGATTCCATCGCTCTCGGTTCCGACGGCGGCTCGGAATGCTCGCGCCTCCTCCTTTCAGCCGCAAGTGTTGCCATCACACTTTTCACTATTGAGCACTTTCAAACTCTATCGTCCGTCTAGTCCGCTCGATTCCGGACGAGCCCCCAAAATGTTGCGCTCGGAGCGAGGACTTCGATATATATATCGAAGGGCGCGCGCTAAAGATATCGGCCGTCGCGGACCGCGTGAAATGAATGAACACTTTTAAAGATAACACAATGAACTTTAATAGGCAACACAATAACACAGAACACAGAGAATAATAACACAACGGAGCGGCTCGTATGTAAAACGCGTCCGGATAGCTTGACAGCTATTTCCCGACCCAAATGACAGCCGCAACTGTCAACAACCTCTTGACAACGGACTTCATCGCTTTTCACGACAGACTCGACCGCGACTCGAGCCAGGGGCGTAACAATATGTATCAGCAGCAACGACTCCGAGATTTATCAAACATGCGCGCGACTCTACTAAAAGCATACGCTTCCGCTCGCGCACTCGCGCACTCAAAATAACAATACGGTTCTTTATCAGAGAACTTTAATAAACAACACAAGAACACAGGCGAAAACACAGAACGAAATTCCATTGCTCGTAAATCGAAACGCGTCCGTATAGCTTGACAGCTATTCTCTGACTCAGCTGACTATCGTTGTTCTTCTTGTCGACGGGATCCCGACAACGGCAGGATCGTAACGATTCGGCGCACGCGTAACAATATATATAAGAGTGGTCCATTTTAATACATTTAGTCGAATATCTCGAAAACCAAGCCCTGAGAAAAATGTTTCAGACAAAAGTTGTTTGATTTCGAGGGAGCCATAAGATGATACCATTGGTTTGACCTTGAAGAGTCATTTGAAGATCACGCGAAAGTCACTTCAATTTTTTAAATGGAACACCCTATATATTTTTATATATTCTTGTAGCTCATCTCGAGATATTTCTAAAAACACTATAATAAAGTATTTCTTTATTGAATTTTCGAGTTATGAGGCTGGAAATAATTTCTTAATTTTACATAAACAATAAAATATCTAATAAAATATTCATTTTTCAATTATTTTATCTTAATACTTTTATGTACAAAATAATGAGAGGAATCAATTGGTGTAAAGAAAACATACAGTTGTTTTTAAGAAAAAATATGGAATTGTTAATTGCAAATTCCATATTTTTTTTTAAAAACAACTGTATGTTTTTTTTACACCAATTGATTTCTCTCATTATTTTGTACATAAAAGTGTTAAGGTTAGATAATCGAAAAATGAATATTTTACTAGATATTTTATCGTTTATGTAAAATTAAAAATTATTTCAAGTCTCATAACTCGAAAAGTGCTTGATGAGGAAATACTTTATTATAGTGTTTTGGAAAGCTCTTGAGATGAGCTACAAGAATATGCAAAAAATATATAGGATATTCCATTTAAAAAAATTGAAGTAACCTTCGTATGATCTTCAAATGATCCTTCAAAGTTAAATAGTACCGTCCTATGGTTCCCTTGAAACCAAACAACTTTTGTCTGAAACATTTTTCTCTCCCTTGACTTGGTTTTCGAGATATTTGACTGGATGGATTAAATAGGCCACCCTGTATACACATATATATATATATATATATATTTTTCTTTTTCACAATTTAAAATTAACTTTAATATACATCATTCTCTTCCTTGTTGAAAATGGAGATTTATCTATGTTAAAATATACATATATATATATATATATATATATATACAGGGTGATTCAAAATAACCCCTGTGTCCCTGAAATGACATATTATTGAGTCAATTCTAAGACGATTTTTCCTTTTGCAAAATTTCGTCCGAAGCTTAGTTTTTGAATTATTAAAGAAAGTAGTTAACGCATGACGGGTCGGATACAAGAGGCAGGCAGGGGTGGCGCGATTCACCGTCAGACGCGGGTGCTTACGCGGGGCGCCTGCTGCGATCAGCTGGTCGCTACGCACATACAGACACACATGCGAACACATACATTCTCTGTCTGTCTGTTCTCTCTCTCTCTCTCTCTTTTATTCGCTCACTCACCTGTATTTTTTTTGACGAGAGAGGGGAAAATGCATTTTATGCATATCCACCGGTCGATCCAGTGAGTTATGTGGGACTCGAGTACCAAGTCGAATTATCAATTCGGTACTTCCTACCCACTAAAAACCCCTCTCTTTTTATGAATTTTCTTTGACACACTGTCCCTCTGTCCTTCCTGAGATCTGTTTTCATATCGTCAAAAAATAGTTATTATTACCTTATTCGATGACTTTTAATGTATTGCTGTAATTGCTTGAAGGAGAAATGAATTTTCCGATAGATCGTACGTTCTCAAATTTAACGTAGATATTACGTTGCATAAAACGGAAATTTACACTAAATTATTAACTGAAAGTTTTTCTTTTCCCATGAACTGCATTCTTTTATAAACTTTAACGTAATCACATTTATTTACTCACTCGACGAGATGAAAAATTTACTAATGACTCTATTACTAATCACTATTAATCACTGTCGAATAATAACTTTTGGCGATTAAAAATCACTCGATAGAAGAAACACGCGCGGACACGTTACTACACGACGCGACGACGCGACAATGCGACGATAATTACTCGGCGACTGCAAGCAGACTTTTGTCATAGTAAGTTGCGGTAGTAATAATATTAATATGTTAAATGTTTATTATGTTTACCGCATTCTTCAATCGAACACATGATCGCGTCAGTGATGCGCTGTTGTGGGAATAAAATCGTGCATGCGCATTAGTAAACGCTATGAATTCTTAGTAACGTATGTATTTTGATGAAATATAAAGTACCGTCAGACTCCCCTCAGTGCGAAAAAAATATTAAATTGCAAAAAGAGAAGAAAATTTCTATCAAAGAAATTAAATATAATAATACACTATGTATATAACACATTATACGTTGTTACGACTACTAAAAAACGCGAGAAAACTATATGAGAAAGAATCTTTTATGCGCACCTAATGTTGCATCTAAATACATATGTGATATCAGCTATGACGTAAGCTTACGCATGCGCATAGAGGCCCTCGCGTGGGAAAAAATCCCACGACAGCGCATCAGTGGATCGCGTTTGATAGTGCCAGTAGTACCTTAACCTACCGCAACTGACAAAAAACAGCTTGTAGTCGCCGAGTAATTATCGCCGCATTGTCGCGTCGTCCCGTCGTATAGTAATGTGTCCGCGCGTGTTTCTTTTATCGAGTGATTTTTAATTGCCAAAAGTTATTATTCGACAGTGATTAATAGTAATTAGTGATAGAGTCATTAGTAAATTTCTCGTCTCGTCGAGTGAGTAAATAAATGTGATTATGTTAAAGATTATAAAAGAATGCAGTTCATGGGAGAAGAAAAACTTTCAGTTAATAATTTAGTGTAAATTTCTGTTTTGTGCAACGTGATATCTACGTTAAATTTGAGAACGTACAATCTATCGGAAAATTCATTTCTCCTTCAAGCAATTACAGCAATACATTAAAAGTCATCGAACAAGGTAATAACTATTTTTTGACGTTATGTGAAAACAAATCTCGGGAAGGACAGTGTGTCAAAGAAAATTCATAAAAAGAGAGGGGTTTTTAGTGGATAGGAAGTACCGAATTGATAATTCGACTTGGTACTCGAGTCCCACATAACTCACTGGATCGATCGGTGGATATGCATAAAATGCATTTTCCCCTCTCTCGTAAAAAAAAAATACAGGTGAGTGAGCGAATAAAAGAGAGAGAGAGAGAGAGAGAGACAGACAGACAGACAGAGAATGTATGTGTTCGCATGTGTGTCTGTATGTGCATAGCGACCAGCTGATCGCAGCAGACACCCCGCGTAAGCACCCGCGTCTGACGGTGAATCGCGCCACCCCTGCCTGCCTCTTGTATCCGATCTGTCATGCGTTAACTACTTCTTTTAATAATTTGAAAACTAAGCTTCGGACGAAATTTTGCAAAAGGAAAAATCGTCTTAGAATTGATTCAATAATATATCATTTCAGGGACACAGGGGTTATTTTGAATCACTTTGTATATATATATATATATATATATATACAGTATATATATATATATATATATATATACAGGATGTTCCACTGTGCAACTACCGCTCCATATTTTAATGGTAGATTCTCTGACCAATTTAAAAACGATTTTTCCTGCGAAAATGTCGAAGATAATTATTTTTGCATATTCCTAATTTTTGTCATGATGTATCTTTTTTAACTAAGCCTTAAATTAAAATTCTATTAAAGTAAATTCTACCTAAAATTAATTAAAGAATGTAACTTTATTAATATTTTATTCCCATAAGGCTTAGTTTGCAAAAAACCCTTTATTCTCAATCATTTATAACTCGAAAACTATTAGTACATCGACATTTTCTCTGAGGAAAAATCGTTTTTAAATTGGCCAAAAGAATCTATCTTTAAAATATGGAGCGGTAGTTGGGGACACCTTGTATATATATATATATATATATATATATATATATATACAGGGTGTCCGTCGATTTTCGACCTTAACGAAAAAATAAATAGATTGGCTCAAATTAAGAAGAAAATATCTATATTATTTTGGGATTGTCCCAATAATTACGGAAAAATTAAATAAAGAAGATCGGCCAATCTGCGTGAATAGAAGCGCGCGGCGCGAGAGTCGTCCCACTGTAATCCGATACTAGTCGCGCCGCGAAGCGATGGGCGGGTCGCTCGAGACATGATACGATATATCGCAATACCGCGCCGAAAAATGACCCGTCCTTTTAGTGGCGAGAAAATGATGCGCTATCATTTCCACACCATCTTGCGGTAGATAGCATGGTGCGCTTTTTTTATAGTGGTTTCCCCCATAGGCCTATTCCACTCTCAATTTGAAAATTATTCAAAATGCCATTACGCTGAATACATCATAAATGTAAAAAATTAATGGTGACAGTACCTTTACAAAAATTAATCCGTGATTGAAAATCCTTCGATAAAATGTATTGCACACGTTGATAATGATACGATGATAAAATGCTTCACGAATTCTTTCTTCATCTCGTACGAAAGTGCACTGCTGGACCGATTATCCCGATATTATGCACGACACGCAGTTTCACATAATTATTGCACAACACATAAAATAAACACATAAAATTGTACGGCCACTTGGTTTTCGTTAATGCCTAACGCCTGGGAAATGATTCCATGTAAATTGCGGCCGCACGATAAGTATTTTCTCCCGCTAGTTCGCAGCCACAATCATACCGTATATTCCTGCAGAATATACCTCATTTTCACTGTTAAATTTACTACGCAAACACAAGATTTTTATTAAAACGTCTTAGCTCTCGCCTGCTGTTATCAGACTGCGTACGCCGGCAGCACGCAACTACAGCTGAGCGGACAACCATAATGCGCAGGTGTCGAACTCACACGTACGCTTACACTCACATGTCCGCTCAGCTGTCAGCTGTAGTTGCGTGCTGCCGGCGTACGCAGTGTGATAAAAGTGTGCGAGAGCCAAGACGTTTTAATAAAAATCTTGTGTTCAAGGTGGAAATGAAGCCACTCTGCAGGAATATACGGATATGATTTGGCCAGGCTAGCGGGAGAAAAGCCCACGCGGCCATTTATGGAATCAAAACCGGGGTGCCGGCCACCAATTACGTGTTGTGCGTAATTATGGGAACTGGTTGTGCATAATATCGGGATAACCGATTCAGCAGTGCGTCTTCGTGTACGAGGTGAAGAAGGTTCGTGAAGCATTTGATCATCGTACTTATTTTATCGAAGGATTTTCAATCACGGAAATTTTTGAAAACTGTCACCATTAATTTTACATTTATGATGTATTCAGCATATAATGACATTTTGAATAATTTTCACGTGAGAGTGGAGTGCTAAAAATAAAAAAAGCGCCATGCTATCTACAAGGTGGTGGAAATGATAGCCCTCTTTCCCTAAAAGGCGGGTCATCTCGCGTTCGTATCTATCACTTTCCGCCCTGCGGGCGCAATGGTTACATGGGGGACTCTGCGCCGCGCTTTATACCGGATCTTCTTTTTTAATTTTTCCGTAATTGCGACAATCCCAAAAATAATATAGATAATTTCTTCTTAATTTGAGCCAATCTATATTTTTTTCGTTAAGGTCGAAAATCACGGACACCCATATATATATATATATATAGAGAGAGAGAGAGACAGAGAGAGTACAGTTTTAACATAAATAAATTTTCTCCATTTTTAACAAGGAAAAGAATGATGAACTGTTCTTCTGAAAACGATCATGCTCCGATGAGTCAAATTTTATAAATAGATTCCTTTTAGATATAAAAGAAGTATACGAGAAGGATTTTTGGCGACATGAAAATTAAGGCATTTTTTAATGCCTTTTTCCTAAAAGTGAATATTATCTTTAGATAGTTTGTTCAAAATGACTTCCTTATATATTGTCATGGTCATATTCTTGATTATTTTGGTTACTACATATATATTACATATATACATCATCCATGAGTCAGCGCGAAGCGAGGTCTACATCATATCACTTTCGGCCCGCCCTCCTGCAACCACTCCGCTAGTAGACAATGTGGATTTCGCTTTACAACTTACAGCATATATTCATTGTGATGGAAATTTGCGGCTCATACTGACGAGGTGATTGCGGGAAGGGGGGCCGAAGGCACCCCATGCACTTCCCGCGTGTATGTATGTGTGTGTGTGTGTGTTTGTGTGTACACATACATTTATGAAATTAATAAAACTTCACCAATCAAAATTTATTGAAGGTTACAGGGGATGTTGATTGCATATGTCAAGGCCAAGGTCATTAGTGAAGTTGCCGTTTTTCTAGATATTTACTGTTTTGAACAAACTGTTTAAAGGTATAAATTAATAAATAATTTTTACGAAAAAGGGTTTAAAAAGTGCTTTAATTTTCGAGTCGCCAAAAATCCTTTTCGTATATACTTCTTTTGTACCTAAAAGGAACCTATTTACAAAATTTGACTCAAATTGAAGCATGATCGTTTTCGGAAGAATAGTCGAATGATGTATATTAAAGTCAATTTTAAATTGTGAAATTGGTGAAAGAATAATTTAAAAAAAAAGTGTCGGAAAAATGCAAAAAATGCTTGTTTTTAAACAAAAATGATATGAATATTTTTCTTCCTAATTAAACAATTTTAAAAATTCAAAAGGTATTTTGAAAAAAATACATTAAACTATAAAAAAAATATAATTATTATTGCATTCTTTTAAAAAAATATAATTATTTTGAACATATAAATGTGGAAAATTTATAAAAATTAAAAAATGGGAAAAGTGATAGGAAATATTGTATAAAAAATTTTTTCGCATAAATTAATTTATTTATTTGCATAAATATGATTATAAATTTAATTTGTAATAAAACGATTAAAATATGATAATAAATTTAATTCGTAATATTATAGAAAACAAATTTACCTTTTACATTTGTGACAAGTGAAGCACAAAATACGTTCTTTGCATATTGCTCTTCGATAAATGTCGCAAAATATTCTGACTTTGCGATTGTCAAATTTGAGGCAGAAGTTGCATCTTGCATGAGTTTTATTAGCTACTCTCTGTTTTGTTACTTTAATATTCATATCCATCTCGACAATTAATTGAACCGATAGACGTAAGCCTAACGACAAAATATTTTTTATGAGTAATATTTTCGACGATAAAATATTTTTTATGAGTAATATTTCATAATTATATATCTTATAATTGTAATTTATTAATTAAAAGAAAACTGAAATCCACTTACCAACACAAAAATTCAACGCTAAAGTATATAAAGTCCGTTTGGTTGCCATGTCGTCTTTAATTGAATTCTGTATCACAATTGCTGACTAGAAAGTATTACCCAGACAGCACAGAACATTCTATGGACATTCATTTTATGTCCATTTTACGATGAATGATCATTTCATGTCTATGGACGTCCGTAGACATGAAATGATCATTCATCGTACATCGATTCGGGACATCCGTTAATGACCAATATTTGGACATCCACAAAATGTCCGATTTTGGACGTCAAAGTTTCGCGCAAGCACGCAAGGATGTGTTAGTTCGTTTACCGCTATGCGATGTGCGATGCGCTATCTTTCTTATTTAAGTTTTAGTTATGAGAATTATATAAAGTTTGCAAGGAGTAACAAATAAGATTAAAAATAAACTATTCAATTTAATTTCTGATCTCAATACAAGAGTTTCAGATATTAAATTGATTTTATAAGTTGGACAAGTAAATGTCCAGAAAATAACTCGTTCATTATCTATTTAAAATGTAAAGTGCAATATGCGAGTATAAATTATAAATAAAATTTTTATATGAAATTTTTATGTAAAGTTTTATATGAAATAGATAAATTATATTATTATTTAGGGATTAAAGCATGTCCACCAATTTCATAAATAGATATCACGGACGTCCACTGTTTGTCCGAGGAACGTAAAACGGATCATCCTCAATATCCTTAATGATTATCTTATGGATGTTTTTCTGATATTTATGTGCTGTATGGGTACCGATTGAGATAATTCTATTCTCATTGTCAGATAATTAAATTGAATTATAGAAAAGGTTCAAATTGAATATGTCTATTAATTTAAGTTAAGAGCATATTTTACAATGAACTTGGGGTCCATATGGCCTTCATAAGTCATTAGCCCTAAGAAATATATAATAAGAATATACATAACCCAGTAAGCGAAAAATTATTAACCTAACATTATTACAATGATATTTTCTAATGTCTAACGTTTTCAAATATGTAGTTTTAATGTTGTATACAACGTCCCTATGAACAAACTTGGACCCAGATTTCAAAATATCCACAATGTTTTTATAATATGTTTTTGTAACATTCTAATAATATTAAATAAATGCTGATTTAAATTTAATTTGTAACTATATTTTATTATTATATTAATATTAAACAATATTAATTGTAATATTTATGTGAAAGTGTTAATTAATATATTTTTTTATAATAATATTAACAAAATATTTTCTATGAATATATATATATATACATATATATTCTAACATTAATTTAAAATTGTCATTAATATTTTACTTCTATTATAATTATCATTTCATTAACTTTTCATTCTTAGGAAGAGAATGGAAACATCAACATTATTATTATTAATATTTTTTATTTCTATTAAGTAATATATTTCTTCCACTAATTTATAATTTTTGTACACTTTTTTATTTTTCAAGAAGAAAATGAAAACGTTAATTTTAGAAATTTCAAATATAAATAATTGTTGATATTTAAAACTTCTAAAATTATAACCTTCAATTTTCTTCTTGGAAAATAAAAAATGTAAAATTGTAAATTATTAAAAATTTCTTTCTAAGTAAGATATTTCATCTTACTTACAATAGAAATAAAATATATTAATAATAATAATGTTGATTAGTTAAAGATGTCAGACTCAACAAATATAAAATTAAATATAAATAATATCATTGGCAATAAGAGTCTAATGTGGTTAACGTTACATAAATAATTTATTAAAAATTCAAAAAAGATATTCATGAATAGATATAAATGTAATCGAATCGCGAATGTTTCGACTCTATTTTTGGGTCATCTTCAGCGCAAAAGAAGGCAGATTATACAATCAGGTTATTACAATAATTTTTAAAAAATTAAAACAATAGTAAAGAATTAAAAAAATCTTATAGTTGAAGCGGTGTCTCGTTATTAATGTCATTTTGACGATGTCTGTAGAGAAGTCAAACAATAACAGCAAATTAATAATGCATAATTGAAATAAAATAAACAGAACAAGTTAAGAAATATAAAAAAAAAAAAATTAATGAAAGGTTCAACTTACTCCCAAACATCGAAAATGCTGGCCCAACAAAGGGTGGAGAGAGACCGATCATCGTCTCAAAAACGACAAGATTTGACTAGTACTCGGGACGGGCCGAGGTTCGTTTATAAAGGTGTCAAATCGAGTCAACACATGCGCAAATTGAGACAGTTATTTCAAATTACGAGAAACAAGAACAATCAAATTTTTGATAAATTATTGACAATGTTCGAATAAATATCGGGTAAGCGTTCCGTGTCAGTCTGCAAATTTATACCATTAATTTGTCTTTTTATAAAAAGCATCTCAGAAATCTTTTATTTAGGAAAGGCTCATGGTCCAAAATTTGTACGTCTTCCCAATTGAAATCGTGGTCAAAATTTATTCTATGGTTAGTGATAACCGATTGGGTGTTAGAATTAAGTCTGATGTGACATCGATGTTCGTTGATTCTGGTATGCAGTTGTCTCTTAGTCTGTCCCACATAAGACGCGTCACATTGAATGCAGTTCAATTTATATATGACGTCCATGCAATCCAGAGTAGGAAGAGGATCCTTGTGGACTTTGATGTAATTCGTCATTTTATTAATACTGTAGTAAGACAGTCGAATTTTAGGATCTGCAACAACGTCTTTAAATCGTTCAGAAAGTGAAGGAACGTAAGGTATGGTGAAATATGTGATGGAATTATTAGCCTCTGTGATCTGAGAATTATCAGCGTTATTCATTTTGAAAAAGAGGTTTTTTAGGCGATCACACCATGTGCGGAAAATGAATTGGAGAGGATAACCATTACTCAGCAAGATATTAATAGCCGTTATAATGTTCTTAGAATGAAAAACCGGATGTGACAAACGAAAAACTCTGTCAATTAACCAATTACTGTGCCTCTTTTCTGGCATAAGGAATGTTGAGATGAGAAATGCAGATATCTACCAGAAAAGATGTCCTTATGGTACCAATCAAAGATGACATAATTATTTCGTGACATCAAGGTTACGTCCAAGAAGTTGATTTTGTTATCCTCTCCAATTCCATGGTAAACTGTAAACGAGGATGGAAGGGGGTTGAACGTGTCAAGAGTATGATTAGCCAAAGAGGGAGGGACAGCTAAAATTAAATCGTCAACATATCTCAAATAAAAGAGAGGAATAAACTTTAAAGAGGAAAGCGCTTTATTTTCTAAGTCTTGTAAGACTATGTCAGTTAATATAGGGGACAGGGGGAACCCATCGGGGTCCCATATGATTGTTTATAAATGACATTATTAAACGTGAAAAAAGATGATTCCAAAATGAATTTTATTGCTGAGAGAAATTCACACTTTGGTATGTCACAGTGTGAAGAGATATGATTCCATCTAGAAGAGACGCTATCAATGATTAAATCAATCGGTACATTAGTGAAAAGAGAAATAACATCTAAAGAGACCAGTTGGAAACCTTCTTGCAGAAACACATTAGACAATCTCTTCACAACCTCATAACTATTGGACACATGGCTCGGAGGAACAGGAAAGCTTTTAATCATAATTTTATGCAAGTGTGTGGATAACTGATATAATGGACTTCTTATGGAAGAAACGATTAATCTGAAAGGGCAATTAGGTTTGTGAATTTTGGGTAACCCATAGGCCCTTGGTAAAATTCCATCGCTGCAGTGGAGCGTCCTATAGGTAGAGGCTGAGACAAAATTCGATTTTTCCATCTTTTTAAAGTCTCGCGTAACCAACTCAATAGTTTTTTTAACGGGGTTTCTGTCCACCAATGTGTAAGTGTCGGTATCTCTCAGGATATTCTCGATATCGTTGACATATTTGTTTTTATCCAATGCTACAGTAACATTGCCCTTATCTGCGCGAGTCAGAATTAAATTTTATTGTTGCCGAGGAACTTTTTTGTGGTTTTCAATAGCCGACTAAGAGTCAAGTCCACTTCACTTCTCACCAACGATAGATTAGGTAAATTATTAATGATGTTTAAATTATTAATGATGGTTAAATTTAATTCACCTCTACTTCAAGAGGTGATTCGGGACCCAAAAAAGTTCATATGAACATAGGTCCGGAAACGAGCCGTTTCCGAGTTATAGCCACTTTTATGTTCAAAAATCGTAATTTAGAATCCGCTTGGCATCCCTCTTTCTTAATTATTTCTTAAATTAAAAATTTTTATTTTTTAATTTTTATTTGTTATTTTTATTTAATTTTTAATTTTCCATTTTTATTTAAAAATTTTTTTTTAATTTTAATTTTTAATTTTTTTTTTAATTTTAATTTTTTTAGTTTTTTTCAATTTAAATCGAATTAAATAAGGTGTTCAAAATGACCACCTTCAGCACGAATGCAGGCCCTTATTCTTCTATCAAAGGAATTCCGAACTCTTTGAAAATTTTGATCCCTCCTTATTTCTTCAAATCTATGAATTATTCTTTGTCTTAAGTCAGCAATATTATTGGGTGCATTTCTGAATGCATCCTGAATCTAAATAAAAATAACAAATAAAAATTAAATAAAAATTTTTAATTTAAGAAATAATTAAGAAAGAGGGATGCCAAGCGGATTCTAAATTACGATTTTTGAACATAACTCGGAAACGACTCGTTTCCGGACCTATGTTTATATGAACTTTTTGCTTGTTTGGGTCCCAAGCCTCCCGAAGTGGAGTAGGCGATTTTTCGGACACCCTGTATATATTAATACGTACCTCATATATTATTGTTTATATATATATATATATATATTATATATTATATATATTATATATATATATATAATACAATATATTTATATTATGTGTATGTATATGTAGGGAGAGAGAAAAATATGAATGATGATAAGAAAATATCTGTAGAGGAACCTGTATTTATTTATTTCTATATATTTTTCTATTTTCATATATAAATAAGAAATTAAATTATATAAAAATATAAAAAAGAAACAAACATTATTTTGATATCATAAATATACATTTATGTACCTAAAAGTAATGAAAATAAAAACATCTTAAAAAACACAGATATTATATTCATTTGACAAATTTTATACCATGACAAAATTATTTTGCATATAATGTCGCATATAATATCACAATCAGCAGAGAAGGGAATAGAGTAAAAAAAATTTTTTTGAAGCAATGAAATAACACTTTCTGTGTCTTTTTCGAAAATATATATAAACCTCTCTTATGTTACACAGGGTGTTCGTCAAATTTCGACCTTAACGAAATAAATAAGTAGATTGGCTCAAATTAAAAAGGAATGATCTGTATTGTTTTGGGATTGATACCATAATTAAGGAACAATTAAATAAAGAAGATCGGACAATCTGCGGTAGAAGCGCGCGGCGACGAGAGTCGTCCCTGTAATCCGATACTAGTCGCGCGGCGAAGCGGTAGGCGGGTCGCTCTCCGACATGATGGTGGTTTGCGATATATCGCAATACCGCGCCGAAAAATGACCCGTCATTTTAGTGGCGAGAAAAATGATGCGCTATCATTTCCACACCACCTTGCGGTAGATAGCATGGTGCGCTTTTTTTATAGTGGTTTCCCCCCATAGGCCTATTCACTCTCAATTTAAAAATTATTCAAAATGCCATTACTATACGCTGAATGTATCTTAAATGTAAAAAATTGATGGTGACAGTACCTTTACAAAAATTGATCCGCGATTGAAAATCCCTCGATAAAATGTATTCACACGTTGATAATGATATGATAATAAAATGCTTCACGAATCCTTTCTTCATCTCGTATATGAAGGCGCACTGCTGGACCGGTTATCCCGATATTATGCACGACACCCAATTTCACATAATTATTGCACAACACGTAAAATTGTACGGTCACTTGGTTTTCGTGCACGCCCGAGAAATGATTCCACATAAATTGCGGCACGATAAGTATTTTCTCCCGCTAGTCCGTATGCCATCCGTATATTCCTGCAGAGTATACTTCATTTTCACTCTTAATTTACTACACAAACACAAGATTTTTATTAAAACGTCTTAGCTCTCGCATGCTGTTATCAGACTGCGTACGCCGGCAACACGCAACTACAGCTGACAGCTGAGCGGACATGTGAGTGTAAGCGTACGTGTGAGTTCGACGCCTGCGCACTATGGTTGTCCGCTCAGCTGTAGTTGCGTGCTGCCGGCGTACACAGTCTGATAACAGCATGCGAGAGCTAAGACGTTTTAATAAAAATCTTGTGTTTGCGTAGTAAATTAACAGTGAACATGAGGTATACTCTGCAGGAATATAAGGATATGATTGTGGCATAAAAACGGGAGAAAATACTTATCGTGCGGCCGCAATTTACATGGAATCATTTCCCAGGCGTTAACGAAAACCAAGTGGCCGTACAATTTTATGTGTTGTGCAATAATTATATGAAACTTCGTGTCGTGCATAATATCAGGATAATCGGTCCAGCAGTGCGCTTTCGTAGATGAAGAAAGGATTCGTGAAGCATTTTATCATCGTATCATTATCAACGTGTGCAATACATTTTATCGAAGGGTTTTCAATCACGGATTAATTTTTGTAAAGGTACTGTCACCATTAATTTTTACATTTCTGATGTATTCAGCGTATAGTAATGGCATTTTGAATAATTTTCAAATTGAGAGTGGAATAGGCCTATGGGGGAAACCACTATAAAAAAAGCGCACCATGCTATCTATCGCAAGGTGGTGTGGAAATGATAGCGCATCATTTTCTCGCCGCTAAAAGGACGGGTCATTTTTCGGCGCGGTATTGCGATATATCGTATCATGTCTCGAGCGACCCGCCCACCGCTTCGCGGCGCGACTAGTATCGGATTACAGTGGGACGACTCTCGTCGCCGCGCTTCTATTCACGCAGATTGGCCGATCTTCTTTATTTAATTTTTTCCGTAATTATTGCGACAATCCCAAAACAATATAGATAATTTCTTCTTAATTTGAGCCAATCTACTTATTTTTTCGTTAAGGTCGAAAATTGACGGACACCCTGTATTTTCGGCGATCGAGCCTTAAAGAGCTGTGCGAAAAAGAATGGAAGAAATAAATTATCATTCGCAATGCATGTATTTATATCATCATTGCCATGGGATGAGTAAGCTCATAGACTTACTAGAATAGACTGCTCATGAAGGTAGTGGGGGTATCCGTCACTGAGAAAAGGATAACTGTCGTTAGTATGAGTTTCTATCTCTTTCTAATGCAGAGTAGTGGGGAAGCATAGCGACCAATAACGGTGTCAGAGCGTGAGTGTTATAGTATGCGTATTATCGATGTAAGCTAAGTCACGCCCACTAGAAGGAGATAGAAACTCATATTAACGACAGTTATCCTTTCTCAGTGACGAACCTACTACCAGAATTTGCGCTCATGAGCAGTCTATTCTAGTAAGTCTATGGGTATGCTTTCCTTGAAATAAAACAAAAAATAAAAGCAAACAAATTCAAACAAATCAATTCCCTATCCATTGATATATGTTCTAAGCTTTTTCTCGGAACAAAAGAAAAAAGAGAAAAAAAAGATCAATATATTTAATAGATTTTAAATCACAATGTCTCGCGATCTTTATACTGCGAGATTTATTTGCTCACTTTTAAGTTTACTCATACTGTCTTTGCTTTCAATAATTAAAAAAATACATACAGGGTGTCCCATTTTAACTTGGACAATAAAATATCTCATAAACTAAGCCCAGCAAACAAAAATGTTTCAGACAAAAGTTATATGGTTTCGAGAGGGACATAAGATGATACCATTTTATTGACCTTGAAGAGTTATGTGAAGGTCACCTTCAATTTCTTAAATGGAATCTATTATTTTTCATTGCATACTGTTATAGCTTATCTCGAGAGCTTTCCAAAATACTATAATAAACTATTTTTTCATCAAGTACTTTTCGAGTTATGAGGCTTGAAATCATTTCTTAATTTTACATAAACCATAAAATATCTTGTAAATATTCATTTTTCGATTATCTTAATAGCTTAATACTTTTATGTACAAAATAATAAGAGGAATCAATTGGTGTAAAGAAAAAACATAGTTGTTTTTAAGAAAAAATATATAATTTGCAATTAACAATTACATTAAATATTACATACTTTTTTTTTAAAACTCATTAAATTTAACTAATTTAATTTAAAGTCTAATAATTACCTTTTTCAGACACAATGATAAAGATGATGGAAGCTTTTCTCCCTTGTTCCTTTATTGCGTTATATCTGAAACATTTTGACACGGAGATTAGTAGAGCACAATCCGTAATTGTAATATGCTTCATACATTGGCCGTGTTTCGAATTTACTGCTAGTACTAAAAATCTATAATTTACACGTGGATTGCGTTACGAAAAATAGACGGAATAATGGACTACAATTACACGTTACTTTAAATTAACGTTAACTAATTTTATTTTTGGACTGCGATCTAATTAATATTCTACAATTATTAGAAAAGATCGTCTCTTATGATTTAGCAGTCCTTTGTCCGTGTAATCCAGAAGAAAAAAAACTTTTTTTTCTTTGCTGGTACTGGACGGCCTTAAATGATGTTCGAAAGATAAAACTCGAATAATGTCGATGTATACCGGTGCTGGCAGCCCTAGGATACTTTCCGATTCACGCATGATGCGCATGAAGTGATAGAAAACGTATAGTTTATGTCACGCACATATTATACCTTTTCTGTTACTTCATGCGCATCATGCGTGAATCAGAAAATATCCCCTCTTCCAGCATGTCCTTGAGTCAATCAGGACATAGTATTCGCTGCGCGCGCAATTACAAATGTTGTCGGCTAGCAGCCTATTCACAAAAGATTTTTATTAAACATGTATTATAAAACATATTATATATTATTTAAATAATTTTATTGTTAAAGAATTTGGCATTGTTTACGCATTTGTTAAATTTTTTACCAACACTAATAAAAATATTATTTTACTCTCACTTTATAAATGTATAATAAAACTCTCATGTTATAAAATGTATATATACATATATACAGGGTGTTGAAAAAAAGTGTTACATATTTTGATAGCAGGTAGTATGGATCAAAACAAGAAGAAAAGGTCTAATAAACATGAATCCTAAAACTGATATCTTCAAAGATATAAGCTATTTTGTTATTTGAGCTCTTTGTCATTTTCTTATTAGTCTTGTCATCTTTGATGTGATCTGAGAATGTAATGAACAAAGGAGTAGGGGAGAATGGGGTACAATAGGGATATCTTTTTTCTAGGTGCTTTAAAAAACAAAAAATAAACAAAGAGAGATAAAGAAACAATTTTTATTTTAATATGAAATGTAATCATTTATCTTCCATAAAAAAACTGCAGTAAAGAAACTGAATGTACTACAACATAACAAAATAAAAACATTTTTTTTACAAAAAACAAAAAGTTTTAATGCTGACTCAGCATTAGAGGAGGTGCTCTATGTGATTGCCATTCACTTCCACACGATTCAGCCCTACGTCTTAGAGAATTAATTTTTAGAAATGAAGTTATGGTGCGTGATTTGAAAAAGTGCATGATTCTCTAAGACGTTCATTACATTCTAAAGATGACACGACTAATAAGAAAATGACAAAGAGCTCAAATAACAAAATAGCTTATATCTTTGAAGATATCAGTTTTAGGACCCATGTTTATTAGACCTTTTCTTCTTGTTTTGATCCATACTACCTGCTATCAAAATATGTAACACTTTTTTTTCAACACCCTGTATATATATATATGTATATATATTTCTTTTTGTAAGTTATAAATACATTAGAATAATATTAAAAAAGAAACATTTATATCAACACAAAATTCTTTATTGCAATTACATTATTCTTAATACAAAATTTGTAATAAATTAAAATTATTGCGACTATATTAAATTTAATATTAATAAATATATTACAATAATATTGATAAATATTTAAAATGTTTTTGGAACGTTTCTTTAATATTCAAAAATACTATATTACAAAATAATATGTTTAAAATATTTATAAAACATCATGCCAAAACGTTACAAAAATTTACATAAAATTAATATTTTAAAAGATTGATTTAATGTTTCTTGCTTACTAGAAATATATATTAGAAATATAAAAATTTGTATAATTATTTAAATAAACAATTAAAATATGTTTAATAAATATAAAAAAGCTTAAAATAACAGTTTTTTAGAAATATTTTCTGTTATTTTTATAAAATTAAATATATGTAACATTCTTCACGAGAGCTATATATATGTATTAATATAGAGCTATCCTGAAAAACCTTCCATCTTTAAAATGACGTATTCCTGACATCATTTTGAAGACAATTTTTTCCTTTACCAAAATTTTATTTGAAGCTTAGTTTTTGAATTATGAGCAAAAATAGTTAGTAAATCATGCGTCGGATACACAAGGCAGGCAGGAGCGGCGTATCGCGAGCGCGGGCGCAGCTGACCGCCCGACGGGTGATTACCACCGCATACTATTCGGATTTAGAGTCGTTAACTATTTTATCTTATAACATAAAATTATGCTTTAAATAAAATTTTGGTAAAGAAAAAATGTCTTAAAATTACATCAGAAATACGTGTTCCTTAAAATAACGATATTTTAATAATGAAAAGTTGTTCCAGATCGCCGGCCGTTCGACGCGGCAATCAGCAGATTGCTACACGCGAGTGTGTGTGCGTGAGAGAGAAGAGAAAGAGAGAGAAGAAGGGAGGGAGGGAGGGTAGGAGGGACAGACATTCATACACACCACTTTTTTCTCTCTTTCTTTTACACAACATTCATACACTCTCTCATTCAGTCTCTTACTCACCTGCTTACTCACCTTGTAGCAGCGTAGTAAATCTTCATATTGTTATTATGTATTAGTATTATCTGCTGCACGGTTATGAGACGGTTAGAGATGCGCGACACATTCTCGCGAAACGTTCTCGCTTATTAATTTCACACAGATTACGCGATAACGATTTTATTCACTAACGATCGATTTATCGATATCAAAAATTACTTTAAAAAAACGAGAACAGCACATGACTCGACGCGAAGTGACGGACCGCGGAGACTGCGCGACCACAAGAATTGTTGACAGAAACGCGACATCTAACAAACGACTTGCGCGTGACGCGTGATTGACGCGAGATAAGACGCCGGTATATTCTCCCTACTAATAACTATTTCTAATTATAATAAATAATTATTATTTTAAAATGCATGTGTTATACGTTATTACGTTTTCGAAACTATTGCATTCACGATGTGAAGATTTAAGTCAATCGCAAGAATAATTTTTCCAAGTGTAATTAAAATTACACGAATTTATTTTTATTCTGCTCACAATGAAATGTTCCAACGTGAAAATGTATTGGTCGTTCTGAAAAGAGCGGATTGACTAAAAAAATTTTAAAGCAGATGCTCAAAAATGCCCGCCATCCATTCTAATGCAAGCTCTCATGCGTTTGAGTAAGTTTCTTTCGACGTTTTCTATTATTTCTTCATCAATATTCCAAATAGCGAATCGTAATCTTGTCTCCAGATCTTCCATATCTTCGGGAAGCGTTTTATAAATTATCTCCTTGCAGTATCCCCATAAGAAAAAATCTAGAAGATTGAGATCCGGAGATCTTGCGGGCCAATGTACCGACCCATCAGGCCCGAGAAAATTCTCGTTCAAATAATTCGTAACGATCCTGGCGTTGTGTGGCCCAGCACCGTCTTGTTGGAAGATAATATCGTTTCTTTCAAATAATGGCACATCTTCTAAAAAATGTGGGAGATTTTCTGTTAATAAACCGACGTAGGCTCTTCCAGTTAAAACATCGGGAAGAATAATTGGACCAAGTATTTCAGTGCCCATTATTCCAGCCCATACATTAATCTTCCAACGAGTTTGAAAATTTCGTAATCGCGTGACCCTGGGATTTTCTTCGCTCCAAAAGTGCATATTATGCACATTAAAAATTCCTTCTTGTGTGAATAGCGATTCATCGCTGAATATCACACGAGAGGAATATCTGGGATCTCGATCGACGTTTCGCAGAAAATTTTCGCAAAACATTCGTCTTGCAGGGTAATCTGCTGGTCGTAAATGCTGCACGCGTGTATAATGAAACGCGTGCAACTTTTCTTCTTTTAACATTCTTTGTACGGTTGTATAGGATAAATCATGTTCTCGAGCAACTACTCGAATACTTGTTTCGGGATTATCCTCGAAAGTACGTATGATTCTCTCCGTGTTCCGTACATTTCTAACGTCGCGATTTCTTCCAGCGTCGTGTTTGTTCGGCAGGACACTGCCAGTATCATATAATCTTTGAGCTACTCCAAGTATGACGTGACTTGATGGATGTCTTCGGTCTGGATACAATTCGGCGTATCTTCTTGCAGCAGGTTTTGCTGCCCGTGACACGCGCCAAGTGTCATCAGCATGTCATAATATTCTTGACTTGTATACGCTGCCATATTTTCTTCGCGCTTATTGATAATCGCAGGCTTATTGATTGCATCATCGATCGTGCGTCTAATTTATACGATCTTCGCTGGGGGTCTGTCCCCCTCCTCACCTCCCGCGACCAATCGCTAATAAGTGCGCGACATCCGTGACGCACGATCGATGATGCAATCAATAAGCCTGCGAGTATCAGCGATTATCAATAAGCGCGAAGAAAATATGGCAGCGTATACAAGTCAAGAATATTATGACATGCTGATGACACTTGGCGCGTGTCACGGGCAGCAAAACCCTGCTGCAAGAAGATACGCCGAATTGTATCCAGACCGAAGACATCCATCGGGTCACGTCATACTTGGAGCAGCTCAAAGATTATATGATACTGGCAGTGTCCTGCCGAACAAACACGACGCTGGAAGAAATCGCGACGTTAGAAATGTACGGAACACGGAGAGAATCATACGTACTTTCGAGGATAATCCCGAAACAAGTATTCGAGTAGTTGCTCGAGAACATGATTTATCCTATACAACCGTACAAAGAATGTTAAAAGAAGAAAAGTTGCACGCGTTTCATTATACACGCGTGCAGCATTTACGACCAGCAGATTACCCTGCAAGACGAATGTTTTGCGAAAATTTTCTGCGAAACGTCGATCGAGATCCCAGATATTCCTCTCGTGTGATATTCAGCGATGAATCGCTATTCACACAAGAAGGAATTTTTAATGTGCATAATATGCACTTTTGGAGCGAAGAAAATCCCAGGGTCACGCGATTACGAAATTTTCAAACTCGTTGGAAGATTAATGTATGGGCTGGAATAATGGGCACTGAAATACTTGATCCAATTATTCTTCCCGATGTTTTAACTGGAAGAGCCTACGTCGATTTATTAACAGAAAATCTCCCACATTTTTTAGAAGATGTGCCATTATTTGAAAGAAACGATATTATCTTCCAACAAGACGGTGCTGGGCCACACAACGCCAGGATCGTTACGAATTATTTGAACGAGAATTTTCCCGGACGCTGGATGGGTCGGTACGGCCCGATACGTTGGCCCGCAAGATCTCCGGATCTCAATCCTCTAGATTTTTTCTTATGGGGATACTGCAAGGAGATAATTTATAAAACGCTTCCCGAAGATATGGAAGATCTGGAGACAAGATTACGATTCGCTATTTGGAATATTGATGAAGAAATAATGGAAAACGTCGAAAGAAACTTACTCAAACGCATGAGAGCTTGCATTAGAATGGATGGCGGGCATTTTGAGCATCTGCTTTAAAATTTTTTTTTAGTCAATCCGCTCTTTTCAGAGCGACCAATACATTTTCACGTTGGAACATTTCATTGTGAGCAGAATAAAAATAAATTCGTGAATTTTAATTATATTTGGAAAAATTATTCTTGCGATTGACTTAAATCTTCACATCGTGAATGCAATAGTTTCGATAACGTATAACACATGCTTTTTAAAATAATAATTATTTATTATAATTAGAAATAGTTATTAGTAGGGAGAATATACCGTCTTATCTCGCGTCAATCACGCGTCACGCGCAAGTCGTTTGTTAGATGTCGCGCGTTTCTGTCAACAATTCTTGTGGTCGCGCAGTCTCCGCGGTCCGTCACTTCGCGTCGAGTCATGTGCTGTTCGCGTTTCTTTTAAAGTAATTTTTGATATCGATAAATCGTTAGTGAATAAAATCGTTATCGCGTAATCTGTGTGAAATTAATAAGCGAGAACGTTTCGCGAGAATGTGTCGCGCATCTCTAACCGTCTCATAACCGTGCAGCAGATAATACCAATACATAATAACAATATGAAGATTTACTACGCTGCTACAAGGTGAGTAAGCAGGTGAGTGAGAGACTGAATGAGAGAGTGTATGAATGTTGCGTAAAAGAAAGAGAGCGAGAAAAAAAGTGCGTGTGTATGAATGTCTGTCCCTCCTACCCTCCTCCCTCCCCTTCTCTCTCTCTCTCTCTCTCTCACGCACACACACATCGCGTGTAGCAATCAGCTGATTGCCGCGTCGAACGGCCGGCGATTCGGAACAACTTTTCATTATTAAAATATCGTTATTTTAAGGAACACGTATTTCTGACGTAATTTTAAGACATTTTCTTCTTTACCAAAATTTTATTTAAAGCATAATTTTATGTTATAAGATAAAATAGTTAGCGACTCTAAATCCGAATAGTATGCGGTGGTAATCACCCGTCGGGCGGTCAGCTGCGCCCGCGCTCGCGACACGCGGCGCCGCTCCTGCCTGCCTTCTGTATCCGACGCGTGATTTACTATTTTTGCTCATAATTCAAAAAACTATGCTTCAAATAAAATTTTGGTAAATGGAAAAATTGTCTTAAAATGATGTCAGGAATACGTCATTTTAAAGATGGAAGGTTTTTCAAGATCGCCCTGTATATACAAGGTATGTCACTTTAACTTTCAAGTCAAAATATATCTTAATTTCATGAGATTTTAGAAAAAAATAAACAAAAGTTAGTAGACAAGTTAGTAGATAAAAGTTGTATGGTTTCAAGAGGAATATAAGATGGTGGCTAGTCATTTGAAAGGTAACATGAAAGTCACATTCAATTTTTTAAACAGAAACCTTTATTTTTTTATTTTACATATTCTTGTAGCTTATCTCGAGAGCTTTCCATTAACATTATAATAAAATATTATTTCATTGAGAACTTTTCGAGTTATAAGGAAATAATTTCTTCAGTTGCTTGAAATAATTCCCACACGGAACTTGACATCCAATAGACGTCCATACAACCTCCATATGACATCTATGTCGGATCATGGTAAATATTGAATAGATTTCTAATGGGAGTCCATATTACTCTCAGATATCTTCTACAAATCCATCATGGATGTCTACTGGATATCTGTTATGGATACATGATAGATGTCATCCACAAATCCATCATGGATATCTATTGCACATTTGTTATGGATATGTGGATATGATAGATTTCTACATACAATTATATCTCTAATAGAAATCCATATTACCTCCATGATAGATGTCATCTACAAATCCATCATGAACTGTGTTCCAAAATTCATTGCCAGCGCTGCCAGCGCTCCAAACTGCGTTCCAAAATTCATGGCAGCACGCTACGGCAGTGCTGTGAGAGAACAATGACGTCATTGATTTTGTCGTCACTGCCTGCTGCAGCTACTGCAGCTGGAAAGATGAGGCAGTTACAATATTTAAGATGGCAGAAAACATGGACGGTGTCATGGAGGAGTTCACTCTCATTGACGCAGAAAAGTATAAAAAGTATAAAAGTAAGGAAAAGTATAAAATTTTAATATCGACTACATATGCTGCAAGAGCAAGAAATGATAAATTTACAACTTTTATAATATATGCATTCATTTTACAAATATTTTGGAATAGAAATTAATACATAACCTATTTGCTTATAGTTTGAGTTAATTTATCTATTATTCTTGAATGCTCAAATAATGATATTATCATTATTTATTGTAATATTATATTATATTATTATTTTACATATTATATTTTTATATTATTACTATAACATTCATATTATACTATTTTATTTTGTAATTTTTTAGATAATGAATTTGTTTATTCAATATTGCGCCAAGCAAAAAAATACGCAAATAAAGGTACGCATATGGAATTGCAAAATGTCATACAAGCAGATAGTCAACATATATCAAACAAACAAATTATTTTGATGTTTAATTTATTAATTTAATTATTTGAAATTGTCCATTTATCATGTCATATGTTCATAATATTGTATAATATTATCAACATACAGCATAAGAAATGGACAATTTCAAATAGTCAAATTAATCAAATTATATATTTTATAGAAGATACAGATGCAAAATATGATGAAGTAAGACATGATGAAACAGAGGTGCAACCTGATGATACTGTAGACTGCAGTAAATCGATATAAAAGATATAAATTAAAAAAATAATTTTCCAACAAAAGAACATGTATTATATTTATTATATGTATTATATTTTATCTATTTAGATTCTATATCTGTTTAACATTTTATATTCTATTTTTATCTGTTTAGATCAATATATATGACATGAGCTGAAACGTTGTTAATTAATTAATGTTGTTATTAATTAATTTATATAAGGAGCATATGGAAATGTTCAATAATCCAAAAATTACAGCCAGGCAGTGTTGGAACAATATTTAAAAAAAAAATAGGAGAAGCAGGACATCAAATATCACCAATAAAATGTTCCACCAAATTTCAGTATTTGAAAAGAATTATAAATATGTTACTGATCACAGTAAAATCATAATAAAAATCATAATAAAAAGTCAGGAAACAATAAGAAAAATTGGGAATATTATGACGTATATTATTAATTAGAAGTATTATACAATTTATATCAAATATAATTAAGATTGAAGTGCAAATTGCTATTTTGTAAATTTATTAATCAGAAAGCAATATTTTTTTACTTGAAATTTTCATAATTATTTATTAAGTATACATGTAGAAAAAATTTTTTATATAGGTTGTGCATGAGATATTTGGAACCAAACCTTGGATTGCTCCAATCTCAGCGACAGCTAGGAGTAACATTAATATTATAAGTGAGAATACAGAAAACGATCCAATAAAATCAGATACTTTTTTTATAAAACATGATTACATATTATGATTACATATATAGTGTATAATAAATAATTTATTTTTTAAACATAATTATAGAATCTATAATATAAAATATCTGCATTTATTTACATTTTTTTATTACATTTTTCAATTATGTAGACATTATTACTTTTTTCTAATTATAAATTTTTTAAAATTATCTTTTTATTTGCAATACTAAAGAAACGAAAAATTAACAACATACTAGAAGATTATTGTGAAAAATCTTTAAAATTTAAGAAGGAAAAAGAAGATAATCTTAAAAAAAAACATAAAGAAAGAATGACGCGTTTAAGTAACAGAAAATTTAATTACAGAAATGCTCAAAAAAGAATATGACTATTATTAATAAGACTATTATTTATTATATACCAAATACATATAGTACAAAATTACATAAGTTATTGTTAAAAATTTTATTAGTCATATAGTTATTGTTACATAAATACAAGTTTATTTTATTTTATATAATATATAAAACTATTGTGTGATTATAAGTTGTGATAACTTTCTTTAATAAAACTAGAATAAAAACAAAATTATATGTACAATTTATTGGAAACGAATGCGTAGTGTAGTAATCTTATGTTATCTTATTTTTTATTTTTATATTATAATATTATAAGCAATACAGATAATAATCGTTAATGCTATAGAAATGAGAAATAATATTCCATAATTTTATAAAAATTAATAAAATTTTTTATTAAAAATTTTGTTCGAAACGCGTCGAGCATTAAAACAAAAAAAAATTAAGACTCGGGTAATAGTGCTCAATTAAAGGGAAAGTCGAGGGTCTGATTGATTATTCGACACTCCTGGCAGCGAGATATCGCTTTGTCAGCGAAAAATCCAAAACAACTCTCACCCTTTTCGAAAGATCTAATAACAACAAATAGCAATAGTTAAATCGTTAAATTTGAACGTTGTATCAGTTACCATCGAATTCACGAAAAATCGGGATCTTTTGAGAAGAGCTTGAATATAAATTGACGCGATCGAAGAGCACTGCGCCTTTCATCGAAAAGTCTTCGACGCGCTCATTTCGATCTCGAATACGAAAAGATTATCTCCGTTGCTCGCGGAATATTTCATATCCTTCCGTCGCTTGCGAATTCAAAAATTCAGCACGAATTTTTCGATTTTTTTTCTTTCGTGATTAATTAAAGGACAGTGTATTGGTAACTATATTGCAATAAAAGACAAGACTTTTTATACATATATCGGATTTATCACTTTCCTTGTTTATCGTTGTAATCACTTCCCTCGGCGCCACGCTCACTTGCCGATCTACTTTCGCGTTATCGCAAACAAATTTTCATTTTGCAAATAATATACGAGGTGTGTTCAAAAATAAGGTGACTTTTTAAATTTCGCTGATTAGATACGTTCGATTTTTAATTTTTTTTTTTCTTATGTTGGTACACTCGTCCCGAACATATGTTCACAGTTTCAGCAATATAGCATTTTTTGTTTGTATGTGAGAGACATAAAGGTTAGAACTGTTTTGCGTGTTCGGCGATCTGTTGCTGTCGAAAAAATGGATCAAAGAATTTGCATCAAATTCTGTGTAAAATATGGAATTAAATGCTCCGAAACGCTTGAAATGTTGACGGTGGCATATGGTGAGTGTATTCTAAGTAAAAAAAATGTTTATAAGTGGTATAAACTCTTCCAAGAAGACCGAGAAAATATTGAAGATGAAGCTCGCCCTGGATGCCCCAGCACGTCAACAACAGATGAAAATGTTAAAGAAGTAAAGGAAATGGTTCTGAATAATCGTCGAATCACTATCAGAAAAGTTGCTGAAGATGTTGGCATCAGTTGACTCATGCCATGAAATTTTTTCCGATATTTTGGGCATGAAACGTGTGTCAGCAAAGTTTGTTCCAAAACTGCTGAATTTTGACCAAAAAAGTCGTCGCATGTCCATCTCTCATGAGATGCTTAATGACGTCAATGACGATCCAGACTTGCTCAAAAGGGTCATAACTGGTGACGAAACAATTTAGATAATCTAAATACTCTCAGATAATCTAAATACTCTATTGTGTACAGATCCAACTTGTCCTGCATAAACATGAACGATTTTCAATTCATGATCGCATATTATCTGGAAGAAAATATAATTATTATTGTTGTATATAGAATCTTAAAAATTCTTTATAAAAATACCTTTAATATCTTCATAGAAATACCCGCAGCTGTATGGAATGGTAACCCTTTCTATTTATATAAGCATCAAGATGCAATTTTGGTGCTGTAATTTTTTATGTGAGTTCTATTGCTCCTATTACTTTTGGAAATTTATACTTGTTTTTAATATGTATCCAAATTTCTTCATTTCTTCTACTATCTGGCCATGTAATGAATGTGTTAAGATGTGAATATAATGCATTCACAACTTTCTGAATACATCTCCATGCTGTTGCTTTTCCTACATCGAATCGGTCAGCAACACACATAAATTTAATAATAGAATAGAATTAATAAGTAAATATTGAATATTATGTATTTATTACATCTTGTATATACTTTATTAAATATATATTTGATAGAATATATAAAACAGGATGTAATAAATATATAATATTTAACATTAAATGAAAATACAGCAGATTTAAAATCAGGATGTTTTTAAAACATCATTAAGTCCATGTCTGTAAGACATCATAATATCGTGATATTGTAAGACATCTTTAAAATGTCTTCAAAACATCTTATGTCTCGGTTTTGGTACTACCTTTTCATCCGAACTTAAACTTACCTATATGAATTAGGAGTTGCCATTATCCATATTGCTAACAATAATATTTTTTCTGGATTGATAGTATGTCTACTTCGTCCTTCGAATTGTTTTATTAATTGTGAACTTGATAGTTCAAACAAAAATATAAACGTTGATCGACTAAGACTGAAAAACATATTAAAATAAATTAAAACAACATGGAACTTTTATATAAGATTATAAATTATAAATTATATTTCTTCACAAAAATATTGATTAAATATTGATTAAATAATCAATAATATATCAAATAAATTATTACCATCGACATATACACTGAACTGAGCATTGCAATAGACAGGCAAGCGCTCGCTGTAGAGAGAGAGATACTACATGGGAGATCTATGTTTGTCTCTTTTGCTAATATCTCATTGGTAACTTTGTTTCCTGCCTCGATGGGCATGACCTCTCTCTACAGCGGGCGCTAGCCTGTCTATCGCAATGCTCAGTCCATGTATATGTCGATGATTATTACTTATCGAAAATGACTTTTAAAATCACTATCTGTACATTGCCAAACTACGTTTTCCATATAATTATTGCAACGTACTTTAGGTACACGTTCAAAATAATTTTTTATTAAATTTATAACTACTTCCGAATCAGATTCATCGCTTGAGTCTTCATTTGATTCTTCAAGTTAGTTTCTTAAATTTAAATACGTTCTAATTAAAAATTTTTGTCGCCTGTCCATATTTCTAAGTTAAATAGATTACTCAATTGCTAGTACTGCCAGCACTGAAGTAGCGTTCCGTTTTGAACATCGTATTCGTACTTACAGCACGCTTTCATAAAATGGAATGCTGTTGATAGCATGTTTTATGACGTAACGATTACAGCGCTGACAGTGAATTTTGGAACACAGCCATGGATGTCTATTAGATATATGTTATGGATATATGACAGGTTTTTACATACAACTACAGCTTAAGCCAAAAATATTTGCCACCTATGTGAAACCTCAATAACTTTAAATTATTTTACATTCAGGTTAAATAAACAATACCAGTTGATAAAAATGGAAATATTTATTATAGTAAATTAATATTTTGTAGAGAAACCTTTTGTTTTAACAACAGCAGTTATTCATTTTGGTAAACTCGTACTAAGCGTCAACATTCTTGTGGAGTAATGACCTGAATTAAAATATTTTTTAGTGATTCCTTTGATGTAATAGTGTTCCCTAATCTTGCACTTTAGTATGGACCAAAGATGTTCAATGGGGTTGAAGTCTGATGACTGAGGAGACCAATCCAGGAGTTCAATCCTATTATCTGAGAACCACTTCATCGTCACTCGTGACACGTGACACGGCGCGTTGTCTTGCTGGAAACGGACGTTATCCATGTTGGTGTCACCGAACATTTTATTAAAAGATGGTTCTAGCGCAGTTTCCAGTACTTGGATGTATTTTTTGGAATCCATTCGGCCCTCACACATCACGATTTCGCCCACACCACGTGCCGACATACAACTCCACACCATTATACTTCCTCCTCCGAGTTTTATAGTTGGTATTACACATTCTGGCTTGTATTCTTCGCTCATTCTGCGTCTTACATAGGTTGCACCCGCGGTCCAAACATCTGAAATTATTACAAAAGTCATTAAACTTCTAAAGAACAACTAGTAGTAATTTTACTTGTTCCTCTGTTATTATAATGTGTTTCAAATAAATTAGGATTCATAAAATGAACATACCTCAATGTTAGACTCGTCCGACCACACAATATTCAATCCTCCTCAGTGAAATTTTTATATTTCATATACCACTGCAAGCGCTTCTTTTTATTCTTATCTGACAGTCAAGGTTTCTTCCTAGCTTTGCAGCCTTTGAGCCCGGCATTTTGAAGCCTTCTCCTTACTGTTCTGGCAGAAACTTTTTCTCAGTGCTTCCGAATAACTCAGCAGTCAGCTCAAAAGACGTCTTTTTTCGATTTTTTAAAGAAGTACGTCAATTGCCGGTCTTCTCTCGCACTTGTGATGTGATTTCTTCCACTTCTTTTTAAGATTTCATGACTTTCAGTCTTTTTATAACGATTTATGGCGTATCTCACAGTATTATGAGGACATTTCACTATTTTTTGCGATTTGTGTTTTATTTTTTCCTTCCTCAAAAAGTAATTGTATTTTCAAACGTTTAGCTAAATCCAATTCGCACGTTTTTGGTATTTTTGTAGAAAAATAATATTATTTTTAGAATAAGTCACTATAAATTAAAGATTATTGAGCAATGTGCACACTTCGAGCGTCCATAGTAAACTTGGTAAATACTTACAAGCAAAATTCAAGTGTACTATTATAAACGTGCGACTTGTTCTTGCGTTTATGATGTGATGCTTTCTTTAGATTATTCAGTTAAGCGTGCCGATACGTAACAATATACAAAATAGTTGATTAGAGTCAAAAGAAGTTATATTTCTAAGAATTGTTGTAGGTGGCAAATACTTTTGGCCAAGGCTGTATATCTCTAATAGAACTCCATATTACCTCCAGGATAGATAAAATATTCATAGTTCCACGAGCTTCACGTCTCGCCGCTAGGTAGCGAAAAGGAGAAAGACCTAACTCGTAAATGAAATTCATTTAAGACAGTAATATAATATAAGGCCACGGCACACGGCCACAAATCACGGCTTATCGGTCAAAGAGAGTGGACTATTATAGTCGTATC
Organism: Camponotus fellah; assembly: GCA_030586385.1. Classification (NCBI taxonomy): domain Eukaryota; kingdom Metazoa; phylum Arthropoda; class Insecta; order Hymenoptera; family Formicidae; genus Camponotus; species Camponotus fellah. Next base: position 1,210,469 of record JAPIVC010000952.1, read on the forward strand.
TCCTCTAGCTTTTGCAAGGACCCCCAGGACTCCATATAATTAATCGCAGATGGATAATTTTTTTTAAATTCTGTCATATATGTATCTACATACAGAACATTAAATCAATCAAGTTTTTGAGAAATGACATAAAAATAAAAATTTAATAGTTACTGGACATGATATTAAATTGATTGAAAATTCACTTATAATCGCCATAACATATATCTGACATCCATAAGAGCTTCACAAAATATCTATAATTGCTCCATACGTACATATGACATCTATGAATACGTCTAATGAATGTCGAATGAAGGTATGAAATACGGAACTTTGGATGTCTAGTAAACGTTTACGAGACGTTTCATGGACATCTAATGGAAATTTTAAATCTCCATGATAGACGTCTAGTAGACATCCTTTAAAGGTTTTGTTTCCCTGTGGGTTTCTTAATTTTACATAAACCACAAAATATATATCTCGTAAAATATTTATTTTTCGATTATCTTACCTTAATACTTTTATGTACAAAATAATGAGAGGAATCAATTTTGCCACTAACAATTACATATTTTTTCTTAATAACAACTATGTGTTTTCTTCTCTATAAGAATATGCAATGAAAATTAAGGGTTTCCATTTAAGAATTTGAAGGTGATTTTCACGTAATTTTCAAATGACTATCCAAGGTCAAATATTTGCTACTATCTTATGCTCCCCTTGCTATACAACTTTTGTCTGAAACACTTTTTTCTAAAATCTTGTGAAATTAAGATATTTTGACCTGAAAATGGGACTCTGTATATTGCACGCATTATCTTATTTACTAAAATTTACAATGCAAAAGAATAAATATATATTTGTTATTGACAATAAAATAATTATTTATTTTTCGTTTAATTGCTTTTGAGTAATATGTGACTCAGTAACATAACTACATAATTTGATGAATATTTTGTATCATTATCGTACAGAATACATGACCGTAAAATAGGATAGAGATGTGTTTGCTAGCTGTAATGAAAAAGATTGAACTATTGTTTTTATTCAATTTTTCAAATTTATAACATTCAATTAGATATATAAAATTAATGTATACAATTACCGAAGCAAAACATTGAACGGATGCTATAAATAATCCACCAATATTCAGACCAAAAGTTTTGTTGCTTCTTTGTATGAGAATCAATATCAGCTTTTGTATCTCTAGCGGAGTTATATACCATTGAATTTTATATCTACATGTAACATTGATACATAATGAATTAATAACTTGACAAAAATGAGAATTTTTCATTTTAAATAATTTTCAGCATATGAATATATTTGTTGTACGTATTAATTTTCATCTTTATTATAAAATTCGTGAAACAATATAACACACTATAAATTACAATATTTCTTACACAGCAACATATATATAATTACAGTGATCTGTAATTTCTTGTCCGACTAGGTTTGCTACGAACATGTATAAAAGACTAATACATACAGCTATAAAGGATATTAAAAGTTCGACAATATTACATGTTGATGATGCGATCTGAAAAAACTAACAGACAATTTGAGATATATTTTTTTTCCCTTCACTAAAAATCCAATTTAGAAAATTTACGATGTACAATAAAGGTTGTTACTTTTAGGAAAACTACAGGTTGGATTGAATAATAATCTTAGTTATTATTACACGGACTATTTACTAGATTCGGCACTGTTCGTATCAATTTAAAAAGTAATAGAAGAAAGACTTGAATGATAAGTTAGCGTGCACTCGCATGACTTGCCGGAAAGGAAAGGCAGAGTATATAAATTAACTAGATTAGGAAACAATAACAATAAGGAAAAGGAATTAGAATTCCATTTAGCATCATATAATCATAACATATAATCTAGACATGAACACAGGGAGGGCTTCAGTTGCCTACATTCCCGATTGCCAACTGCTTTGTTTGCGCACAACATTTTGCCGACAACTTCTTTTGCCGACATTCCCGATTGCCTACGTCCCGATTACCTACATATATTATTGCACACACGAAAAAAATGAAAATACGAATGTACGATTGCACACGACATTATTACGCACATACACATTGCATACATGACATTATTGTGCACATACACATTGCACATATAATATTATTACGTATATACGCATTGCCGACTTCTTTTGCCGACATTCCCGATTGCCTACGTCTCGATTGCCTACATATATTATTGCACACACTAAAAAAAGGAAAATACGAAAGTACGATTGCACACATGACATTATTGCACACATGTACATTGCACACATAACATTATTGCACACATAAAATAATAAAGCCGCATTAACACTTTGCACACATGACTTTATTACACACATGTGCATTGCCCACATGTTTAATTGCGCACATATACTTTTACATACAAAAGGAGGTTTGCCCACAGTTTTTTTGCCCACAGTTTTATAAATCCATGTGAAATCCCAGTTTGCGTTGCAAAGTACACGCACAGCGCACCCATTATCTCTCATCTCCACTACTACCATCCGCCCCCACCCCCCAACCCCACTCCGTTGCAAACCCATGTGAAACCTCCTTTTGCATGGAAAAGTATATGTGCGCAATTGAACATGTGGGCAATGTGCATGTGTGCAATAATGTCATGTATGCAATGCGTATATGCGTAATAATATTATGTGTGCAATGTGTATGTGCGCAATAATGTCATGTGTGCAATCGTACTTTCGTTTCTTTATTTTTTTCGTGTGTGCAATAATATATGTAGGCAATCGGGACGTAGGCAATCGGGAATGTCGGCAAAAGAAGCTGTTGGCAAAATGTTGTGCGCAAACAAAGCAGTTGGCAATCTGAAATGTAGGCAAACCCTCCCCGATGATCTATGTGTGTTCAGGAGAGGTCCCCGTCTCCCAAGGGGACCTTCCCTGAACACACATAGATCTACTACTTTAACAATTACAAAATTAAATTTATTTAATTATAAATTAGTTTCAAACTACAAGTATATTCATGAATAAAAGTGCTTGTATTAAAATAGTAAAAGATATAATTATATGTTGTAACTTGTAATTAAATATTATACATATAACATTTTATTCGTATGTTATTTTATTACATATATGTATATAATGACAAATTCTAATTAAATGTCAATTGTCTATCTTTACATAAATATGTATCTTATAATTTTATTTTAAACCGATTTTAAATTAAAGTAGTATAGAACGCAACACAAGACAATATTCGTAAAAATATTATCTTGTCTTAAATGAAAATTTTCGAAAGTTTAATTTGTGTCACATACACATACATACACACACATACAAACACATTTTCTTTTCATTGTTCTTTGCATGCAGTGAAGCCAGTATGCAGAATTACATATATATATGTATAATCAGAGAATCATGTACACATGATGTCAATAGTCAATTGTATATTACTTTATTATATTCTTTTTTATTATATTGTTTCTAAATTTTTTAATATAAATATTTTTATTTATTAAATAAAGATTTTAAATTTGTATAATATAGTGTGATTTTTTCTCATCTAATATACAAATACATATATTACTCAACGCGACGTTATCAAGTAGCTTATCTGGAATTTCACGTTAAGTAAACTTTCGGTACTAACTTAAGATATTTATATTTAAGATATTTAAGATATTTTAATAAACTAAAACCATAATCAAAAATCTAACAACACTTTTATTTGTAACGTGAATATAAGCTTTCGATTGCGATTCGAATAAAACCAATTTGAATAAAATCGATGTAGTCAATCCTGAGAAATGATGATCGAATATTAGAATTGTAACATTTTTTGTTCTCCTTTTCCTTTTATATATATATATATATATATTGTGACGTGACGCTTTTGAGCTCCGTCACAGCTACCCCGCCGAGGGGATAAAGCGCGCGCGGGGTCGTTTCTTGCGTCTGCGGGGGGGGACTTTAATCATCCGATAGGACCTATTTTTAGTTATAGAGTTAAGATACCTAGATAGAGTGCGGCGATCTGGGCGAGCGTGCAATACCGAAACTTATATTCCGAGAAGATACCGCTTAAGAAATTATTAAATTTTCGTATCGGTCAAAAATTTGCACGCTACCTCCTTGGGATCGGCGTTCTCGAGGCGGGCAACGGCGTGGCAAAGATTTTGGCGCCCAACGTGGGGCCCGACGCCGTGTGAAGATAACGAATACCGAATAATTTTTTTTGAGAGAGAGCTAGAGAGAGAGAGAGAGAGAAAGAGAGAGAGAGAATTTTTCTTTCTTCTCATCGACATTTAGAGGTGGAAAATCGACAGTTAAATATTGTGTCTTTGTTACCGTGTCTGTGTCATTAGGTAATTTTCAGCAGTGTTTTTTTGTGTGATGGTGTTCCGTACCGTTAGTGCTGTATTGTTGGGGTAAGTTAAGAGTGATTTAAGGCCCTAAAGGTGGCCTGGAATTTGTGTGCTTCGCGTAGTAAGATTACCGAATAATACCGTGTGAGATTAATAGGATTTACTTGAGTTTTTTTTTATTTTTCTCTACCGTTTTCGAATTGAGATCGCCTACCGTTTGATTACCGTTCTCGGTGTTACCGAAAAATTTGAATTTATTATTGATCTACCGCTACGTATCGATATCTCAATAATCTTGTGTGGTGAATTTTCGTTTATTTTAGGCATTTATACCGTTAGTGGCTTTTAGTTTAAAATCGACCGTTCCTTGTTAACTCATGATAACAACGAGAGAGACTTATTTTGATTTTTTGAATTTTTTTTCCTTTTCCGTACTGTTGTGATTTTTAGATTCTTCTGCTTCATATATTGTTTTGATTTTTGAATTTGTTTTCTCTTCTATATTGTTGTGATTCTTAGATTTTTTGTCTTCAGATTGTTTTGATTTTTGAATTTTTTCTTTTCAGTATTGTTATGATTTTTAGATTCTTTTGTTTCCATTATTGTTTTGATTTTTGAATTTTTTCTTTCTCATACTGTTATGATTTTTGTTTGGCTTTATAGGAACTTTTGAATTTTTTTTTTCCTTTTCTTTCTGTATTATTATTATTTTTTTTTCTCTTTCGGCTACCGTATTGTTTTAGTTTCGAGTTTCCGTACCGTTTTGAATTTTAAAATTTCGTGAGTTCTTTTTCTTCTTGTTTTGATTTTTTTTCGAAATTATTTTTTTTTTGCTTTTATCCTAGTCATACCGAGTTCTTTGTGTTGAATTTCGTTTACCGATACCGTTCTCTGCTTAGATTATCTATTTTTTTTTTTCTCTTTTCCTTTATTGAGTCTCTCATTGTTCATATGAGGAAGGATAGCGATCCCTATCAGTGGATCAATAGTCTAAGTATCGTGCAAGCACGTCGACATTTGGCGGATCGAGGACTAAGCGCCCAGGGGATACTACCGGTTTTGAGGGCGCGACTCCTTAGCTACGAGAGAAGCGGGAGCGGGGAGATTGACGAGGAAGAGGACGCGATGTCCCTGGGGGAGCGCGGAGGTGCGGGTGCGCGAGATTTGTTGGGGGAAGGCGCCACAGCCGACCTACGGAGTCCTCTACCCATGGGGGGTCCGGAAATAAAACTAGATAACGCCATGGGGCCAGATACCGATTACCGTCCGTCTCAGCGCGAACCGGCGCGCAACCGTCAAGTTCCCGTCCGGGGAGGGCCTCGACGGCAGAGGCCTACAATCTTATGAGGAAGTGAAACCTCCACTTCTCGCGCAAGCGGGGTAATGATGCCGAAGCTTTCCTGCTACGGATCAAGGAAGCTCGCGCGATAGTACCGATTTCCGACGCGGATCTTTTTAAGTGTCTGCCCTTATTTTTATCGGAAGTCGCGTTATATTGGGTTAGGCTGGAAAGTGAGAACTGGCGGAATTGGGAGGATTTCGAGGCAGCATAGAGAGCGCGATTCGGGGACCCGGATTATCAATACGCGCTCCGCGATGAAATATTTAGGCGGACTCAGGGAGAGTACGAAACTGCGGCCGACTACTTGACGTGCCTACGGGCGCTACTTAGTCGGATGACGCCTCCCTGGTCCTTAGAAGAGCAGTTGAATTTCGCACATCGAAATATGTTACCGCGCATGCAGATCGCGATACGACGTCAGGAGTTTAGGGACTTCGCCACCCTGGAATACCTGGCGACTCGTATAGAGAGAAGTCTTCTAGCTGAGAAGAATTACCGACCTCCTTTACCGCCGGAACAATCCATTTTTCCGGATTTAGCCTACCACGCGCCAAAGGGCAAGGATAAAAGTGCCGCTACCGTCGCTAACGCTACCGCTACCGACAAGAAGAAGGGAAAAAAGAAACCCGCTAAAACCCCGAACGCGAACACCACCTCGAACGATACCGCTACCGCTACCGTCGCCGCTGCCGAACCGTCGACGAGCGCTACCGTCCTTCCTACCGTTAATCCTTCCAATACCGTTCGGTGTTGGAATTGCGATAAAACCGGACATCGGGCGCGCGGATGCACTGAGCCGCGCCGAAGATATTGTTACCGTTGCGGGAAACGCGATGTTACCGTACAAACCTGCCCTGCCTGTTCGGGAAACGAGAACCGGAGCCAGTAGAAAGGGTCCCTACGACTCCGAGCCCCGAAAGCGAGACCCAGAAAGTTACCGCATCAGCTACCGCAGAAGACGATACGTTGCTTCACTCCTACGTCACCTTGGGGAGGGAAGAGTTACCGTCATTGCGGTTCTTTAAAATTAAAATTCACGGATACCCTCTCGCGGCCCTCGTGGACTCGGGGTCCAATCGTACCTTACTGGGCCGAGAAGGGATAAAGATCATCCGAACATTGGGATTAGATACCGAGAGAGGCAGGGGGATGCAAATACGAACGGCAAACGGAAATATCCGAGAAGAAGTTAGAGTACCGTTGGAATTGGAGAATCAGCACCGTGACGTTACCGTAGCATTGTTACCGAATTTAGCCGTCCCGTGCATTTTAGGATTAGACTTCCTAATGGAATTCGGGATCATATTAGATTTTGCCACTAACGAATGGTATTTTGCCGAGTCACCACACAAGAGATACCGTCTCATTACCGAGGAAGACCCCAGTGGGAGCTCTTGTTGCGGGATATCGGAATTAACTCCCGCACAAGAGAAAAAGTTAGAAATTTTTTTACGAACGTTACCGAAAACATCGGATAACCCCGGTGTTACCCTTACCGAGCAGAATAAACGAAGGCAACAGCCCACCCATAAAACAACGCTATTTAGTGTCGCCTAAGGTTCAAGCTATACGAGCGGAGACCGATAAGATGCTTCAGGCAGGAATTATCGAGCCGTCGTTTAGCGAGTGGTCGAATCCCATAGTCATGGTAAAGAAACCAAACGGGAAGTACCGCTTTTGTTTAGATTTTCGAAAAGTTAATGGCGTATCGAAAAAGGACGCGTATCCGCTACCGAATATGAACGGGATCCTCGACAAATTACGTGCAGCTCGCTATATCTCGACAATTGACCTAAGTCAGGCCTACTTTCAGATACCGTTAGCCAAAGAGAGTCGGGAGATTACCGCGTTTAGCGTTCCCGGAAAGGGATTGTATCATTTCACGCGAATGCCATACGGACTTACGGGAGCTCCAGCAACCTTCCAGAGACTATTGGATCGCTTAATAGGGCCGGAAATGGAGCCACACGCGTTCGCATATTTAGATGACATCGTGATAGTCACACCGACGTTTGAAGAGCACATGATTTGGCTTAAAAAGATGCTGGATAAAATCACGGCCGCCGGTCTTACCGTCAATCCGGATAAATGCGAATTTTGCCGTTCTCAGGTACGATATCTGGGATTTATAGTGCAGAGAGAAGGGCTAACCGTTGATCCCGAAAAGACTCGACCAATCTTGGAATACCCCGCACCGCGAAATATTAGGCAATTGCGACGGTTTTGGGGATGTCCTCCTGGTACCGCAGATTCATCCCGCAATTCGCGACCCTTAGCGAGCCATTGACGCGGCTTCTGAAAAAGGGCAAGCGCTGGGAGTGGGGGGGATGAGCAGGGTCGCGCCTTCGATCAGATCCGGGACCACTTAGTTACCGCACCGACATTAGCATGCCCGAACTTTGAGATACCGTTTGTCCTACATACCGACGCCAGTGCCGTGGGATTGGGCGCGGTATTGACACAGACCATTGAGGACGAGGAAAGGGTAATAGCTTTTGCAAGTCGAGCCTTATCAGATCCCGAAACGAGATATTCCGTTACCGAGCAAGAGTGCTTAGCAGTTGTCTGGGCAATACAGAAATTTAGACCATATTTAGAGGGATACCGCTTTACCGTTGTTACCGATCATAGCAGCTTACATTGGCTACACAATTTAAAGAACCCCACAGGGAGATTGGCTAGGTGGGCGTTAGAATTGCTGGAATATGACTATGAGGTGGTCCACCGGAAGGGTGCCTTGCACCATGTTCCCGATGCACTCTCCCGAATGTTCGAAACGGAAGCTACCGAGGATACCGTACCGGCCGCGACAAATTCTGTTCACGTGACTACCGTTCTAGATACCGTAGACTTAGCGAAAACTACCGATGAGTGGTACCGTAGGAGATATAAAGACGTAATGGCGACTCCCGAGAAATATACGCAGTGGAAAGTGATCGAGGGGCGATTATATTTTCTGAGGCCAAAACGCGTAATATCGGAAATAGTAGAAGACTTAGACCGTTGGAAGCTAGTGATACCGCGAGAATATCGTAGGGAAGTCCTGAAAGAATCGCACGACATGCCGCAGGCAGGCCATTTGGGGGCGGAGAAAACCTATCAACGGATTGCCGTTTCTTATTTCTGGCCGAATCTATTCCGGGAAGTTACTGATTATATCCGGCAATGCGATATATGCCAGCGCACTAAGGTCGAGCAGGCGAGTCTTATGGGACGTCGTATCGCCGATGGGCCGTGGGCGGCTATAGCAGTCGATATAATAGGCCCGTTACCGAGAAGCAAGGCTGGATTTCAATACCTTCTGGTCATCCAGGATCTTTTTACAAAGTGAGTGGAATGCAAACCTCTGAGAGCCGCGACAGGTCCGAAAATTTGCGAGGCATTAGACGACTTAGTGATCTCGCGATGGGGCGCCCCGAAATTCTTGCTAACGGATAACGGTACGGAATTCGTAAATAGAGTCATGAAAGCGTTTGCCGAAGAACGGCAGATCACGCACACTACTGTGCCCCCTTATCACCCACAAGCTAATCCTGTTGAGCGCGTAAATCGAATTTTAAAGACGATGATTATCGCGTTTATCGAAAAAGATCATCAGGAGTGGGATGAATACATCGCTGATTTCCGCTTCGCGTACAATACCGCTTGTCATTCGTCATTGGGAGCATCTCCAGCGTTTCTGAATTTGGGACGTGAGTTAGACCCAGTAAACACGATGAACCGACGCAGTCGGGGGCTACCGAAATTGAACCAGGGGATACCGAAAAATGGGCAACTCGTATGAGGGAGATGCAAACCCTGAGGGAATGGGTTATCGAGAGTTTGGATAGGGCCTACGAGAGACAGGCTTCCCGATATAATTTGCGTAGGCGTAATCGTACCTTCAAGGAGGGAGATTTAGTGTTGAAACGCCAACACATTTTGTCGTCGGCGGCGCAGAATATCGCCGCCAAACTAGCACACAAATTCCAGGGTCCGTTTAAAATAGTGCGGGTGATCTCTCCGGTGGTCTATGAATTGGGACTACTGGACGGGTCGCCCGCCGGAAAAATCCACATACAGGATTTAAAACCATACCATCTTCCCGATACCGATACTTAGATGCCGAGAAACATGATGGACCGCAGGGCGATGAGAAAGCTCTGGGATTTTGGTCGCGGCACCGGTCCGTCTGGGAGCATATAGAGTTCCACGACGAGGGCTTCTGGACGGACCTGGAGGACGTGGCCCAGCAAGTCCAGGAGGCTCGCTGGACGACGGAGGGAGCGGTCGTGCGGGAGTGGCCGTCGACGCGGGAAGCAACGGCCCAGACCACGCCCAACCCGGGGGTCGAGATCTCGACCCAGACGGGCCCCTCCGAGCCGGCCAGGGAACCCACGTTCATGAAGCGAGCTCCGTCGCCCGAGCGTCCCGCTGAGCCGCAACCCAGCCGATCTCGTCCTGCGCCATCCGAGGAGCGACCTTCGGCGCGCACCCCGTACGGTGTCTGGAACTGTGGTTCCCCCCCGACATTCGTACGCGACATGCCCGCTGCCCAGGACGGGCAGCTTCTGCTACGGGTGCGGAGAAAAGGGGGTAACCCTGAAGGGTTGCGGACGCTGCGGCAACGCCTATAGGCGCGCAACGCCGTACACGGCGAGACGGGGCCCTAGGGCACCCCACGCCCCCTCATCGGCACGCAGGGACTCGCCCACAAGGGATGGCTGGCCCTGGAGAAAGGACGTGGGAGAGGAGTGGACGGAGGGACCTATCCTCCCTTAGAAATATTTTTTTTCTGTTTTGTTTTTGGTTTTTTTTTTGGATGGAACTCTTTTCTTTTTTTTCTTTTTCCGCTTTTCGTTTTCTTTTTCTTTTTTTTGTAATCTTTAATTTTTTTTTTTTTTGATTTTCGATTTATTGAGATTCTTTCTTTTGGTTATATGTCTTTCTTTTTTTTATTATTGTTATTTCTTTTTTCGTTCTGCCGTTTTTCTTTTTTTTCTTTTCTCTTCGTATATTTTTTTGTATTAGTCGACCCCTTCGGGGAAATAAATGAGATCCATCGGAATTCCGAGTCGATTGATTCCCTGGACTCTTTTCCGATTCTTAGTCTTCCTGTGTTCGCGTAGGCGGGGATTCCGAACGGGCGGAGGCATCGGGGAAAAGAGTCCATCGGCGTCAAGGCCGGGGATCGCGAGATCCTCAAGAGGACGATGGTGAACTGTCGGATCGTGGGACTCTGAAGGAAATCCGGCGGAGGGATGAGCTACCCCGTTGCCAGAAGTATACCTGAGGCCGCCAGGGCGGCGGTCGTCGGTGTACCGAGTCTTGAGGACCCCTCGGCACCCGTCTGGGAGGGGGGAGTTGTGACGTGACGCTTTTGAGCTCTGTCACAGCTATCCCGCCGAGGGGATAAAGCGCGCGTGGGGTCGTTTCTTGCGTCTGCGGGGAGGGACTTTAATCATCCGATAGGACCTATTTTTTAGTTATAGAGTTAAGATACCTAGATAGAGCGGCGATCTGGGCGAGCGTGCAATACCGAAACTTATATTCCGAGAAGATACCGCTTAAGGAATTATTAAATTCTCGTATCGGCCAAAAAATTTGCAGGCTACCTCCTCGGGATCGGCGTTCTCGAGGCGGGCAACGGCGTGGCAATATATATATATATATATATATATATATATATCCCCAGATAGCACATGGATGTTCATTGTATGTCCATTGGTTATCCGTTTCTGGACAATAGGACGTCCATAAAAAATCCAAATAACATCCGTCGGATGTTCGATGAACGTCCATAGAATGTACATTTGTCACAACTTTGAACGTTTATAGAATGTCCAAAACATATCCAATTTTGGACTTATTATGGACTAATTTTGTACTTATTTTGGACACTTTTATAATTTTAAAATTTAATTAAAATTATTTAAAAAAAACAACACGGAAATTATATTTAAAGTGATTTATTTATGTGAAAATGTTCTTTACGATAAAATAATACTATTTCAATACTATTTCTAATAATAAACTTATAATAAACTTTTTCATTACTAATAATAAACTTATAATACTTTTTCAGTAATTAAAAAATGACTTTTAGTAATTAAAAAATTCATCAAAAATCAGAAAAAAATTTATATTTAATTATATAATTGTGTAGGTATAATTATATATGGATTTTGATCTAATTTAATCACATATAAAAAATTATTCTTTATATAAAAATAAATCGCATTATGCACTCTTTATAACATATAAAAGAAAAATTCTTTGGCTCAACAGTAAATAATAATATTAAATTCTTGAATGTCGCCAGTAGATAAAATAAGACAACGTAATTTAAATCGACCACACTGGCACTTTATTGGTTGATAGAAAATCACAACGTTTCGACCATTGGTTTTGGTCCTTCTCAAGTGAACTACAAACGTTTACAATATTATAAAAACAATATGAAGTGAATAAAAAGGAGAAAAAAAGGAAAAAATTAATATATACGCACAAAATCTTAGTTAACCAATAAGTAATGAGAAAAGAGAAATCACTTGTCAAGATCGTCAAGTCAGCCTACCGCTCACAAACAAGGAGAGAGACTAAACAGCTTTTATTAGTTTATCATAAATACTGTTCAGACTCTCAGTGTCCTTCTGCAAGTTAATTGTGTTGTCAAACTTTTTTATAAAAAACATTTCAGCAATTTCTCTCTTTCTCACGTGTCTTTCGTTGTGTAAAATAATCGGTATTGACCAATCGAAGTCATGGTTGAATTCTAATTTATGTTTACTAATCACAGATAGATTGCTTTCGTGCAATTTTATATTGTTAAAATGTTCTTTGACACGAGTGCCTAAATGTCTTTTCGTTTGGCCTATATATGAATTATTACAATTTTTGCAGTCTAATTTATATACGACTTCGGTCCTGTTGTTAATAGGCAATCTATCTTTTCCGCGTTTAATCAAAACGTTAAGTTTTTTCGGTACATTATAGACGATATTAAGACCTATATTATTAAAAACGTGGCTAATCTCATCACTAAAGCCATCCACAAACGGTAAAGAAATATAACAAGGTGTAGCCGCATTATCACTCTCAGAATTTGTATTTTCATTGTCAGGATGTTTTAAAAAATCAAGTCTTCTTTTAACGTAACGATTAATAATTTGATCTGGAAAACAATTGTTCGAAAGAATCTGTTTGACAATGTCGATATTCTTAAAATGAAATCGAACGTCTGATAATAAAACAGCGGGATCAACAAGATTATAAATTGTGTTCATTTTATATTTAAACGGATGCTTGGAATGAAAATTAATGTATCTGTTAGAACAAGTAGGTTTTCTGTACCAATCGGTCAAAAGCCGACCGTCAGAACGAATAACCATGGTATCCAAAAAATTAATGCAAAAATCAGATTCAGTCTCGTATGTAAATGTCAAACGTTGATGATAAGCATTAAAAGTCGATACAATCTTGTCAATTTTTGAGCGTGGAACAATAGTAAAAATGTCATCAACATATCTATAATACAACGAAACATTAAAACTTAACTGACTCAAACAATGTGTTTCCAAATCATCCATAACGATGTCAGCCAAAATAGGAGACAGGGGGGATCCCATAGGACTATCGAAAATCTGTTCATAAAACTGTCCATTAAACGAAAAACTAATGGAATCCAAAACCGTTTCTATCGTACAAAAACTGAGATAAATTAAATTTAGTGTTAGAAGCAATGTAATTCCAACGTTTAGCAACACCAAATCTTTAGGAATATTAGTAAATAATGCGGCAACATCCAGCGAAATCATTACATCGTCATCATTAATATATTTATCTTTCAAAATCTTAGCAAAGGTCCAACCATCCTTAATATGAGATTTAGGTTCCAAAATCGAAATCTGTAGTATATCGTGGATGTATTGCGCGACATTGTATAAAGGACTACCCAGTGATGATACAATAATCCGCAGTGGAAAACCCGTTTTGTGAATCTTAGGCAAACCTGTTTGCTCTCACAAAGAAACCTTTGGAGAGAATTAGCGACCGAAATTCTGGTCATTTCGACGGCTTCACGGGGGATACGGTTATAATTAATTTCCGGTTATAATTAATTTGTGATTACCGGTACTTCAGTCTTGTAAGAATGATCGCGTGAGTGTCGTTCTTGGGACTTTAAAGAACTTTGAAATTAATTATAACCGTATCCCCCGTGAAGCCGTCGAAATGACCAGAATTTCGGTCGCTAATTCTCTCCAAAGGTTTCTTTGTGAGAGCAAACATATTAATTTTGTAGATAGATACATTCTCAGAGGATTTTCTCTCTGCAGACGGTTTTTGCGTGAGAATGATGATTTGTTTGTCACCAGAGCTGATAAGGCTCAGGCCACTGTTGTTATGGACAAAATTGATTATGTTAATAAAATGGAAGCTCTGTTAAATGATCAATCCACTTATAAAAAATTGAACAGGGATCCGATCAGGAAAATAACTAATAAAATTAATGCCATTATTAAATCTTGGCGAAGTAACGATTTAATCAATGAATCTACATATAAAAAATTAAATTCTACTAATGGTAACTTGCCACGCTGTTACGGTTTGCCTAAGATTCACAAAACAGGTTTTCCACTGCGGATTATTGTATCATCACTGGGTAGTCCTTTATACAATGTCGCGCAATACATCCACGATATACTACAGATTTCGATTTTGGAACCTAAATCTCATATTAAGGATGGTTGGACCTTTGCTAAGATTTTGAAAGATAAATATATTAATGATGACGATGTAATGATTTCGCTGGATGTTGCCGCATTATTTACTAATATTCCTAAAGATTTTGGTGCTGTCACTAAACGTTGGAATTACATTGCTTCTAACACTAAATTTAATTTATCTCAGTTTTTGTACGCGATAGAAACGGTTTTGGATTCCACTAGTTTTTCGTTTAATGGACAGTTTTATGAACAGATTTTCGATAGTCCTATGGGGTCCCCCCTGTCTCCTATTTTGGCTGACATCGTTATGGATGATTTGGAAACACATTGTTTAAGTCAGTTAAGTTTTAATGTTTCGTTGTATTATAGATATGTTGATGACATTTTTACTATTGTTCCACGCTCAAAGATTGACAAGATTGTATCGACTTTTAATGCTTATCATCAACGTTTGACATTTACATACGAGACTGAATCTGATTTTTGCATTAGTTTTTTGGATACCATGGTTATTCGTTCTGACGGTCGGCTTTTGACCGATTGGTACAGAAAACCTACTTGTTCTAACAGATACATTAATTTTCATTCCAAGCATCCGTTTAAATATAAAATGAACACAATTTATAATCTTGTTGATCCCGCTGTTTTATTATCAGACGTTCGATTTCATTTTAAGAATATCGACATTGTCAAACAGATTCTTTCGAACAATTGTTTTCCAGATCAAATTATTAATCGTTACGTTAAAAGAAGACTTGATTTTTTAAAACATCGTGACAATGAAAATACAAATTCTGAGAGTGATAATGCGGCTACACCTTGTTATATTTCTTTACCGTTTGTGGATGGCTTTAGTGAGATTAGCCACGTTTTTAATAATATAGGTCTTAATATCGTCTATAATGTACCGAAAAAACTTAACGTTTTGATTAAACGCGGAAAAGATAGATTGCCTACTAACAACAGGACCGAAGTCGTATATAAATTAGACTGCAAAAATTGTAATAATTCATATATAGGCCAAACGAAAAGACTTAAAGATTTAGGCACTCGTGTCAAAGAACATTTTAACAATATAAAATTGCACGAAAGCAATCTATCTGTGATTAGTAAACATAAATTAGAATTCAACCATGACTTCGATTGGTCAATACCGATTATTTTACACAACGAAAGACACGTGAGAAAGAGAGAAATTACTGAAATGTTTTTTATAAAAAGTTTGACAACACAATTAACTTGCAGAAGGACACTGAGAGTCTGAACAGTATTTATGATAAACTAATAAAAGCTGTTTAGTCTCTCTCCTTGTTTGTGAGCGGTAGGCTGACTTGACGATTTTGACAAGTGATTTCTCTTTTCTCATTACTTATTGGTTAACTAAGATTTTGTACGTATATATTAATTTTTTCCTTTTTTTCTCCTTTTTTATTCACTTCATATTGTTTTTATAATATTGTAAACGTTTGTAGTTCACTTGAGAAGGACCAAAACCAATGGTCGAAACGTTGTGATTTTCTATCAACCAATAAAGTGCCAGTGTGGTCGATTTAAATTACGTTGTCTTAAAATTAAATAATATAATAAAATAATATAATTTATCTATTTCATATAAAACTTTACATAAAGTTCATATAAAAATTTTATTTATATTTATATTTTCACTCTACATTTTAAATAGGTAATTTAAAATGTAAAGTGCAACAAGCAAATTTAAATAGAACCTGATTATTTTCGTTTATTTGCCGGACATTTACTTATAAAATCAATTTAATATCTGAAACTCTTGTATTGAGATCAGAATTAAATTGAACAATATACTTTTAATCTTAATTGTTACTCTTTGCAAACTTTATATAATCTCATAACTAAAACTTAAATACGAGAAAGATAGCGCATCGCACGTCGCATAGCGGTAAACGTACGAACTAACATATTCTTGCGTGCTTGCGCGAAACTTTGGCATCCAAGATCGAACATTTCGTGGACGTCCAAATATTGGCCATTAACGAATGTCCCGAATCGGATGTACGATGAACGGTCATTTCCATGGACATGTGAACGTAAAATGGACATAAAATGAATGTCCATAAAAGAAATGAAAGAATGTCCTGTGCTGTCTGGGTAAATATATACATATATATATATACATGTGTGTGTGTGTGTGTGTGTGTGTGTGTGTGTGTGTGTGTGTGTGTGTGTGTGTGTGTGTGTGTGTGTGTGCACATATGTGTGAGAGATTAATTTACCATATTTTCAAAAACCATCTCTTCGGGGTGAAACTTAATATCTTAGAAATGGAGCCGTCAAAATACAAAACTTCTACTGTTAAATAAAATTAAAGAGAAAAAGTAATTTGTTATATAGTAACAATTTCCAAAAATCTCTTATAAAAGCAAATTTAAAAAACCACTCCTTGAGGATGAAAAATAATATCTTGAAAATACGTCGCAGAAATATGGGACTTACGCTACTTAGGTTTCTAGGAATAAATTTTTCAATTACTAAGGGGATACTATCCAGGATTACAGAATTAAAGTAACGATAAAAGTAACGGTTAAATTACCGTTACCGTTACTGTAAAAATATAACTACGTTACATTTACCATTATCGTTACAGATAGAAAAAAGTAACGATCGTTACCGAAAAAAAGTAATGATAACGGTAACGACGTTAGAAGTAACCCGTTACTTCTCAACTCTGAATATAATACCTATACCGTTAGATAAGACTTGTAAAAAGACTAATTCACAGTATTATAACAATTTTTAAAAGTCCCGTGTGAAATCTAATATTTTAGGAATGATGTGCTACAAAAATTTGTACCATTAGATAAGACTGCTAAAAAAACTATTTTATCGCATAGTAATAACCAAGTACATAAAAAATATTCTACCTTATATGCGATAAAATGCGTTTAATATATATATTTTTTGCAGAAAAGAAATAAATTTTTTAAAAAAATGTGATATTTTCTAAAAAAACTTTACAAAAATAAAAAAAATACCAAGTATATAAAAGTATTCTATCTTGTGTGCAACAAACTGTTTAATAAAAAAAGTCTTTAAAAATCATTTACAGTCATTTTCCCTCAAAAAAATCATTTTTCTAAAGAAATAAAATCTCAAAAAGTAATTTTTTTAAAAAACACTAAAAAATAAAATATCTAAACTAAATATATCAATAATTATTATTAGCCAAGTACTTAAGAACAATTTGTAAATTTGATGTAATATTTGCTGTGAAACAGTATCATATCAAACAGTAAATAAGTAATGAAAACTTGGCTCGGATCGTTTACATTATAAATAAATATATTCTCAATAAAATGTAAAATTTTAAACATTATATAACTGTGTTTTGATTAAACATTTTTCGATCCGCAAGCACGCCAAGTTCATTATTTATTTTGATTTAAAGACTGTGCGATTTAAAATTTGCGTCAAACATTTTTTTTTAATTATATACATTATGTAAAAAATGTTTTAGGAATTAAAAGAATCTTAATTCTCATTTAGTGTCGATTTTATAAACCAAGTTTCTTTGAATAAAAATAAAATGCGTTTTAATTTCTTAGGAAGAATTTAAGTATAATTATATAAATATTTTTACAATGTAAAATTGATTTCACGGCAAATGTTATATCAAATTTACAAATTGCTCTTAAGTACTTGACTAATAATAATTATTGATTTCATATTTAGTTTTGATATTTTATTTTTAGTGTTTTTTTAGAAAAATTATTTTTTAAGGTTTCATTTCCTTAGAAAAATGATTTTTTAAGAGAAAATGACTGTAAATTATTTTTAAAGACTTTTTTATTAACATTTTGTTGCATAAGGTAGAGTATTTTTATGTACGTGGTGTATTTTTCTTACCTTTGTAAGGCTTTTTTCTTAGACGGATTTTAGTCTTCATAAAAATTAATAATCTTGACAACTTTCCATTTGGCACTGTCTTGATAATTAAATTAAAAATCTTGTCTTGATTTTAATTCGAATATCGACAAAACAAGAAAATTAGCCTTGATATCGAAATCTCATTTTAAAGAATCAATAAATCTCAAAATATTACAGACAATTCTATTTATAATTTCTCTTCTTTTATTATTTTATTTATAATTTTATTATATAATTCAGACAAACATTTAGAAAAAAAATAAAACACATACATAAAATATTAGGTGTATAACTAAGTTTCTGCTGTTTTTTTACTTGAAAATGCATTTATTTCACTTTTTTTTACTTGAAAATGCATTTATTTCAATAAGAAAATGAATTAATATATTAATCAAAATATAATACATTGTTTTCTATGATTTTTTCCCATCTTTTTTTTCAATTGGATTCCGCGACGATAAAACGACTTGTTTTTTGAAACAATCATCGATGCATTTTTGGACTTCTTCGTAATTAGAGAAGTGTATATCGGCGAGCACGTGTTGCATTAATTGGAAAAGGTAATAATCCGATGGAGCCAAGTCTGGAGAATAGAGGCTGGTGCGGGAGAACTTCCCATTCGAGCTCCAATAATTCTTTTACAATTCTTGCAACATGAGGTCGCGCGTTGTCATGCAAAAGAATCACTTTATGTCGATTACTGGCCTTTTTCCCATCAATTCATCATTCAATCGGTATAATTATTGTTGGTAGTGGTCAGCTGTGACTGTTTTAGAAATCAATCAATGAGCTTCAGCTGTAGTTTTATTTAAATCAAAGTAGTGAAGAAGTACATGTCGAAAAAACAACTTATCATATTTAATTTTAAATCGATTCAAAAAATATCTCTTTCACAAAAAACGAATCTTCGCGCATTCAATTTTATTGACAAATGCCTAACTTCACTATATTTGCAGCTGGCGCTATTTAATTATGAGCGGCGGAAACTTAATTATACTCCTAATATATCAAGATATACATGTATTAAAATACATATGTGATACATAAAAGTATAAAAATATTCTATCCGAAATCTTAAATACATTACATTGTAAATATAAATAATTTACAACTATGTTTTAGAGGTATAATTAAATAAATTTTTAAATATTTTAATAATTATTTTAATTAATTATTTTAAAAATAATGGTCGAGAAATAAATAAGAGAGATGTTACTTATGTTATAATTATTTTAAATTTTATACTTTTTTATTATATGAATCACTAAATATTGTTTGCGGTGTGTGTGTGTGTGTGTGTGTGTGTGTGTGTGTGTGTGTGTGTGTGTGTATGTGTGTGTGTGTGTGTGTGTATTAATATCTAAAAATTACGAAAAAATGTTATGTAACTCAGTAAATATATTTACTAATCAAAAAGAGAAAAAATTAAACTTACTTGAAAAATATTCAGGCTTAAAGTCATCACTCCACATATTATTAAAAAGAAAAATGATATCTCAAATTTAGATATCAAATATGTACAGAACCTTTAAATATAACAAAATGTTACTGCATATTTTATACATTATGTATTTATTTTATATAAATACTAACTCCATAGCTTTTCGATGAATATCTACAGCACTTTTTATGCTCATATAAATCAAATTCCTGTTCTGCAGGATAATATCTTGCGATATATAAATCATTATTGCGTTCTCGATTCGGTAACTGTAAATAATTTAACTATATAATTGTGAGATTATTTATCTATGTATATAGTGACTTCTTAAATAATAATCGTAAAGTGGTAGTATTATAATTTTGACGAAATAGTATTACAATAGTGGTTAAGCGTATCTTAATAAAAAGAACATAGTATTTTCGTAATTACACAAAGATAAAACCAAAAAAATTTGAATAATATAAAAATCATTTTTTTTCTTCTTATATTTTAATCTCATTATTACTTACATTACTTAACTATATATTACTTAAAGCTACTTTTTTAAAACAAAACTAAACTTAGACATTAAATTTAAACATAATTATATAACTTTCTATATATAAATTATACAATAATTTCATTTTTTAATACATAGATTATTTAAATTTTGCATATAAGTTATAATATATATCTTGCAGAATAAATCTTTAGATTTGTACCAAATAAAAATACAGAATTTTTTTATTTCAAATTTGTAATATTTTATTTTTATGTTTATTATTTTACCTGGCAATTGCAAACATTGCACACATATATTGGAAATATGCGATCAGGGTTGTCCCTGTTGCTGCTATTACAATAAATCCTATAGAAATAGCTGCATTTATATGTAGTAGTAGATAATAGAAATATTTTTCTTCATCGATGAAATATTCAGTCAAAATATACAATTGACGTGGTCCAGATTTGTTTACAGATGAAATAATTTGCAAAATATCCGGCCATATTTGAGCGCTCGTAATAATGAACACACTGCAAACAATGAATACTAAATATTGTTATTTGCAAGCCATCATAAAATTTCTAATTCTCTAATTAAAATATTAAGTTACTTTATTATAAACGAATTGTATAGGAATAATTGATACAAAATTTTTTTAAATTCAAATATACATATATATATATATATATGTATAAGTATGTGTGTATTTGTGTGATAATCCTATTTAATTTCTTTTTACATATAAAACGTGCGCGCGCGCACACACGTATCCACACACACATCCACATACATACATACATACATACATACATACATACATGCTTGCGCGCGTGTCTGTGTGTGTAGAAAAATTATTGTATATTGTAAAATACATGCATTATAATTTATTGTTTTCAACTATTACATTATATTTAATTTTTGCGACTGATTAAATATAAGTGATTAAATTCAATTGACATTGAATTGTAAAAAATTAGAAGTGCATTATACATTTAGTTATTATAAATATTTCGATATGATAATTATATTTAACGATTATTAATTCATTTTTCAGTTTTGTAATTATATGTTTAAAGTATATTAAAAAAATTTTTCTTCCTCAATGAAGAGGAACAATTGAAGAAGATAATTATAAAATAAAAAAATAAAAGTATTTTAATTTTGTTATTTGCTTAATGAATATTTCTGTACTCTATTATATTTATATCTCTAAATTTATATATTAATTTACTAATATACTTTGGAGAATTTACAGAAATCTTTTCATAAAGAAATTTCCAACAGTAAACTCATCAAAAATGGAAAAATGGAAAAATTAAAAAAGTTATTACTTACTTGTCAATATAGCCGTGTAATATTTTGCGTTTCTTCCGTATCTTTCTATGATGGCAATTTCATTACTATCTTTCAAATCGTTAAAGATACGTTGAAGCTGTTCCAATAAATCTTTTATCTATTTCAATGAATCTTCATGATTTATATCAGTACGAAAATATTATTGGATATAAGATGTTATATATTAGGAGCATTTATATTCAAACATATGAAAATAGATAATCAACTTACAGTCTCACTATTAATGCAAAATGAATAATATTTTATTGTTATGCCAATGAAACCAAATGCAAAAGATAAAACTTTGATAACGAAGTTTACGGAACATTTTGAAGTTACAAATGCTGTAAACTGTAATAAAATAAATTTTTATATAAAAATTGAGAATTTTTCTACGGAGAGCTTTTCTTTATTAATATAGAGTAGTTTTACATTTTTAACTACATTACATCTACACACACATACACACACACACACACACACACACACACACACACACACACACACACACACACACACACACAGAGTGTCTGAAAATTTTTTGCATTCCCGATGTGTGAAAGTAGATTGACTCAAATTAGGAAAGACTTCTGGAGTGGGTCCCATTCACCACTGCTTGTTCATTCACCTCTGCTACGCGTCTCGTATAAGGTTACAGTGGGACGACTCTCGTCGCCGCGTGCTTCTACTCACATAGATTGGTCGATCTTTTTTAATTAATTTTTCGATAATTATTGCGAATGTCATATACTAGTATAGGACCTTCCTTCTTAATTTGAACCAATCTACCTTTACACTTCAGCAGAGTGGAAAGTTTTCAGACATATATACCTGTATATAGGGTGATTCAAAATAACCTATGTCCCTGAAATGACATATTATTGAGTCAATTCTCAGACGATTTTTCCTTTTGCAAAATTTCGTCCGAAGCTTAGTTTTCGAATTATTAAAGAAAGTAGTTAACGCATGACCGGTCGGATACAAGAGGCAGGCAGGGGTGACGCGATTCACCATCAGACGCAGGTGCTTACGCGGGGCGCTTGCTGCGATCAGCTGGTATGCACATACAGACACACATGCGAACACATACATTCTCTGTCTGTCTGCCTGTCTTTCTCTCTCTCTCTCTCTCTCTCTCTCTCTCTCTCTCTCTCTCTCTCCTCTCTCTCCCTCCCTCCCCCCTCTCTCTCTCTCTCTCTCCCTCCCTCCCTCCCTCCCTCTCTCTCTCTCTCTCTCTCTCTCTCTCTCTCTTTCATTCGCTCACTCACCTGTATTTTTTTTTACGAGAGAGGGAAAAATGCATTTTATGCATACCCACCGGTCGATCCAGTGAGTTATGTGGGACTCGAGTACCAAGTCGAATTACCAACTCGGTACTCCCTACTAAAAACCCCTCTTTTTTTATGAATTTTCTTTGACACATTGTCTTTCTGTCCTTCCCGAGATCTGTTTTCACATAACGTCAAAAAATAGTTATTATTACCTTGTTCGATTACTTTTAATGTATTGTTGTAATTGCTTGAAGGAGAAATGAATTTTCCGATAGATCGTACGTTCTCAAATTTAACGCAGATATCACGTTGCACAAAACAGAAATTTACACTAAATTATTAACTCAGAGTTTTTCTTTTCCCATGAACTGCATTCTTTTATAAACTTTAACGTAATCACATTTATTTACTCACTCGACGAGATGAGAAATTTACTAATAACTCTATCACTAATCACTATTAATCACGGTCGAATAATAACTTTTGGTTAAAATCGATTAAAAATCACTCGATAAAAGAAACATGCGCGGACACGTTACTACACGACGCGACGACGCGACAATGCGACGATAATTACTCGGCGATTGCAAGCAGATTTTTATCATAATAGGTTGCAATAATAATAATATTAATATGTTAAATGTTTATTATGTTTACTGCATTCTTCAATTGAACACATGATCGCGTTCGATAGCGCCAGTAGTACCTTAACCTACTGCAACCTAAAAGTCATTGAACAAGGTAATAATAACTATTTTTTGACGTTATGTGAAAACAGATCTCGGGAAGGACAGAGGGACAGTGTGTCAAAATTCATAAAAAGAGAGTTTTTAGTGGGTAGGGAGTACCGAGTTGGTAATTCGACTTGGTATTCGAGTCTCACATAACTCACTGGATCGACCGGTGGGTATGCACAAAATGCATTTTCTCCTCTCTCGTAAAAAAAAAATACAGGTGAGTGAGCGAATAAGAGAGAGAGAGAGAGAGAGAGAGAGACAGACAGACAGACAGAGAATGTATGTGTTCGCATGTGTGTCTGTATGTGCGTAGCGACCAGCTGATCGCAGCAGGCGCCCCGCGTAAGTACCCGCGTCTGACGGTGAATCGCGCCACCCCTGCCTGCCTCTTGTATCCGATCCGTCATGCGTTAACTACTTTCTTTAATAATTCGAAAACTAAGCTTCGGACGAAATTTTGCAAAAGAAAATATCGTCTTAGAATTGACTCAATAATATGTCATTTCAGGGACACAGGGGTTATTTTGAATCACCCTGTATATATACCTGTATATACATATACACTTATTAATTGTTATATTGCGAATTGAATAAGTATATATATATATATATATATATATATATATATATACAGGGTATTCGAAAAGTGTGGAACCTCCCTATTATCTCAAAAAGAACGCCCTTTCATAGAAAATGACTTAAACAAAAAGGGGTAAATCGTAAAGTATTATCTTGTGGTGACCTTGAATTTAACCTTGGGGGTTATTTGGAGGTTATCTTGAATTTTTTAAATGGAACACTTATATATTTTTGCACATTCTTGTAACTTATTTCGAGAGCTTTCGAGAGTTTAAGTTAAAGAAAACACATAATTGTTTCAAAAAAGAAAATGTAATTTGCAATTAATAATTACATTTTTTTCGAAACAACTATGTGTTTTTTTACATCAATTGATTCCTCTCATTATTTTGTACATAAAGGTATTAAGGTAAGATAATCGAAAAATGAATATTTTAGAAGACATTTTACAGTTTGTGTAAAATTAAGAAATGATTTCAAGCCTCATAACTTGGAAAGTACTTAATAAAAACTAACTTAATTAATGTTTTGAAAAGATCTCGAGATGAGCTATAAGAATATGTAAAAATATATAGGGTATCTCATTTAAAAAGTTGAAGGTGATCTTCATGTGACCTTTAGGTGATTCTTCAAAGTCAAACTAATAACATAATCTTATGTGCCCCTTAAACTATATAACTTTTGTCTGAAATATTTTTTTCTAGAATCAAAATTAAAAAGTTATTTATGATGATCGATTAAAATGGGACACCTTTGTACACACACACACACACACACACACATACACACACACACACACACACACACACACACACACACACACACAGAGGGTATAACTAAAAAAACGCCTATGGAATAAATAGTGTTATTCATGATTAAAAATCGAGTCGAAAAGTCCTGAACCATTTTTTCTATAATGCTTAATAAAGCGCAATTATTGAGTAAGGCTAATGGCAGAGAATGAGATGTTAGCGTTTACATCTGTCGTAGTATAGACGTAAAATAAGACATAGAAAAATATATATATTAGTTACTTAAGTATACGTTTTTTTCTGTCTTACTTTACGTCCATGACTACGACAGACGTAAGCGCTAACATCTCGTCCTCTGCCATCAGTCTAAAGTTGCGCCGATAAGCACCGACCTTTAGACGGACGCACGTCATGGTGTCGCGTGCCTGGTAATGTGCATGAGCGCTCCGTCGCTATGTTATATCACTATCGTGCAATATTCTTATGCGTTATAATAACTTTATTTTGCATTAAAAATGTGAAAAACTTTATTTTGCATTAAAAATCATATTTCTCCGTCAAAAGCGTTTCCTTAAAAAAAATTTCGACAAGGAGGCTTATACCTTCCGAAAGTGAAGCTCCTCATCATATTTCTTCCGTCAAAAGCATTTCCTTAAAAAAAATTTCGACAAAGAGGCTTATACCTTCCAAAAGTGGAGCCCCTCCCATAAGGGGGGGAGGGGCGGATGTGTCACGCATGTACATTTCACTTTAACTCTTAAAACGTACATAGTGTCTAAAAATTGCACATAATTCATAAAACTTTTGTTGTTAATAACTTTTTTAAAAATGACGAGCGATAGCTAAAAACCTTTGAACTGAATGTCACTCGGAATAGTGACCTTGACATATATCATGGTCAAGGTCATTGGGGCTGGGTCCCCTATTCAGTACATCTGTCATACTCTTATTTTTTGTAATAAAAAGTATATATGCACTCACATACATATACAGAGTGTTCTATCGGCAAAAAATCAGATAAATAGATTTCGTTAAACCGAATTAAAAAAGTCATATACCATTTTGAAGACAATCGCGTAAAATTGCGCCGGTTCCCCACTCGCCGCTTCGCCGCATGCATAGTATCAGATTTCAGTGGAATGACTTTTCTCGCCGCGCGCTTATATTTGCACGTATTGGCCAATCTTTTTAAATTAATATCTCGAAATTTTACGGGTTGTTCTCAAAATATAACTTTTTAGTTCGGTTTAACAAGATGTACTTATTTTTTTTTACGGATGATAGCACTCTGTATATATACGAGGTGTGTTCAAAAAATAAGGTGACTTTTTAAATTTCGCGGGTTAGGTACGTTTGATTTTTAATTTATTTTTCTTATGTTGGTACACTCGTCCCAAAACAGTTCTAACCTTTATGTCTCTCACATACAAACAAAAAATGCTATATTGCTGAAACTGTGAACATATGTTCTGGACGAGTGTACCAACATAAGAAAAAAAAAAATTAAAAATCGAACGTACCTAACCCGCGAAATTTAAAAAGTCACCTTATTTTTTGAACACACCTCGTACATATACAGGATGTCTGATAACTTTTTGCAATCTCGAAGTGTAAAGGTAGATTGACTCAAATTAAGAAGCACCTCTACTATTGTACATATAAAATGTATAACACACATAATAAATTATTTTTCAATCGATTCCATTTTAGCAAGGAGGAAAAGAAATAATCGCTTATCACCAGAGTCCGGATCTTGATACCATTTTCCACACTCCAAGTGTATGCTAGCGGCCGAACGCTGCGAAAAGCAGTACCGTCTATGCTGGTTTAATAATGGTAGCAAAGAAGGCACCGTCGCGTAAAAAAAGAAAATATAATAATTTATTAATATAATTTAAAAATCTTGAATGATATAGCTCGTTAATAATAATTAAAAAACGATGATGGTTACAATTAATCAGCCTACTACGAGCTAAACTGCGGAAGATAGATCAGTTGAAAATCAGTAAATACAATGTCAAAGTCACATTTATTGAGGCAACTAAAAGTGAGACATTTTGATGCTTACTTGCATCTCTTCAGTCACGATGTGTTAAGAGTTATGGTGACATTTGAGATGCTATCATCGTAGTAGGCTGATTAATTGTAATCATCATCGTTTCTTAATAATTTATTATATTTTATATTTCATATAACATTATATACATATACAGGGTATACCAAAAGCCTAAAAACGATCGAATATTTCATAAATTATGCATTTTAGAAAAACATGTTTCAGACAAAAGTGTATGGCTTGAAGGGAGTCATAAGATGATGTCATTAATTTGACCTTGAATAGTTATTTGAAGGTCACATGAAGGTTACTTTCAATTTTTTAAATGGAACTACCTACTTTTTATTGCACATGCTTGCAGCTCATCTCCAGAGCTTTCCAAACCACTATAATTAATTTGCAATTAACAATAACATATTTTTTAAAGGATCATTGAAATAATGTAATCGACCAAACTAGCCAGAAATTTTTTGTTTATTAATACGATGTTTCGACCATATGATTGTGGTCCTTATCAAGTATATACTGGAATAAAGATTTATAATTAATTAATTAACGGTTTGAATAAATAATACGCTCACGAATTAAAGTGTGAACAATTCTCATACCGATCGGGCGGAACATAGACGATAATCTTGTAAACTGCACAAGTCACATTTGCAAAAAACGTTATAACTAGATTTGAAATTTAGAGACAAATTGATGTGTCCGTGTGAGACTTCATCAAGAAACTGAATACATCGAGAGGAACAACGAAACTACGTGACCTTTATTATTTTGTCGTAAATGTTGTTTAAACTCTCCGTGTCTTTCTGTAGACTGATTAAATTATTGAATTTCTTGATATAGAACATCTCAGCAATTTCTCTCTTTCGAATATATTTTTCATTATGTAAAATATTGGGTTTCAACCAGTCAAAATCATGTCCGAACTCCAATCTATGTTTACTTATGACCGAGTGATTGGTTTCATGTAACTTTATATTATTACAATGTTTTTTTACTCGCGTACGTAAATGTCTTTTTGTTTGCCCAATGTATGATAAATTACAATTTTGTCTCTAAATTTCAAATCTAGTTATAACGTTTTTTGCAAATGTGACTTGTGCAGTTTACAAGATTATCGTCTATGTTCCTCCCGATCGGTATGAGAATTGTTCACACTTTAATTCGTGAGCGTATTATTTATTCAAACCGTTAATTAATTAATTATAAATCTTTATTCCAGTATATACTTGATAAGGACCACAATCATATGGTCGAAACATCGTATTAATAAACAAAAATTTCTGGCTAGTTTGGTCGATTACATTATTTCAATGATCCTTTGATTATTCGACTAGCGATATTAAGATATCTTATAACATATTTTTTCTTCGAAACAACTATATTTTTTCTTTATACCAATTGATTCATCTCATTATTTTATACATAAAAGTATTAGGTGTACAAATAAGTTTCCGCGGTTTTTTATAAAAATTAGGAATTTATTGTGAAGGAACGGTACATTACGTTTTATTCAAAATATTTTCCTTCACTTGCCACTACTTTTCTCCATCTTTCTGGTAGCATTCGGATACCACGTCGGAAAAACTCTTCATCTTTTGACGCTATCCACAAATCTACGCAATTTTTGGTATCTTCATATGATGTAAAGCGTTGCTCAGACAGACCATGTGCCATCGACCGGAACAGGTGATAATCAGAAGGGGCTAAGTCTGGTGAATATGGCGGGTGGGGTAAAACTTCCCACTTGAGTGTTTCCAAATAAGTTTTTACCGCCGCCGCAACATGTGGACGAGCATTATCGTGTAGGAGAATAATTTTGTCGTGTCTGGAGTAGTAATGCGCGCGTTTTTCCTTGCTTGTTGAGTCACTTGTAATGTAAGTGCAAGTTCTTTTTGCGTTTGGGAATCTTCCTCCAATAATACTGCCAATTCCATGTCTTCGTACACTTTCGGCCTTCCACTGCGTTCTTTGTCCTCCACGTCAAACTCACCGTTCTTAAATTTTTGAAACCACTCCTGACAACTTCTCTCACTTAAAGCAGCTTCACCATATGCTTCTAGAAGCAATCGATGCGCCTCAGCTGCAGATTTTT
This sequence comes from Camponotus fellah, assembly GCA_030586385.1. Taxonomy (NCBI): domain Eukaryota; kingdom Metazoa; phylum Arthropoda; class Insecta; order Hymenoptera; family Formicidae; genus Camponotus; species Camponotus fellah. The sequence continues at coordinate 1,239,513 of JAPIVC010000952.1, forward strand.
TCAAATTAAAGAAGTAAATCAAAAGTTCCCGCAAATGACGCTTATTCGGCACAAAACTTGACATTTTCGCACGAAAAAAATTACGTGATGCTGATACGGAATCACTAATACTTCAAGGTTATGGTGTTGCCAGATGACGAAACTTGAGATATTACGTTTTACATCTGACAATTTCAACATGACCTTCTGGTGGTGCTATCTTTTGTCAAACCGCGGAAACTTATTTGTACACCTAATATTAAGATAAGATAATCAAAAAATAAATATTTTACTGTTTATGATTAAGAAATGATTTCAAGCTTCATAATTCAGAAAATACTTAATGAAAACTAACTTAATTATAATGTTTTGGAAAGCTTTTGAGATGAGCTGCAAGAATATATAATAAAAAATAGACGGTTTCATTTAAGAAATTGAAGGTGACCTTCACATGATTTTCAAGTAACTATTCAAGATCAAATTAATGGCATCATCTTATGATGACGGCTCCCTTCAAGCCATACAACTTTTGTCTGAAACATTTTTTTCTAAAATGCATAATTTATGAAATATTCGATCGTTTCCAGACTTTTGAGACACCTTGTATATTATTTTTTATTATATTATTTTGTATATTATGTATAATATTAAATAAACATATTCTATATTAATATATACATTTTTTTTTCTATGCGACGATGCCCTCTTTGCTACCACTAGACCGGCATAAATGGTACTGTTTTTTGCGACGCTCGGTCGCTGGTATTCACTTGAAGTGGAGAAAACGGCATTAAGAGCCAGACTCTATTTATTATAATTTTCAAATATTTATAAATATGTACAAATATAATAAATTATAGTAAATATTTTTGCACTTGATTTCTACATTTTCTATGTAACCAGAAAAATTTAATAAAAAGAAATGAACAAAGGTTACTATTACTTATATTTTCATCAAAACTATTCTAACCAAAACTAAACTTCTATCAAAACTATATTTCACTATTAAAAAAAACCTTTAAAAACTATTAAAAAAAATCTTTATATTTGAAAAATAATAACATAAAGAAAGCTATGAGAACTAGCGCAGATATTATGCACACAAGAAATTATAATGATAATAAATTAATGAGTAACAACAAATTTATTATATAAATTTGTTTATGTGTTGAAGAATATTGAAATTTAAATATTGAAGAATATTTAGAAGAATTTTCTATCTGTTCGATTACACCACATTATCCGAGAATACTGTTTTCATATCTTTTTTAAACGAATCCCGGATTTTATATTACATTCGCCATCACTGATTTTCAACGCATGTTTTATTGCATATCGACTTTGTAAGTTCTATTTATTTATTATGTTTTCAATGTTCGAGTTGTTTCACTCTCTAATTGACTCTCTTACTGATTTTTTAGTTTTAATTTATATTGAATATGAACCTCTACTTATAGTTCCATGGTCTATCAATCATGAGGAGAGATTCGATTTACGATGTGATGACCATATGATGAGATATGCAATTTTGGAAGTTTTTTTATTGATAGTTTCATTTTATTTTTTAATAACTTGTTTATATGCGTTGTAATTTATTATTTGTATCCATTATATTATCTATCTCTTATGCTAAAGATAGCCAAAAAGCCGAAATTTCCGTATTGATTTCAATATTCCTCAATAATTTTATTTAATAAATTTGTTATTACTTATTAATTTAATATTATTGTAATTGTGTGTGTGTGTGTGTACTTGTATATACGTACCTGAAATATAATAAAAGTTATTAGGATACTTAAAATGCAGATGTATTGAAGTCGAGCCAATTTCGATTTTTGAAAAGACCATAGACCAATTACCAGCAAAAGGGCTCGATTGATATTAAAATTCTCTTCGATACTGATCATCTCTCTGTTAATATCATTACGCTTTCGAAAATGTTTGCCTATAAAGCGTCGCTTATTCCACATCTAAATTATAATCATTTAAATATTTTCTCCAAGTTTTCTTTTTTATCACGAAAACAAATTTATGAAGAAAGTATTCTATAACTAAATTCACATAATTATGCACACTGTGCGAAATAAAGTACTGTGAGATGTGAAAATTTATGTATTCGCACAATTTAACACCGTTTCGTTAAAATATAGTCATTCATTAAATAATCGATCTAATGCGAAAAAATTAGCCAGATGTTTCATTTCTCATAAAATAAAATGTACGAGAGAAGTCTTGGGGTGCGAAAGCTGCGCAGGCGTGGTTGTCATTTCTTGGTAGCACATATCTGTGTGCTTCAGTCCAATATGACATTCATAAGTTACACTTTATCTATCGTAGTAAATATTTTACAATCATCACATTACTACAAAATATCGTGTGCAAAGTGTGATTTTTTCGAGACTTATTATTTTGTTTTATAAAGGTACATTTTATAATATTTTAATTTTTTTATATAATACTTTTCTATACTGCAATACTTATTTCTTTGTAATCTTAAAAAAATAAAATTGAAATTGATTATGACTTTCTCTATATATGTACACATATATATATATATATATATATATATATATATATATATATATATAGAGAGAGAGAGAGAGAGAATAATATAATATTATATATATACAGGGTGTCCGTCGATTTTCGACCTTAACGAAATAAATAAGTAGATTGGCTCAAATTAAGAAGAAATTATCTATATTGTTTCGGGATTGTCGCAATAATTACGGAAAAATTAAATAAAGAAGATCGGCCAATCTGCGTGAATAGAAGCGCGTGGCGACGAGAGTCGTCCCACTAATCCGATACTAGTCGCGCCGCGAAGTGGTGGGCGGGTCGCTCGAGACATGATGGTGATATGCGATATATCGCAATACCGCGCCGAAAAATGACCCGTCCTTTTAGCGGCGAGAAAATGATGCGCTATCATTTCCACACCACCTTGCGGTAGATAGCATGATGCGCTTTTTTTATAGTGGTTTCCCTCATAGGCCTATTCCACTCTCAATTTGAAAATTATTCAAAATGCCATTACTATACGCTGAATGTATCTTAAATATAAAAAATTGATGGTGACAGTACCTTTACAAAAATTGATCCGCGATTGAAAATCCCTCGATAAAATGTATTGCACACGTTGATAATGATATGATAATAAAATGCTTCACGAATCCTTTCTTCATCTCGTACACGAAGGCGCACTGCTGGACCGGTTATCCCGATATTATGCACGACACCCAGTTTCACATAATTATTGCACAACACGTAAAATTGTACGGTCACTTGGTTTTCGTGCACGCCCGAGAAATGATTCCATGTAAATTGCGGCCGCACGATAAGTATTTTCTCCCGCTAGTCCGTATGCCACAATCATATCCGTATATTCCTGCAGAGTACTTCATTTTCACTGTTAATTTACTACGCAAACACAAGATTTTTATTAAAACGTCTTAGCTCTCGCACGTTGTTATCAGACTGCGTACGCCGGCAGCACGCAACTACAGCTGACAGCTGAGCGGACATGTGAGTGTAAGCGTACGTGTGAGTTTGCCTGCGCACTATTTGTCCGCTGCACATACAGACACACATGCGAACACATATATTCTCTGTCTGTCTGTCTGTCTGTCTATCTGTCTGTCTGTCTCTCTCTCTCTCTCTCTCTCTCTCTCTCTCTCTCTCTCTCTCTCTCTCTCTCTCTCTCCCTCCCTCTCTCTCTCTCTCCCTCTCTCTCTCTCTCTCTCTCTTTTTCATTCGTTCACTCACCTATAATTTTTTTTTTGCATAAAATGCATTTTCCCCTCTCTCGTAAAAAAAAATTACAGGTGAGTGAACGAATGAAAGAGAGAGAGAGAGAGAGAAAGAGAGAGAGAGACAGACAGACAGACAGAGAATGTATGTGTTCGCATGTGTGTCTGTATGTGCAGCGACCAGCTGATCGCAGCACATAGGCGCTCCGCGTAAGCGCCCGCGTCTGACGGTGAATCGCGTCGCCCCTGCCTACCTCTTGTACCCGATCCGTCATGCGTTAACTATTTTCTTTAATAATTCGAAAACTAAGCTTCGGACGAAATTTTGCAAAAGGAAAAATCGTCTTAGAATTGACTCAATAATATGTCATTTCAGGGACACAGGGGTTATTTTGAATCACCCTGTATATAGGTCCATTTTAATACATTCAGTCGAATATCTCGGAAACCAAGTCCTGGAGAGAAAAATGTTTCAGACAAAAGTTGTTTGGTTTCGAGGAGACCATAAGATGATACCATTGGTTTGACCTTGAAGAGTCATTTGAAGGTCATTTGAATGTTACGCGAAAGTCACTTCAATTTTTTTAAATGGAACACCCTATATATTATTTTTATATATTCTTATAGCTCATCTCGAGATATTTCTAAAAACACTATAATAAAGTATTTCTTCATTGAATACTTTTCGAGTTATGAGGCTTAAAATAATTTCTTAATTTTACATAAACAATAAAATATCTAATATCTAATAAAATATTCATTTTTCAATTATTTTATCTTAATACTTTTATGTACAAAATAATGAGAGGAATCAATTGGTGTAAAGAAAACATACAGTTGTTTTTAAGAAAAAATATGGAATTGTTAATTGCAAATTCCATATTTTTTTTTAAAACAACTGTAAAAAATTAAAAAATGGGAAAAGTGGAAGAAAATATTTTATAAAAATTTTTTCGCATAAATTAATTTATTTATTTGCATAAATATGATTATAAAATTAGTTTGTAATAAAACGACTAAAATATGATAATAAATTTAATTTATAATAGGAAACAAATTTACCTTTCACATTTGTGACACAATTTGTCGAAGAGCAGTATGTAAGAAGATGTGTTCCACAAAATACGTTCTTTACATACTGCTCTTCGATAAATGTCGCAAAATATTCCGATTTTGCGATTGTCAAATTTGAGGCAGAAGTTGCATCTTGCATGAGTTTTATTAGCTACTCTCTGCTTTGTTACTTTAATATTCATATCCATCTCAACAATTAATTGAAACGATAGACGTAAGCCCTGACGATAAAATATTTTTTATGAGTAATATTTTTGACGATAAAATATTTTTTATGAGTAATATTCCATAATTATATATCTTATAATTGTATATCTTATAATTTATTAATTAAAAAAAAAACTGAAATCCACTTACCAACACAAAAATTTAACACTAAAATATATAGAGTCCGTTTGGTTGCCATGTCGTCTTTAATTGAATTTTGTGTCACAATTGCTAACTAGAAAGTATTAATACCCAGACAGCACAGGACATTCTATGGACATTCATTTTATGTCCATTTTACGTCCGCACGTCCATAGACATGAAATGATCATGATTCATCGTACATCCGATTCGGGACATCCGTTAACGGCCAATATTTGGACGTCCACAAAATGTCCGATTTTGGATGTCAAAGTTTCGCGCGAGCAATGTTGTGTTTGTTCGTTTACCGCTATGCGACGTGCGATGCGCTATCTTTCTCGTATTTAAGTTTTAGTTATGAGAATTATATAAAGTTTGCAAGGAGTAACAAATAAGATTAAAAATAAACTGTTCAATTTAATTTCTGATCTCAATACAAGAGTTTCAGATATTAAATTGATTTTATAAATCGGACAAGTAAATGTCCAGAAAATAACTCGTTCATTATCTATTTAAAATGTAAAGTGCAATATGCGATTATAAATTATAAATAAAATTTTTAAATGAAATTTTTATGTAAAATTTTATATGAAATAGATAAATTATATTATTATTTAGGGATTAAAGCATGTCCACCAATTTCATAAATAAATATACCACGGACGTCCACTGAATGTCCGAGGAACATAAAACAGATCATCCTCAATATCCTTAATGATCTTATGGATGTTCTTCGGATATTTGTGTGTTGTATGGGGATTGAGATAATTCTATCCTCATTGTCAGATAATTAAATTGAATTATAGAAAAGATTCAAGTCCGAATATGTCATCTATTGACTTAAGTTAAGAGCATACTTTACAATGGACTTGGGATCCATATGACCTTCATAAGTCATAAGCCCTAGGAATATATATAATAGGAATATACATAACCCAGTAAGCAAAAAATCATTAACCTAACATTATTACAATGATATTTTCTAATGTCTAACGTTTTCAAATATGTAGTTTTTAATGTTGTATACAACGTCCCTATGAACAAACTTGGATCCAGATTTCAAAATATCCACAATGTTTTTATATCATGTTTTTATATATGTTTTTGTAACATTCTAATAATATTAAATAAATGCTGATTTAAATTTAATTTGTAACTATATTTTATTATTATATTAACATTAAACAATATTAATTCTAATATTTATGTGAAAGTGTTAATTACATTTTTCTATAACAATATTAATATTAACAAAATGTTTTCTATGATATATATACATATATATTCTAACATTTATTTAAAATTGTCATTAATATTTTACTTCTATTATAATTATCATTTCATTACCTTTTCATTAACTTTTCATTAACTTTTCATTACCTTTTCATTAACTTTTCATTAACTTTTCATTCTTAGGAAGAGAATGAAAACATCAACATTATTATTATAATATATTATTATTATAATATATTATAATATATTTTATTTCTATTAAGCAATATATTTCTATCACTAATTTCTGTACACTTTTTTATTTTTCAAGAAGAAAATGAAAACGTTACTTTTAGAAAATGAAAACATTAATTTTAGAAATTTCAAATATAAATAATTGTATATATTTAAAACTTCTAAAATTATAACGTTTCTATTTTCTTCTTGGAAAATAAAAAAATGTAAAATTGTAAATTATTAAAAGAAATATATTATTTACAATAGAAATAAAATATATTAATAATAATAATGTTGATGTTTCCATTTCTTTCCTAAAATAGAAAGTATATATATTAATATATGAAGTACGTATTAATATATATATTAATATATATTAATATGTACTTCATATATTATTGTTTTATATATATATATATATATATATATATATATATACAGGGTGCTTCATTTTAATCCGACCAGTCGAATATCTCGAAAACCAAGCCCGGGAGAGAAAAATATTTCAGACAAAAGTTGTTTGGTTTCGAGGGGGCCATAAGATGGTAATTTGCAATTAACAATTCCATATTTTTTTCTTAAAAACAACTGTATGTTTTCTTTACACCAATTGATTCCTCTCATTATTTTGTACATAAAAGTATGAAAGTAAAATAATCGAAAAAAGAATATTTTACAAGATATTTTACGGTTTATGTAGAATTAAGAAATTATTTCAAGCCTCATAACTCAAAAAGTACTTAACGAAAAGGCACTTAATTATAGTGTTTTGGAAAGCTCTCGAGATAAGATACAAGAATGTGCAAAAATATATAGGATGTTCCATTTAAAAAAATTGAAGTGACCTTCACGTGACCTTCAAATGACTCTTGAAGGTCAAACCAATGATACCATCTTATGGCCCCTTCGAAATCAAACAATTTTTGTCTGAAATATTTTTCTCTCCCGGGCTTGGTTTTCGAGATATTCGACTGGTTGGATTAAAATGAAACATCCTGTATATACATACAGGGTGTATAAAAAAGGTCGGAACCCTTGAATATTTCGAAAAATATAAGTTTTATCAAAAAATGTTTCAGACAAAAGTAGGGTTTAAAGGTTCTATTTACTGGCAATATCATTTTGACCTTGAAGAGTCACTGGAAGGTCACGTGAAGGTCACTTCAATTTTTTTAAATGGAACACCCTATATATTTTTGCATATTCTTGTAGCTTACCTCGAGAGCTTTCCAAAACACTATGATAAAGTATTTTTTCATTAAAAACTTTTTGAGTTATTAAGGTTTGAAAGTTCCAATATTTTGACAAATTACAAAATATCTTACAAAATATTCATTTTTCAATAATCTTACCCTAATACTTTTATGCACAGAATAATGAGATAAATTGACTGGCGTAAAGAAAATACACAATTGTTTAAAAAAAAAAAATAAGTAAATAAATTTTCAATAAATTATAATTTTTTTTTTCGGAAAAAAGTCGGAACTCTAAAATGTTACGAAAAATATGAGTTTCATTAAAAAATGTTTTAGACAAAAGTTGTAGGGTTTTAAAAGGTCTATTTACTGGCATAATCCTATTGACTTTGAATAGAGTCATCAAGGTGACATTAAGGTGACCATAAATTTTATAAATTGCACTTCCTATTTTTTATCACATATTCTGATAGGCTATCTTGAGACCTTTCCAAAGCATTACGATTCAATCCATTTTAGACCAGTTGGTTTGAAGTTACCGGGGATTTTATTGGTATTATATCAATGAAAATAAGATCGACAATTGACGACAATACCAACTGGCGAGTGAGATATCATTTTATGTAAAAATACTGTAACTTTGAAGCCTCATAACTAAAAAAAAAATTAATATAAAAATCATTTATTATAGTGTTTTGAAAAGATCTCGAGATAAGCTACAAGAATATGCAATAAAAAATAGGGGGTTCTATTTAAAATTTTTAACCCCCTTGTACCCCAGCGTACCTGGGAGTGGGGAATGATCAGTATCCATGTCAAAAGATAACTTTTTGAAACATCGTAAATTTGTAATTGTTGCAAATTTATTTATTTTTTTAAACAATTGTGTATTTTCTTTACGCCAGTCAATTTATCTCATTATTCTGTGCATAAAAGTATTAGGGTAAGATTATTGAAAAATTAATATTTTGTAAGATATTTTATAATTTGTCAAAATATTGGAACTTTCACACCTTAATAACTCAAAAAGTTTTTAATGAAAAAAATACTTTATCATAATGTTTTGGAAAGCTCTCGAGGTAAGCTACAAGAATATGCAAAAATATATAGGGTGTTCCATTTAAAAAAATTGAAGTGACCTTCACGTGACCTTCCAGTGACTCTTCAAGGTCAAAATGATATTGCCAGTAAATAGAACTTTTTAAACCCTACAACTTTTGTCTGAAACATTTTTTGATAAAACTTATATTTTTCGAAATATTCAAGGATTCCGACCTTTTTTATACACCCTGTATATATAATACAATATATTTATATTATGTGTATGTACGTAGGGAGAGAGAAAAATATGAATGATGATGAGAAAATATCTGTAGAAAAACCTGTATTTATTTATATCTGTATATATTTATCTATTTTCATATATAAATATGAAATTAAATTATATAAAAATATAAAAAGAAACAAACATTATTTTATGATATCATAAATATTACATTTATGTATTTAAGAGTACTGAAAATAAAAAACATCTTAAAGAACACAGATTTTATATTCATTTGACATATTTTATACTATGACAAAATTATTTTGCATATAATGTCGCATATATTATCACAATCAGCAGAGAAGAGAATAAAGTAAAAAAAAATTTGGTTTGAAACAATGAAATGACACTTTCTGCGTCTTTTTCGAAAATATATATAATCCTCTGTTATACTATATAACATTTCTAATAATATAAATAATAATATAAAAATAAAATGTTCTACTTTATTTTTAATACCAAAGTTGCATCTTGTTTTAACACATTCAAGTAATCTCTCATTTTTTTTTTAAACATTACATTATTGAAAAAGGGAAATTGCTTATATTTCCGGCGATCGAGCCTGAATTAAAGAGCTGTGCAAAAAAGAATGGAAGAAATAAATTATCATCCGCAATGCACATATTTATATCATCATTGCCATGGGATGCTTTCCTTGAAATAAAACAAAAAAACAAAAGCAAACAAATTCAAACAAACCAATTCCCCATCCATTGATATATGTTCTAAACTTTTTCTCGGAACAAAAAAAAAAGAAAAAAGAAAAAATCAATATATTTAATAGATTTTAAATCACAATGTCGCGATCTTTATAATGCGAGATCTATTTGCTCACTTTTAAGTTTACTCATACTGTCTTTGCTTTCAATAATTAAAAAAATACATATACAGGGTGTCCCATTTTAACTTGGACAGTAAAATATCTCAAAAATTAAGCCCAGCAAACAAAAATGTTTCGGACAAAAGTTATATGGTTTCGAAGGGGACACAAGATGATACCATTTGTTTAACCTTGAAGAGTTATGTGAAGGTCACCTTCAATTTTTTAAATGAAATCTACTATTTTTCATTGCATACTCTTATAGCTTATCTCGAGAGCTTTCTAAAATACTATAATAAACTATTTTTTCCTCAAGTACTTTTCGAGTTATGAGGTTTGAAATCATTTCTTAATTTTACATAAACCATAAAATAACCTTGTAAATATTCATTTTTCGATTATCTTAATATCTTAATACTTTTATGTACAAAATAATAAGAGGAATCAATTGGTGCAAAGAAAAAACATAATTGTTTTTATAAAAAAATATGTAATTTGCAATTAACAATTACATATTTTTTTTAAAAACTAATTAAATTTAAAAACTGATTAAATTTAACTAACTTAATTTAAAGTCTAATAATTACCTTTTTCAGACACAATGATAAAGATGATGGAAGCTTTTCTCCCTTCTTCCTTTATTGTGTTATATCTGAAATATTTTGACACGGAGATTAGTAAAGCACAATCTGTAATTATAATTTGCTTCATACATTAGCCATATTTCGAATTTACTGCTAGTACTAAAAATCTATAGTTTACATCACGTGGATTGCGTTATGAAAAATGGACGGAATAATGGACCACAATTACACGTTACTTTAATTAACGTTAATTAATTTTATTTTTGGACTGCGATCTAATTAATACTCTACAATTATTAGAAAGGAACATATCTTACGACTTAGCAATTCTTTGTCCGTGTAATTCAGAAAATAAAACTCTTTTTTTTCTTTACTGGACGGCCTTAAATGATGTTTGAAAGATAAAATTCGAATAATGTCGATGTATACCGGTGCCGGCAGCCCTAGGATACTTTCCGATTCACACATGATGCGCATGAAGTGACAGAAAATGTATAATTTATGTCACGCACATATATCTTTTCTGTTACTTCATGCGCATCATGCGTGAATCGGAAAATACTCCCACTTCCAGCATGTTCCTGAGTCAATCGGGACATAGTATTCGTGCGCAATTATAAATGTTATACATCGGCTAGCAGCCAATTCACAAAAGATTTTTATCAAACCGCCAAATTTTTGTGACGTTTTATCTCAATTCAAATTTGATTATCTCAACACTGCTCAGGATGTTAGGGCAGAGAGGGGGAGCGAAAATGCCGTCAAAAACACAGCGAATATAATGTACTCGCGCTCGGAGGAACAGGGATGGAGGGAGTTTGAGCGCGAGCCACGGCGAAGCGAAAGCCGTTTCGATATATCGAAGTTGGACGCCAGATACGGTCTTGCACGTATCAATTTTCGCTAAACGCCAAGGGAACGCAAGAAAGAACGTTAGCCTTTTTCGCCACGGGCCGACCAGCACGCCTAACGGTAGTAGAGGGACGGGGTCTTGGAGAAAGTCAATTGATTATGCGAGATTTAAATAATTCGAAATTCGACAGACAGAATGGAATACGACAACCACGACACTCAAATAAATTACTTCGATTTAAAAAAGAAATATAACAAATTTTATTAATAAGAAAAATGATATAAAAATAAAATAAACAATAACTCAGAGTGAGAACGGATATTTACAATAAACTCTAATATCGAAGATAACGAAATCGATAACAATTCCAAATAATAGCGGCATTAACAATAATAAATCAATCAAATCGAATATTCGTTCGGAAGCGACAACCCGAGAGAAAGAGAGAGCGCAAGAGTAATTTTGTTTCTTACCCAAGCCCGTTTTTATGGCTAGGATTCGTCAGGCCGAACAATATTTCCCTGAATGTAACGGAATTTCTACGCTGGAATCGACGCTTTATCGGCTCGATCTTTGTTCTCTTAATTTCCAAACTCGCTATTTCGATCGACAACAATACCAATTCGACAGCGTTACTAATTTTTGAGCGAGATTCATTATCGTTCGTGGGAAAATGGCAGATCTCGCTTGCGACAGGCGAGCGATACGGTCGATATTCGATGCCTAACGATTATCCGAGATTTTCCTCTCCCAGCGTTCGCCTCTTTTCGCGGCGCATCCCACTCAGATTTCGCTATCCGCAGAATCTTTATTATGTATTATAAAACATATTATATATTAAAACATATTATATATTATTTATATAATTTTATTGTTAAAGAATTTAGCATTGTTTACGCATTTGTTGAATTTTTTACCAACCTTAATAAAAATATTATTTTACTCTTACTTTATAAATGTATAATAAAACTCTTCTTCTTCTTCTTCTTTTTAATTTAGGACTATGTCCTGTAATTCCCCAATCTCGCGCCTCGTCAGTTCTGCGACGTCGACGTCCAGGACTCATACCATCGTTTCAACGGTCTTCCTGGAGGCCTCGTGATGTTTGGTTTTCCCTCCTTTGCTATCCTAACCAGTCTGTTCTCAGCCATTCTGTCAACATGGTCCCTCCATGCTTTTCTTCGGCTCCTTGCCCATCTTACCATCCTGTATATTGCACTTTTGCCTTATATCATCGCTCCTGACTCTGTCTCGCAGGGTGCAACCTATTATCTGTCTTAGAGTCTTCATCTCGGTTGTCCGTAGCAAGCGCTTCATTGTTTTTGTTTCCGCTCGCGTCTCAGTGGCATATGTCATGATTGGTCTTATACACGTTTTGTATATTCGCACTTTACTATTGATGCTCATGTGCTTATTTCTCCAGATCAGATCACACAGGAGTCCTGAGACAATGGCAGCCTTAGTTGTTTGCACTTTTACTTCACCTTTGAGGTCTTCATTACTGGTGATTTTAGCCCCCAAATAATCGAACGCCATGACTTGCTCCACGCTTCTGTTATATACAGCTAATTTACATCTCCTTGGTTCTCTAGATATTGTGAGAGATTTTGTCTTTTCTGTGGAAATGCTCATATTTAGTCTTTCTGCTGCCTTCTCAAATTTATATAAGAGTTTTTGTAGGTTGTCTTCATCTTCCGATATTATCACAGCATCATCAGCATAGCAAACTATTTTGATCTCATTTCTTTCCATTGGATACCCCCTGTCAGCCGTTTTGACCTCCTCGATGATTACGTCCATGATGGTATTGAACAGGATCGGACTGAGGTTATCTCCTTGCCTTATGCCTACTAAAGATGCCACAGGGATCTTGTTCGTCATTTTATTGTCCGTCTTTATGTACGTGCTATTGCCCGTGTTGATCTGTTCGATAATTGCTATTATATTCGAGTCTAATTTCCGCTTCTTTAGCAGGTCCAGCACGTCGCTTAGCCTTACTCTATCGAAGGCCTGCGTGAGATCTACAAAGCACATATAGGCACTTTTATTATATTCAATGGCCTTCTCTATTATCTGCCGTAATATAAATATAGCGTCTGTTGTGGACCTATTTCTTCTGAATCCTTGCTGTTCCTCCGCAAACCCAGTCTCTATCTCATCCGATATTATTTTAGTCAGCAGCTTCGATGTTGTGCTGAAGAGGCTAATCCCTCTGTAATTTTTTGGATTAGTCTTTTCCCCTTTTTTGAATATGGGAATGATTATGCTCTCCTTCCAATTCTGCGGTATTTCTTTCCGGGTTAGAATTTTACTGAACAGAGTATATAGTTCCTCTAACAGCGCACTTCCACCATACTTTAGCAGCTCATTTGCGATGTTATCCGGCCCAGGAGACTTTCTTCGATTCTTCAACTTATGCATTGCCGTTTCTATGCTGTTCTTGGAAATCTGCCAGCTGCCCAGTTGAGTGCTTATCGCGTTCGACACACTTATCGTCTGTTGTGATGTCAATTGCACATTGCTGTACAGGTTCCGAAAATATTCTTCCCATTCTTCCGTTGTTATCGTGGTAATCTGTACGTATTCATTAACAGCTCTCCTGCGGTTACGGAATTCCATACTTTCTTCTACCCCCTCGTATAGGGGGGTCGTGCTCCATATCCGTTGAAAACTTTTCCCAGAACTGATGTTTTATTTTCCTTATTTCCTCATTCACTCTGTTTCTTGTTACTTTATAGCTGTTATAATCAATAATACCACTTCTGTATTGGATGTAAGATTTTCTTTTCTCGGCTGATAGCGCTTTTATCTCTTCTTTGAACCACGGTTTTTTTCTTCATTTACTTTTCTTAATCCTTCTCTTTCCCAATGCTTCTTCGGCGGCTCCTGTTATATTTAGGCGGAGCTTCTTCCATACTGTCTGTACGTCATCTTCTTCTTGAATTCTGTCCCCTTCTATTCTTTGTTTTAACCTTTGTTGATAGAGATATTTTGTCGAATCATCGAAAAGGGATTCTACGTTAAGTTTCTCGACCGTTGCCTGTTCGATCTTTTTCCCTCTCTGTATAGTCCCCCTCATCTTCATTAATACTAGATTGTGATCTGTTCCAGTGTTCGCGGAATTCAAGGTTCTTACATCCAGTATCCTTGTAGGATGTACGTTACTGTTCGTGATAATGTAGTCTATTATCGACTTGTGTCCTCTGATGTTTTCGAACGTGTATTTGTGTTGCGATTTATGTGGGTAGTAGGTATTGTTTATACGTAGTTCGTTTTGTGCGCATAAGTGTATCAGTTGTTCCCCATTATCATTGATCGTGTCTTCATTGAATCTGTTCTTGATGCCTCCCAGTACCTCGTTGCCAACCCTTGTGTTAAAATCATCCTAAGATCATGACTTCATCTTGTCTGGGTATGTTGTCAAGTATCGACTGCAGATTGTCGTAAAATTTATCTCTCTCCTCCTGCGTCTTATTAGTGTCCGGGGCATAGACGCTTATGACATGCGCTTATATCCTTGCCTTACATAACTGGAGTGTTGTTTGTATCCTATTGTTGACGTATGTTATGTCCTTTATGTTGCCTTCGAGTTTAGCGTGTATTAACAGACCAACTCCTGAGATTGCTCTTTTGTTTTTATCCTTTCCACTGTATATCAGGATGTAATCATCCAATTTGACGTTTCCCTTTCCTTTTTTTTTGGTTTTCGCTAGGGAACATATATCGATTTTGTGTTTCTTCAGTTCGATTATTATCTCCGAATCTTTGTTGTTAAATGATGTTATAAAACTCTCATGTTATAAAATATATATTTATATATACAAGGTGTCTGTCAAATTTCGACCACAACGAAATAAAGAAATAGATTGGCTCAAATTAAAAAGGAATGACCTGTATTGTTTTGGGATTGTCTCAATAATTAACGAAAAATTAAATAAAGAAGATCGGCCAATCTGCGTAAATAAAAGCGTGCGGCGACGAGAGTCATCCCACTGTAATCCGATACTACGAGCGCGGCGAAGCGGTGGGCGGGACATGACATCGCTCTCCGAAACATGATGGTGGTTTGCGATATATCGCAATACCGCGCCGAAAAATGACCCGTCCTTTTAGTGGCGAGAAAATGATGCGCTATCATTTCCACACCACCTTGCGGTAGATAGCATGGTGCACTTTTTTTATAGTGGTTCCCCCATAGGCCTATTCTACTCCCAATTTGAAAATTATTCAAAATGCCATTACTATACATTGAATGTATCTTAAATGTAAAAAATTTATGGTGACAGTACCTTTACAAAAATTGATCCGTGATTGAAAATCTCTCGATAAAATGTATTGCACACGATATAGGTATCGCTTTGTCAGCAAAAAATCCTTTAACAACAGTTATTCTTTTTGGTAAACTCGTTACTAAGCGTCAACATTCTTGTGGAGTAATGGCCTGCCACTCCTAAATTAAAATATTTTTTAGTGATTCTTTTGATGTGACAGAATGTTCCCTAATCTTGCACCTTAGTGGCGATCAAAGATGTTCAATGGGGTTGAGGTCCGATGAGGAGACCAATCCAGGAGCTCAACCCCATTATCTGAGAACCACTTCATCGTCACTCCCGACACATGACACGGCGCGTTGTCTTGCTGGAAACGGACGTTATCCATGTTGGTGTCACCGAACATTTTATTAAAAGATGGTTCTAGCACAATTTCCAGTACTTGGATGTATGTTTTTTAATCCATTCGGCCCTCACACATCACGATTTCGCGTGCCGACAATTCCACACCATTATACTTCCTCCTCCGAGTTTTACAGTTGGTATCACACATTCTGGCTCGTATTCTTCGCCCATTCTGCGTCTTACATAGGTTGCACCCGCGGTACCAAACATCTGAAATTATTACAAAAATTATTAAACTTCTAAAGAACAACTAATAATAATTTTACTTGTTCCTCTGTTATTATAATGTGTTTCAAATAAACTAGGATTCATAAAATGAACATACCTCGATGTTAGACTCGTCCGACCACACAATATTCAACCAATCCTCCTCAGTGAAATTTTTATATTCCATACACCAGTGCAAGCGCTTCTTTTTATTCTTATCTGACAGTCAGGGTTTCTTCCTAGCTTTGCAGCCTTTGAGCCCGGCATTTTGAAGCCTTCTCCTTACTGTTCTGGCAGAAACTTTTTTCTCAGTGCTTCCGAATAACTCAGCAGTCAGCTCAAAAGACGTCTTTTTTTCGATTTTTTAAAGAAGTACGTCAATTGCCGGTCTTCTCTCGCACTTGTGATGTGATTTCTTCCACTTCTTTTAAGATTTCATGACTTTCAGTCTTTTTATAACGATTTATGGCGTATCTCACAGTATTATGAAGACATTTCACTATTTTTGCGATTTGTGTTTTATTTTTTCCTTCCTCAAAAAGTAATTGTATTTTCAAACGTTTAGCTAAATCCAATTCGCACGTTTTTGGTATTTTTGTAGAAAAATAATATTATTTTTTAGAATAAGTCACTATAAATTAAAGATTATTGAGCAATGTGCACACTTCGAGCGTCCACAGTAAACTAAATATTTACAAGCAAAATTCAAGTGTACTATTATAAACATGCGACTTGTTCTTGCGTGTTTATGATGTGATGTTTTGTTTAGATTATTCTATAGTTAAGCGTGCCGATACGTAACAATATACAAAATAGTTGATTAGAGTCAAAAGAAGTTATATTTCTAAGAATTGTTGGAGGTGCCAAATACTTTTGGTCAAGGCTGTATATCTCTAATAGAACTCCATATTACCTCCAGGATAGATAAAATATTCATATAATTCCACAAGCTTCACGTCTCGCCGCTAGGTGACGAAAAGGAAAAAGGCTTAACTCGTAAGTGAAATTCATCTAAAGACAGTAATATAAAGCCACGGCACATGGCCACAAATCACGGCTTATCGATCAAAAGAGAGTGGACTATTATAGTCGCATCTCCTCTAGTTTTTGCAAGCACCTCCAGGACTCCATATAATTAACCGCAGATAGATAATTTTTTTAAAATTTTGTCATATATGTATCTATTATATACAGAACATTAAATCAATCAAGTTTTTGAGAAATGACATAAAAATAAAAATTTAGTTGTTAATGGACATGATAATATGGACATATTAAATTGACTGTAAATTCACTTATAATCGCCATAACATATATCTGACATCCATAAGAGCTTCACAAAATATCTATAATTGCTCCAATAACGTACATATGACACCTATGAATACATCTAATGAATGTCGAATGAAGGTATGAAATGCGGAACTGTGGATGTCTAGTAGACGTTTACGGGACGTTTCATGGACATCTAATGGAGATTTTGAATCTCCATGGTAGACATCTAGTAGACATCCATTAAAGGTTTTGTTTCCGTGTGGGTTTCTTAATTTTACATAAACCACAAAATATATATCTAGTAAAATATTTATTTTTCGATTATCTTACCTTAATACTTTTATGTACAAAGTAATGAGAGGAATCAATTTTGCCATTAACAATTACATATTTTTTCTTAATAACAACTATGTGTTTTCTTCTCTATAAGAATATGCAATGAAAAATAAGGGTTTCCATTTAAGAATTTGAAGGTGATCTTCACTTTCAAATGACTATCCAAGGTCAAATAATTGCTACTATCTTATGCTCTCCTTGCTATACAACTCTTGTCTGAAACATTTTTTTCTAAAATCTTGTGAAATTAAGATATTTTGACCTGAAAATGAGACTCTGTATATTGCACGCATTATCTTATTTACTAAAATTTAAAAGTAAACAATATAAAAGAATAAATATATATTTGTTATTGACAATAAAATAATTATTTATTTTTTCGTTTAATTGCTTTTGAGTAATATGTGACTCAGTAACATAATTACATAATTGCATAATTTGATGATTATTTTGTATCATTATCGTACAGAATACATGACCGTAAAATAGGATAAAGATGTATTTGCTAGCTGTAATGAAAAATGATTGAACTATTGTTTTTATTCAATTTTTTTCAAATTTATAACATTCAATTTGATATATAAAATTAATGTATAAAAAATTTTACCGAAGCAAAACATTGAATGGATGCTATAAATAATCCACCAATATTCAGACCAAAAGTTTTGTTGCTTCTTTGTATCAGAATCAATATCAGCTTTTGTATCTCTAGCGGAGTTATATACCATTGAATTTTATATCTACATGTAACATTGATACACTGAATTAATAATTTGAGAAAAATAAGAATTTTTCATTTTAAGTAATTTCAGCATATGAATATATTTGTTGTACATATTAATTTTCATCTTTATTATAAAATTCGAAACAATATAACACATTATAAATTACAATATTTCTTACACAGCAACATATATATAATTATAGTGATCTGTAATTTCTTGTCCGACTAGATTTGCTACGAACATGTATAAAAGACTAATACATGCAGCTATAAAGGATATTAAAAGTTCGACAATATTACATGTTGATGATACTATCTGAAAAAACTAACAGACAATTTGAGATATATTTTTTTCCCTTCACTAAAAATCCAATTTAGAAAATTTACGATATACAATAAAGTTTGTTACTTTTAGGAAAGTTACAGGTTGGACTGAATAATAATCTTAATTATTATTACACGGACTATTTACTAGATTCGGCACTGTTCGTATCAATTTAGAAAAGTAATAGAAGAAAGACTTGAATGATAAGTTAGCGTGCACTCGCATGACTTGCCGGAAAGAAAAGGCAGAGTATATAAACTAACTAAATTAGTAACAATAAAGAAAAGGAACTAGAATTCCATTTAGCGTCATATAATCATAACATATAATCTAAACATGAATACAAGCACACATAGATCTACTACTATAACAATTACAAAATTAAATTTATTTAATTACAAATTAGTTTCAAACTGTGTGTGTGTGTGTGTGTGTGTGTGTGTGTGTGTGTGTGTGTGTGTGTGTGTGTGTGACACAAATTAAACTTTCGAAAATTTTCATTTAAGACAAGATAATATTTTTACGAATATTGTCTTGTGTTGCGTTCTATACAACTTTAATTTAATCGATTTTAAATAAAATTATAAGATACATATTTATGTAAAGTTTGACAATTGACATTTAATTACGAATTTGTCATTATATACATATATGTAATAAAATAACATACAAATAAGATGTTATATATGTAATATTTAATTATAAATTAATTTCAAACTACAAGTATATTCATGAATAAAAATGCTTGTACTAAAATAGTAAAAGATATAATATAATTATATATTGTATCTTTTGCTGTTTTAGTATAAGCACTTTTATTCATGAATATACTTGTAGTTTGAAATTAATTTATAATTAAATATTACATAATAACATCTTATGTGTTAATTACATATATATATATAATGACAAATTCATAATTAAATGTCAAATGTCAAACTTACATAAATATGTTCTTATAATTTTATTTAAAACCGATTAATTAAAGTTGTATGGAACAAACGGCAATATTCGTAAAATATTATCTTGTCTTAAATGAAAATTTTCGAAGTTTGTGTCACACACACACACACACACACACACACACACACACACACACACACACACACACACACAAAAACATTTCCTTTTCATTGCTTTTTTTAAAATAGCAGTTGCATGCAGTGAAGCCAGTATGCAGAATTACACATATATATATATGTATATATATATATATATATGTATGTGTGTGTGTGTGTGTATGTGTATAATCAGAGAATCATGTACACATGATGTCAATAGTCAATTGTATATTACTTTATTATATTCTTTTTTATTATATTGTTTCTAAATTTTTTAATATAAATGTTTTTATTTATTAAATAAAGATTTTAAATTTGTATAATATAGCGTGATTTTTTTCTTATCTAATATACAAATACATATATTACTCGACGCGGCGTTATCAAGTAGCTTATCCGGAATTTCACGTTAAGTAAACTTTCGGTAGCTTAAGATATTTATATTTAAGATATTTAAAATATTTTAATAAACTAAAGCCATAATCAAAAATCTAACGACACTTTTATTTGTAATGTGAATATAAGCTTTCGATCGCAATTTGAATAAAACCAATTTAAATAAAATCGATGTAGTCAATCCTGAGAAATGATGATCGAATATTAGAATTGTAACATTTTTCGTTCTTCTTTATATATATATATATATACTTATCCTTATATATATATATATATATATATATATACATGTGTGTGTGTGTGTGTGTGTGTGTGTGTGTGGTGTGTGTGTGTGTGTGTGTGTGTGTGTGTGTGTGTGTGTGCACGTATGTGTGAGAGATTAATTTATCATATTTTCGAAAACCATCTCTTCGGGATGAAATTTAATATCCTAGAAATGGAGCCGTCAAAATACAGAACTTCTACTGTTAAATAAAATTAAAGAGAAAAAGTAATTTGTCATATAGTAACAATTTCCAAAAATCCCTTATAAAAGCAAATTTCAAAAACCATTTCTTAAGAATAAAAAATAATATCTTGAAAGTGATACGTCGCAGAAATATGACTTACGCCGTTAGGGCTCTAGCACACAAAAAAACGTAAGTAGTGAAATGTAGTCAGAAAACAAATTGACTAATCATGATTGAGCAGTAAGGCAGCCATATTAAAACGTAAGGAAACGTAAAAATTCCGATTAATCGATTTCCTTACTGACTACGTTTCACTTCTTACGTATTTTTGTATGCCAGGGTTTTGTGTCCAAGGTTTCTCCAAAAACTAATTTACCGTAGAATAACAATTTTTAAAAACCATTCCTTGAGAGTGAAATCTAATATTTCAGAAGTATTTAAACGCAGTATTATAAAAATATAACCAGAGTTGGGAATGTTATTTCAAAAAATAACGCATTATCTTTACCATTACTTTTTGTGAAAAGTAATTCCGTACCGTTACTCGTTACTAATTTTGAAAAGTAACTCGTTACCGCTACCGTTATTAAGAAAGTAACAATTTGTTACTTTTTCGTTACTTTTTATAATACAAAAATTAATTTAATTTATTTTAAAATATAATTATTACTTTATAGTAATTATTATAATTGATTTTAAAATATAATTACTTTTATATATTTGATAATTATAAATTATTCCATCATTAATATGATGGATATCATTCTTCATATTCAATTTTTCATTTATTATAATTTAGAAATTTTAGATTTATAAATACAGAGAAAAATATCATGCATGTATATAATTTTCCAAAATATTTGTAAACTGTTTTTAATAGGAATAGATTTTTCAATTATTAAGGGAATACTATCCAAGATTACAGAATTAAAGTAACGATAAAAGTAACGGTTAAATTCCGTTACCGTTACTGTAAAAATGTAACTACGTTACCGTTATCGTTACAGACAGAAAAAAGTAACGATCGTTACCGAAAAAAAGTAACGACGTTACAAGTAACGCATTACTTCTCAACTCTGAATATAATACCTATACCGTTAGATAAGACTTGTAAAAAGACTAATTCACAGTATTATAACAATTTTTAAAAACCCCGTGTGTGAAATCTAATATTTTAGGAACGATGTGCCACAAAAATATAAAATTTATGCTATTAGATAAGACTAAAAAAACTATTTTATCGTATAGTAATAACCAAATACATAAAAAGTTTCACCTTATATGCGATGAAATGCGTTTAATATATATATTTTGCAGAAAAGAAATAAATTTTTACAAAAAGATGTGATATTCTTCTAAAAAAACCTTACAAAAGTAAAAACAATACGCCAAGTATATAAAAGTATTCTACCTTGTGTGCAACAAACTGTTTAACCCTTTTAAGCATGGTAATCCACGTTAATAATAAGGAAGAAAAATTATTTTTTAAGGTTTCATTTCCTTAGAAAAATGATTTTTTAAGGGAAAATGAAAATTATTTTTAACGACTTTTTTATTAACATTTCGTTGTATAAAGTAGAGTACTTTTATGTGGTGTATTTTTTTACCTTTGTAAGGCTTTTCTTAGACAGATTTTCTTTATGAAAATCAATAATCTTGACAACTTTCGATTTGACAATGTCTTGATAACTAAATTAAAAATCTTGTCTTGATCTTAATTCGAACATTGACATAAGATAAAACAAGAAGATTAGCTTTGATATCGAAATCTCATTCTAAAGAATCAATAAATCTCAAAATATTACAGACAATTCTATTTATAATTTCTCTTCTTTTATTATTTTATTTATAATTTTATCAAATAATTCAGACAAACATTTAGAAAAAGAAATAAAACACATACATAAAATATTAAGTGTATAATTAAGTTCCTGCTGTTCTATTACTTGAAAATGCATTTATTTCAATAAGAAAATGAATTAATAGATTAATCAAAATATAATTCATTGTTTTCTATGATTTTTTCCCATCTTTTTTAAATTGGATTCCGCGACGATAAAACGACTTGTTTTTTGAAACAATCCATCGATGCATTTTTGGACTTCTTTGTAATTAGAGAAGTGTGTATCGGCGAGCGCGTGTTGCATTGATTGTAAAAGGTAATAATCCGATGGGGCCAAATCTGGAGAATAGAAGCTGGTGCGGGAGAACTTCCCATTCGAACTCCAATAGTGTTTTTTTTACGATTCTTGCAACATGAGGTCGCGCGTTGTCATGCAAAAGAATCACTTTACGATTACTGGCCTTTTTCCCATCAATTCATCATTCAATCGGTATAATTATTGTTTGTAGTGGTTAGCTGTGACTGTTTTAGAAATCAATCGATGAGCTTCAGCTGTAGTTTTATTTAAATCAAAGTAGAGAAGAAGTACATGTCGAAAAAACAACTTATCACATTTAATTTTAAATCGATTCAAAAAATATCTCTTTCACAAAAAATGAATCTTTGCACACTCAATTTTATTGACACGCCTAACTTCACTACATTTGCAGCTGAAGCCATTTAATTATGAGCGGCGGAAACTTAATTATATTCCTAATATATCAAGATATACATATATTAAAATACATATAATACATAAAATTATAAAAATATTTTATGCTGAATCTTATATTACATTGTAATTATAAATAATTTATAACTATGTTTTAGAGGTAAATGTTAAATTTTTAAATATTTTAATAATTAAATTATTTTAATTAATTATTTTAAAAATAATGGAGGGGAAATAAATAAGAGAGATGTTACTTATGTTATAATTATTTAAATTTTATACTTTTTTATTATATGAATCACTAAATATTGTTTGCGTGCGTGTGTGTGTGTGTGTGTGTGTGTGTGTGTGTGGTGTGTGTGTGTGTGTGTGTGTGTGTATGTATTAATTGAAAAGTGCGATTACAAGTATATTAATATCTAAAAATTAGGAAAGAATGTTATGTAACTCAGTAAATATATTTACTAATCAAAAAGAGAAAAAATTAAACTTACTCGAAAAATATTTAGACTTAAAGTCATCACTCCACATATTATTAAAAAGAAGAATGATATCTCAAATTTAGATATCAAATATGTACACAACCTTTAAATGCAACAAAATGTTACTGTGCATATTTTATACATTATGTATTTATTTTATATAAATACTAACTCCATAGCTTTTCGATGAATATCTACAGCACTTTTTATGCTCATATAAATCAAATTCCTGTTCTGCAAGATAATATCTTGCGATATATGAATCATTATTGCGTTCTCGATACGATAACTGTAAATAATTTGACTATCATAATTGTGAGATTATTTATCTATGTATATCTATATATATAGTGACTTCTTAAATAATAATTGCAAAGTGATAGAATTATAATTTTGACGAAATAGTATTACAATAGTGGTTAAGCATATCTTAATAAAAACAACATAGTATTTTTGTAATTACACATAGATAAAACCAAAAAAATTTGAATAATGTAAAAATCATTTTTTCTTCTTCTTATATTTTAATCTGATTACTACTTGCATTACTTAACTATATATTACTTAAAACTATTTTTTTAAAACAAAACTAAACTTAGACATTAAATTTAGACATAATTATATAACCTTCTATGTGTAAGTTATACAATAATTTCATTTTTTAATAGGTAGATTATTTAAATTTTGCATATAAGTTATAATATATATCTTGCAGAATAAATCTTTAGATTTGAACCAAATAAGAATACATAATTTTTTTATTTCAAATTTGTTATATTTTATTTTTATGTTTATTATTTTACCTGGCAATTGCAAACATTGCGCATATATATTGGAAATATGCAATCAGTGTTGTCCCTGTTGCTGCTCCTGTAATAAATCCTACAGAAATAGCTGCATTTATATGTAGTAGCAGATAATAGTAGTATTTTTCTTTATCAATGAAATATTCAGTCAAAATATACAATTGACGTGATCGAGATTTGTTTACGGATGAAATAATTTGCAAAATATCCGGCCATATTTGAACGCTCGTGACAACGAAAAGACTGCAAACAACAAATACTAAATATTGTTATTCGCAAGCCATCATAAAATTTCTAATTCTCTAAAATATTAAATTATTTTACTATAAATAAATTGTAAAGGAAAATAATTGATACATTTTTTTAAATTCAAATATATCCATGTATGTATGTGTAGGTGCGTATTTGTGTGATAATCCTATTTAATTTCTTTTTAATACATATAAAAAGCGCGTGCGCGCGCATGCACGCACACACACACACACACACACACACACACACACACACACACACACACACACACACACACACACACACGCACACACATACATACATGCTTGCGCGAGTGTCTGTGTGTGTACAAAAATTATTGTATATTGTAAAATATATACATTATAATTTATTGTTTTCAATTATTATATTATATTTAATTTTTACGATTGATTAAATATAAGTGGTTAAATTCAATTGACATTGAATTGTAAAAAATTAGAAGTGCATTATATATTCAGTTATTATAAATATTTCGATATGATAATTATATTTAACGATTATTAATTCATCTCTCAGTTTCGTAATTATATGTTTAAAGTATATTAAAAAAATGTTTCTTCCTCAATGGAGAGGAAACAATTGAAGAAGATAATTATAAAATAAAAGTATAAAAGTATTTTAATTTCGTAAATATTATTTGCCTAGTGAATACTTCTGTACTGTATTATATTTATACCTCTAAATTTATATATTAATTTACTAATATATTTTGAAGAATTTACAGGAATCTTTTCATAAAGAGATTTCCAACAGCAAACTCATCAAAAATGAAAAGTGGAAAAATTAAAAAAGTTATTACTTACTTGTCAATATAACCGTGTAATGTTTTGCGTTTCGGCCGTATCTTTCTATGATGGCAATTTCATTACTATCTTTCAAATCGTTAAAGATATGTTGAAGCTGTTCCATTAAATCTTTCACCTATTTCAATGAATCTTCATAATTTATATCAGTAAATACGAAAATATTATTGGATATAAGATGCTATATATTAAGAGCATTTATATTCAAACAAATGAAAATAGATCAACTTACAGTCTCACTATTAATGCAAAATGAATGATATTTTATTGTTAAGCCAATGAAACCAAATGTACAAGATAATACTTCAAGAACGAAATTTACTGAACATTTTGAAGTTATAAATGTTGTAAACTGTAATAAAATAAATTTTTATATAAAAATTCAGAACTTTTCTAAGGAAAGCATTTCTTTATTAATATAAAGTAGTTTTACATTTTTATAACTATATTACATCTGCACACACACACACACACACACACACACACACACACACACACACACACACACACACGCACGCACGCACGCACGCACGCACGCACGCACGCACGCACGCACGCAGCACGCACGCACACACACACACACGCACACACACACACACACACACACACACACACACACACACACGCACACATACATACATAAAGTGTCTGAAAATTTTTTGCACTCCGGAAGTGTGAAAGTAAATTGACTCAAATTAGGAAAGATCTCTGGAGTGAGCCTCACTGCTTCATTACTCATCTCTTTGCTGCGCGCCTAATACAAGGTTATAGTGGAACGACTCTCGTCGCTACGTGCTTCTATTCACATAGATTAGTCGATTTTTCTTAATTAATTTTTCGATAATTATTGCGAATGTCACAAAATAGTATAAGACTTTCCTTTTTAATTTGAACTAATTTACCTTCACACTTCAGGAAAGCGAAAAGTTTTCGGACACCCTATATATACATATACACTTATTAATTGTTATATTGTGAATTGAATAAGTATATACAGGGTGATGAAAAACTAAGTGCCATAAATTTGTATGATAAAAGAAGGGACGAATACAAGCATTTTAAATATATATATGAAATATATATATGGGATGCAAGCAACGTAGTTAGTTTCCCTCTCGTTTGTTTATTATATTAATTCTTTGTTTTCTTTGAATGATTAATCATGAACTGCAACAATGAGTACACTTGAGAGTAACTCGCAGATATGCACCTTGCGTTCGGCGCTGCCGGGGGTAACTCTGCACTCGCTCGGAGGATGTATCAAGAAAGATACTCAAACAGAAGACTGTCTTTGTCGAAACGTTGGCGGTCGTAACTTTGAACTTTTATTGTAAACATATCAAATTGACGGAATAAAATCATTGCATTGCATACGTTGTGACGATTCAATTAAACGCCCGTCACGCCGTAATGAAACGTCGCCGACCCATGGTTCCTATACTTAAAATGCTTGTATTCATCCCTTCTTTCATCATACAAATTTATGGCACTTAGTTTTTCATCACCCTGTATATACAGGATGTCCCATTTTAAATTACGCACCTAAATATCTCTCATTTTTTATTTTAGAAAAAAATAGTTCAGACATGTTTTGTATGGTTTCAAGGGAGCCATAAGATGGTACTATTGGTTTGACCTTGAAGAGTCATTTGAAGGTCACGTGAAGGCCACCTCAATTTTTTTAAATGGCACCTCCTATTTTTTATTACATATTCTTGTAGCTAACCTCGAGAGCTTTCCAAAATTATAATTAAATGTTTTTTCATTAAGTACTTTTCGAGTTATAAGGCTTGAAATAATATCTTAATTTTACATAAACCATAAAATATCTAATAAAATATTCATTTTTCGATTATCCTACCTTAATACTTTTATGTACAAAATAATGAGAGGAATCAATTGGTGTAAAGGAAACATACAGTTGTTTCTAAGAAAAAATATGGAATTGTTAATTGCAAATTACATATTTCTTCTTCGAAACAACTATGTTTTTCTTTACACCAATTGATTCCCCCCATTATTTGTACATAAAAGTATTAAGGTAAATAATCGAAAAATGAATATTTTACTAGATATTTTATTATTTATTAAAATTAAGATATTATTTCAAGCCTTTAAAAAGTACTTAACAGAAAAACATTTAATTATAATGTTTTGAAAGCTCTCGAGGTCAGCAAAGGTATGTATAAAAAATAAGGGATGCAATTTAAAAAAATGAGGCTTTCAGCTAAATGACTCTTCAGTGTCAAACCAATGATACCGTCTTATGGCTCCCTCAAACCATAAAACTTTGTCTGAAACATTTTTCTCTAAAATGCTTTGTTTCCGAAATAATTGCGTGCGTTAATTGAAATGGCTCACCCTGTATACAGGGTGGGCCATTTTACGGGACCCACCCAAATTTCTCCGTTGGTAAGGCAGATACAGAAAAATGTTTTAGACAAAAGTTGTATAGTTTCGAGGGGGACATAAGATAGTACCATTGGTTTGACCTTGAAGAGTCATTTGAAAGTCACGCGAAGGTCACTTCAATTTTTTTAAGTGGAACACCCTATATATTTTTATATATTCTTGTAGCTCATCTCGAGATCTTTCCAAAACACTATAATAAAGAATTTCTTCATTGAATACATTTCGAGTTATGAGGCTTGAAATAATTTCTTAATTTTACATAAACCATAAAATATCTAGTAAAATATTTATTTTTCGATTATCTTACCTTAATACTTTTATGTACAAAATAATGAGAGGAATCAATTGGTGTAAAGAAAACATATAGTTGTTTTTAAGAAGAAATATGGAATTTGCAATTAACAATTCCATATTTTTTTTTAAAAACAACTGTATGTTTTCTTTACACCAATTGATTCCTCTCATATTTTGTACATAAAAGTATTAAGGTAAGATAATCGAAAATGAATATTTTACTAGATATTTTATGGTTTATGTAAAATTAAGAAATTATTTCAAGCCTCATAACTGAAAGTATTCAAATGAAGAAATACTTTATTATAGTTTTTGGAAAGATCTCGAGATGGCTACAAGAATATATAAAAATATATAGGGTGTTCCATTTAAAAAATTGAAGTGACCTTTCGGACTTTCAAATGACTCTTCAAGGCCAATGGTACCATCTTATGTCCCCTCGAAAATCATACAACTTTTGTCTAAAACATTTTTCTGTATCTGCCTTACAACGGAGAAATTGGGGGGCCTAAAATGGCCCATCCTGTATATATATATATATATATATATATATATATATACTTATGATAGGCCCTTCTACACATTGAAATATCTCAAAATTCATAAAACAAAAATATTTCAAACAAAAGTTGTAGGGGTTGAAGGTAGACATAAGATGGTGCCATTAGTTTGATCTCGAAGAATCACCTAAAGGTAACGTAAAGGTTACCTTCAATTTTTTAAATAGGACATTATATATACTTTTATATATTCTTATAACTTGCCTCCAGAGCTTTCCAAAACACTATAATAAAATATTTTTTCATTGAATACTGTGACGTTCTGGTAATGTCGATCAGTTGGTTCCGTAAGGCAGGTTTTTCCAACAGTTTTCCGAGTTCGACAGAACGTCTTAGTTGTGGGTTCCTCTTCTTGCGGTTAAAGGGGTAAAACTCCAGGATAATTAACTGCTTTTGGGTTTTTCTTTACTGACGATGATTAAAGAAATATACTTTTGTTTAAAATTTGAATTCTTTATTCTGACTTGACTTAGTCTAGCGGTTTACAATACGAGTAAGAGTGAACTGAAGTTGAACTGAAAGTGAGAGTAAGACTGAACTAAGCTGAGACCGAGAATGAGAATGAGAATGAACTGAGCTGCTCTTCCGTTGTTTTTATACACTTTTAAAATTGAATGGTAGAGATAATTTATGACAGAGTTTTAAGAACAAATTCTTTAGCTATGAAACGGATTTTTAAGAATAAATTCTTTAGCTATGAAATGGATTTTTGCGAACTTTTGGGTGGTCCTTAGAGAAAGTTTTTCTAGGAAGACGTATTAACTAATTCTCCGAATTCATTGCTTGCAAGGTTGTGTCTTACATACATTATAATAAATTACAATAAATGATCCTTTTCAAAGAATTACAGTAATTATTTAATTTATTTAAAATATTGGTCATTTATCATGATTTTTACATACATAGATTCTCTTTTATCTTTTAGATATATTTTGCATTATATTTTTATATAGTTGTATAATAAAAGAAACTTATATTTAAAAGAACTTCCTTATATCGGTTTTTGTCTTTCCTAAGTATTACATATAAGTCTATCTCGCTCGTATAGATGATTCATATATACCTCTCTTTCAGATTCGCATTTTATTATAGCTGACATATAAACGTGTCTCTTTTGGTTTCATGTTAGTTTTATGCTTGTAGTTTATTGGATGGAGGATAGAAAAGAAAAAATTTCTGCTAGATCTAGGGATCTATGGATCGCCGGACGTGACAATACTTTCCAAGTTATGAGGCTTGAAATAATTTTTCAACATTTTTTACATAAACCATAAAATATCTAGTAAAATATTCATTTTTTATCTTACCTTAATACTTTTATATACAAAATGAGGGAAATCAATTAGTGTAAAGAAAACACACAGTTGTTTAAAAAAAAATAAGTAATTGTTAATTTCAAATTACATATTTTTTTCTTCGAAATAATTATAAGTTTAAAAACTTTTAAAAGTTAGAGATGACTCTTCAAGGTCAAACAAATAGCATCATTTTATGTCTCCCTTCAAGCCATATAACTTTTGTCTGAAACATTTTTGTCTTAAACTTATGGAATTTGAGATATTTCAGTGCATAGATTAAAATAGCCTACGCTGTATAGGACGGGTTCCGATAGCGCACGAGCCTGATAGCACACGAGTGTTGCTTATTGGTCAATTAGAACACTAGAACCTTCTGATTGGTCAACTGTGCTGGTTACTTTAAGCATGGGGCGATATGTGTGATTGTGTGCTATCGGGCTCGTGGGCTAACGGGACCCTCCCCGCTGTATACATATATTATATATTAGGTGTATAAGTAAATTTCCGTCGCTTATAATTAAATGGCTCCAGCTGCAAATGTAGTGAAGTTAGGCATTTGTCAATAAAATTGAGTGCGCAAAGATTCATTTTTTGTGAGAGAGATATTTTTTTGATTCGATTTAAAATTAAATGTGATAAGTTGTTTTTTCGACATATACTTTTTCACCGCTTTGATTTAAATAAAATTGCAACTGAAGCTCATCGATTGATTTCTGAAACAATTACGGCTGACTACTACCAACAATAATTGATTAAAATTGAATTGAAATACTGATTGAAACTAAATTGATGCAAAAAAGGTCAGTAATCGACATAAAGTGATTCTTTTGCATGACAACGTGCGATCTCATGTTGCAAGAATCGTAAAAAAAACACTATTGGATTTAATGGGAAGTTTTCCCGCTCTAATTTCTGTTTTTCACACCTGACCCAATCGGATTATCATTTTTTCCTATCAATGCAACACGTGCTCGCCGATACACATTTCTCCAATTACAAAGAAGTCAAAATGCCAAAAATGCATCGATCAATGAATTGCTTAAAAAAAACAAGTCGTTCTATCATTGCGGAATTCAATTTTTGCAAAAAAATGGGAAAAAGACAGAAAACAAAGGATTATATTTTGATTAATATATTAATTCATTTTCTTATTGAAATAAATGCACTTTTCGAGTAAAAAAACGGCGACAACTTTGTTATACACCTAATACATACATGTACGAGTACATATACAAGGTGAGTCATTTTAATCGACGCACGCAAATATCTTGTAAAGTAACCAAGATGAAAAAAATGTTTTATACAAAAGTTGTAAGGTTCAAAAGAGGACACCTGGTGATAACCTTGACTCTGACTTTGGAGTTCAATTTAGAGGTTATTTCAAGGTCAACTGAAAATGTTTAAATGGGATCCCCTATTTTTTATTATATACTCTTGTAGCTTATCTTGAGAGCTTTCCAAAACACTATAATAAAGTATTTTTTCATCGAGTACTTTTCGAGTTATAAGGCTTAAAGTGGTATCTTAATTTTACATAAATCATAAAACATTTAGTAAACTATTCATTTTTCGATTATCTTATCTTATGCGACTTTTATGCGACATATAGATAATAGATTTCGTACTTGTCGTGAAGTACTTAGGTGTGATGGTTGCGGATTGGTCTTTTAGGAATCATTTCAAATACGTTGAGGACAAGGTTGGTGTGATATTAGTCTTAAATCGGCTAATGTCGAATCTGAGAGGACCTAACGAGAAATGTAGATGATTATATGCTAATGTCGTTTTCTCTATTATCTTGTATGGAGCCCCAGTCTGGAGGAATGTGCTTGTCCCAAGTCGGTTGCGATCGGTCTTTGCATATTTTAGAACATTCTGTTGCACAAAAGTGATTTCGACATATAGAACAGTTTCCAACTCATTGTCAGCTCTAATATTGATGAGAACGCCAGTTTGCTTTATGGTCCCGATGAGGAAACGCGTTTATTGGCGCCTCAAGGCAATTCGACGGAGATGAGGAATGTTATCAAGGATGTAAAATTTTGAAGGATGTGAGTTATGACGACAATCTTGAAAGACCGAACACATCGGAGGAATACATTAAAATGATGATTGTTCTTAAATTGGATGCATGGATAGTAGTCCATGATTCTGAGAGAATATCGTTTCACTTAACACAGTTAATGATGGGTCATGGATGTTTGACAATTTTCAATGGAGAATCTGTAAAAAAGACAGTGCAAGCTGTGACTTCTGCGGCGAAGAGGATGATGTCATACACAGTGATGTCAAAATGCTTACGCTAGCAACCGGCAACGTAGTGGAGGGAGTAAGTACACAAGTGAAAATCGCGTGTATAGATACATGATTTTGCTGGTTGCCAGCGTTTTGGCGTCACTGGTCGTACATATCCTCAGAAGTTGCGCCGCGTGAGAATCGCAGAGTCCAGCTCAGAATGAGATCGAGCTTAGACGATTTTATGTTTGGTGATATTGTCGACTCTATAATCAAGGACAAGAATCAGTAATTGTCCTTCTCCGCATTTGCGGACTGAAGGAAGAAGAGGAAAGACGTTGGGAGAAGAAGTCTTCCCTCACCCTTCCGTCTCCTACGAGGAATGGCGGATGTACTTCGCTGATGCGTGTTACATGTAATCTCATGAGTTGGGCGTTTGTCTTTGTTTGTCAATTTTATAGTCAGTGTTTATTCATTCATATTTATTCATTCTTTCACGCATAAAGTCCACTCATTACTCATACATCCATTTCGTATCCATTCATTCATTTTCTCTCCTTTTTTCTCCTCCTTTTTATCATTGTTTTGTCCAACGTTTCATTTATTTCATTTATTTCATTTCAGTCTTTAATTCATGTTATTCATTCATTATCACTTTTGTTACGTCCGATGGACTCCACGATTCTTTTCTTTCTTTTCGAAACGTTATTGTAGAAAAAATTGAAAATTGGCTTGGATTTGAAAAATAAACAAACCTTCTCGGAAAAATATAGCGCATAGGAAAATGAAACCTAATCTGCGTAAATAACCAGTTAATTTAATACTAAGAATGGCCAGCCGAAATAGCGCTAAAGAAACTCTAAATAAACTCTTAAATTATGAGGTTCGAAATTATAGAAATTCGAGCCACTCGTATCTATTGCTATAACTTATTCCATCTCAGAGATTTCTAAACAAAAATCCGATGGTCCTCTAGAAAACAAAAGTAAACATAAACAAACCCTCTGAAATTAATACTGCACGTGCGCTCGTTCGACAGGCCACACTTAAGTGTTCTCCAAATTGTCACATCATCAAGCGATAAGATAACCAGCTCGCTCCCACTGCTGGATGAAGCTCGGAAAATCTCGAACAAAAGAACTTAATCAATTAGAGTCTTAAGACTCCTTCTCTTCCTAAAAATCGAACTCCTTGAGTCTCAGAAGGGAGTAATAGAAATTATTTGATTCGGTAAAAAAGAAATCCCACCATCCAGAAGGAAGGAGAAGCAAAAACTTTGAAACTCAAGAGCCGATAGCGCGGACACACAGTTTTTCACTATCAATTTTATGTCTGAATTCTTCCGCTCAGTTTAGCCAATTCAACTCTCAATACTCCAAAAAAAATTAAATAGTTACAAATGAGTGTAGTGTCCACGCAGGGCTCTTCCAGACAACGCAGTTTTCGCCATCAACTACCTCTTTGCGACCTTTGGAACTCGCTCCGGCCTGAATTAAAATTATTTCGAAGTCAACGCACTCAATAATTAGTAAGTCTAATCCGATAGTCTATATTCCCCTTTACCCTTCTTCGTTAAAGTTGTCATTGAGAAAGATTTTAATCACTTAAATCAACAATAAAATAATCGAATAAAACAAAAAATAAATTAAACGATTTTTATTCATCTTCAACCAAATCAGATCAACCATTTAAATCTTGTTCTCTGGCTCATTTCTTTTCCTTAATCCATCTCTCACGAACAATTCCCTGTTCGTCGAGAATCTCTGTAAAGCGGTTCACGAACACTCCTCGTTCACCTCGAATCTCTATAACACCGTTCACAAGTAATTTCTAATTTTAATTAAATTTTCAAAAACCGATTCCTCTTTCGATCTCCCTTCAAATTCCAATTCTTTTTGAACCCATTTTCGAATTAAGTTATTTCTTTCATTTCCCTTATACTTAACAATCTAGTTAAAGGTAGAGGTAAAATTTTTCGGGACTAAATTATTATTTTGCCTAAGCTTGAATAATCTTCTCCCAATGACAATAGTAATAGAATTAAGAAAAGTTATATTTGCGAATTCGTAAATTCCTTGACCGTGAAATTATTATTAGTCACAGTAAACAGCGGGCTGCATTGCGGTGGCAGAATCGTCGGAACAAGCGTTCTAGGGAGGAACAGCCTCAACTCACGACGGAACTCCCCCGCGACGATAAATTAAATAGTATTAATAGACCCGTTGAAGACACACACTGTGACACTAACGCATTCACCCAACAAAACCCCCTCGATCCCTGCACCTAGTTACTCCCCTATCTCCTCCCTAGTACCTTCCTCCTCCTTCCCCAGCATACCTGTCCCAAGCTCACCACCATTGTCCGTGTCATCCCAGAGATCTCCCCGATTTTACGTGAACCTTCTCCTCTCAATCTCCCTTTCGAACCCTCTCCTTCCCCTTCTCACCTTTATTAGAATCTCGGCCTCCGTCTCCCATACCTATAATTACCTCGACTCCGATCCTCCATCCCCTTCCACTCCCTCGGAGTCCTCAGAATTCCTCGAGGATCCGGAGGATTTCGCAAGAGATCTTCCCAACCTTGACGAGAGCTTCCATAACTCGGACTTCTCCACAGAGGCCCCTTCGGAACATCCTCCCTCCTTCCGTGCTGACCTTCTGAATTATTTTATATCTCAGTTCCCTCTCCTCGAGCTCCCCATTCCTGAAGGAGCCTTTTGCGTAGGTTCCGGTTATGTGGATCACGAAGAGTTCCTACATTATTTAGCCACTGCCCCTGCCGACGTCATAATTCCCTGATCACACCTACCGTTAGCCGTCCCCATCCAAGTCCTGCTAAGAAAATTCCTTCTGTCTACCATCCAATTCGATGACCTTTGATCCTTTATTCTCTTCTCAAATTTTTCCTCTAGTCATAGATTTAAATAAGAAAATTGAAAATTATTGTAAAAACTCAGCCAGGATTTATTAAGGCTAGGCCATTATTTATTCTGGCTGATGACCCCCGCACTGGTAACACCCGCGAAATTACATATACACACATACATTCACAGATACAACATACCAACAGATTTTTGTAAATATGTTTCCTAATCATCGAATAAATTCAGGTTCTTAGTTTAAAGTAAAAAATTTTTATTTCTATTTTACCCGCTCACTTCCCTGAATTCCCGAAATCACACAAGGTCTCATCCCGAGTAAAAGAGATTCGATTCTCTTATCAAAAAAAAACCAACGAGCTTAACGGCTAAGACTCTCACAGAGTTAAAGGGACCATCGTGGTGTCACTGACCTGTGTTAGGCCCCTGACAGTGCGCTTGACCCGATCCGTACACATGCCCGAAAGTATGTCACCGGGTAAGTAGATTGCGTCCTTCCAGATGGCCCGACCTTTCAAGAGTCTGGACGTAACACTTTCTTCCTTTTCGTTTTTGTTGGTCTTTTTATGTGCATATATGAGCAAGTGAGAGCGATTAGAGGCAGTTATTCTTACAAATATGTGGGGTCGAGACCGCGTTGGATTGCTCATTGAGGTTGCGGATTGGCTGACTCGGCGCCGAGACTCCTTTGGTTCTGGCTTGCTGTTAGCAGCGAGGTCTGATGTGATAGAGGTTAGGGTCACTCATAGGTAAAAGGGGTTCACAATTTACACTTTACATTTCACACTCTGCACTGGAGAGGGTCTCTCTCCTTGTTTGTGAGCGGTAGGCTGACTTGACGATCTTGACAAGTGATTTCTCTTTTCTCATTACTTATTGGTTAACTAAGATTTTTTCACTTGAGAAGGACCAAAACCAATGGTCGAAACGTTGTGATTTTCTATCAACCAATAAAGTGCCAGTGTGGTCGATTTAAATTACGTTGTCTTATTTTATCTACTGGCGACATTCAAGAATTTAATATTATATATATTTAATGACTAAAGCAATATTTATTTTTTGTCTTCCATTTCTACATATTGACATAGCATGTATATGTTGTTATTAAAAACAGTTTCTATTATTCTCTACGTGGACTAAAAAATATTAAGGTATAAACACAGTATAGATACTATGGTACAATTTTGTTCCAATTAAATCGTGCACAAAGCTACACTTTGTGCTTTCCTCTGCACATTTGTTTTAAGATGTGTTAAACAATTGGAAAGCACCCAGTGTCTAAAATATGATATATATAATAATATTAGGTGTGTGAATTAATTTGATCCATTTCTTTTTTCCAAAAAAAGACTTTAGTGTGAAAAAACATGAAAAAGTATACTAATCAAAGTATTTGCCATCGTTTGCTATTATTTTATCCCATCTGTATGGCAGTTGTTGTATTCCATGAGAAACGACTCGTCCTTCGAAGCGATCCATTCATTGAACCATTTCTCTATTTCTTCATAATTGTTGAAGTGCTGATCCGAAAGCCCGTGTGTCATCGAACAAGTGATAATCAGCTGAAGCAATGTCTGGTGAATACGGCGAGTGAGGTAAAACGTCCCAGCCAAATGCTTCTAAGGTGACCTTCACAATCTTTCCAACATGTGGCCGAGCATTATCGTGCTGGAAGATCACTTTGTCGTGTCTCTTTGCATATTCCAACCGCTTATTCTTCAATGCGTTGTTTAAACGGATCAATTGTTGTTGGTAAAGTTCGGCAGTGATAGTTTGGCTCTGTTTTAAACGAAGCTCCTAAGAAACGTAAATTGAAACGCCGAAGCGTAAACGAAGCGTTAAACGCTTTGTTTACGCTTCGGCGTTTCAATTTACATTTCTTAGGAGCTTCGGTTACGCTTCTATTACACTTCGCTAGGGTGCCAAATGCACAGAAATTGTTAATCGATCAACAATTGTGCGAGCTCATGCAATTGACGTGAATCTTCATCGATTAGCGCCTGCAATTTCTCGTCCTCGAACTTCTTCGCCTGACCTGGACGAAGTTTGTCATCGACACTGAAATCATCACTTTTGAAACGTCAAAATCATTCTCTGCATGATTTATCGGTGAGAGCACTTTCACCATAAGCTTCTACGAGCATTCGATGAGCTTCAGCGATTAATTTCTTCAAATGAAAACAGAAAATGAGAACTTCCCGGAAATTATGCTTTTTGGGTTCGAATTTCGATATTTTCGAATCAGATAAACACGATGTAATTGTTACAAACTCAAATGTTTATCAACTGAATATTATTGCCAGATGTCAATACTAAACCATAAAGCCTTTTGCAGACATTAGAGATTAGAAAATTATATAGTAAATTGCAGCAATTGACCGCCAAATGGACCGAATTAATTCAGACACCTAATACATATTCTTATAGTATCTCAAGACACAGCTTTTCAAAACACTATAATAAAGCATATTTCTATTGAGTGCTTTCCGAATTATGAGGATTGAAATCATTTCACAATTTTATATAAATCGTAAAATATCTTGTAAAATATGTGTAACATTTTTCGATTATCTTACCTTAATACTTTTATGTACAAAATAATGACAGGAATCAATTGATGTAAAGAAAACACAATTGTTTTGAAGAAAAAATATGTAATTTGCAATTAACTTTGAACATAAAAGTATTAAGGTAAAATAATCGAAAAATGAATATTTTACAAGATATTTTATGGTTTAGGTAAAATTGTGAAATGATTTCAAGTCTCATAACTCGGAAAGCACTCAATAGAAAAATACTTTATGATGTTTTGGAAAGCTCTCGAGATGAGCTACAAAAATATGTAAAAGCACATAAGGTGTTCCACTTAAAAAGTTGGAGGTGATCTTCACGTAACCTTCAAGTGACTCTTCAAGATCAAACTAATGATAATCTTATGTGCTCTTTAAAACCATACAACATTTGTCTGAAATATTTTTTTCTACAATCAAAATTAAAAAAGTTATTCAGGATGATCGATTAAAATGGGACTCCCTGTACATACACACACACACACACACACACACACACACACACACACACACACACA
Organism: Camponotus fellah; assembly: GCA_030586385.1. NCBI lineage: Eukaryota > Metazoa > Arthropoda > Insecta > Hymenoptera > Formicidae > Camponotus > Camponotus fellah. The sequence goes on from JAPIVC010000952.1 coordinate 1,278,025, forward strand.
CACACACACACACTCACGCACGCACGCACGCACGCACGCACGCACACGCACACGCACACGCACACATAAGGCATAATTGAAGCGCCCACGGAACAAATAGTGTTATTTTTGATTAAAAATTGAGTCGAAATGTCCTCTCTCTCTGAACCATTTTTTCTATAATGCTTAATAAAGTGTAATTATTGAATAAGGCTGATGGTAGAGAACGAGATGTAAAATAAGGCACAGAAAAATATATATGTTACTTAGGTATATGTTTTTTTCTGTCTTACTTTACGTCCATGACTGCAACAGACGTAAGCGCTAACATCTCGTTCTCTGCCATCAGCCTAAAGTTGCGCCAATAAGCACCGACCTTTAGACGGGCGCACGTCAGTAATCCGCATGCCTAGTAGTGTGCATGAGCGCTCCGTCGCTACGGCGCTATGTTATACCGCTATCGTGCAATATTCTTATGCGTTATAATAATGTGAAGTTTTATTTTGCATTAAAAATCATATTTCTTCCGTCAAAAGCGTTTCCTTGAAAAAAATTTCGATAAGGAGGCTTATATCTTCCGAAAGTGGAGCCCCTCTCGTAAGGGAGGAAGAGGCAGATGTGTCACGCATGTACATTTCACTTTAACTCTTAAAACGTACATAGTGTCTATAAATTGCACATAATTCGTAAAACTTTTGTTGTTAATAATTTTTTTATAAATGACGAGCGATGGCTAAAAATCTTTGAACTGAATGTCACTCGGAACAGTGACCTTGACATATATCATTGTCAAGGTCATTGAGGCTGGGTCCCCTGTTCAGTCTACATCTACCATAACTCTTACTTTTTGTAATAAAAAGTATATATGCACACACATACATATACATATACAGGGTGTTGTATCATCCGGCAAAAAACCATAAATAGATTTCGTTAAATCGAACTAAAAAAGTCGTATACCGTTTTGAAAACAATCGCTTAAAATTTTGCCGGTGCTCCACTCGCCACTTTGCCGCACGCATTATCAGGTTTCAGTGGGATGACTTTTCTCGCCGCGCGCTTATATTTGCATGTATTGGCCAATCTTTTTAAATTAATATCTCGAAATTTTACGTTATTTCAAAATATAACTTTTTCGGTTTAACGAGATGTACTTATTTTTTTTTTATGGATGATAGGATGGACAATATATATATATATATATATGTATATATATATATATATATATATATATATATATACAGGGTGTCTGATAACTTTTTGCATCTTGAAGTGTGAAAGTAGATCAAATTAAGAAGCACCTTTACTATTTTGCGATTGTTGCAATAATTAATGAAAAAATAATTAAAGAAGCTCAGCCAATTCATGTGAATATAAGCGCGCAATGAGAAAAGCCGTTCCACTGTAACTTTATACTAGACATCGCAACAAAGCATTACGTTTAGTGAGTAAGCTCTGAACATCGCTTCGTATAGTGCGCGTCAACGATTTATTCTAGTTAACGATAAGACGAGTCGGCAGTGTGGCAGTGGCTGATTGGCCAGTTCTACGCTTTCTTTCCCCCGCATAGAACAAGATCATTGACGCACACTGTACACAATGTTAATGTGTATAAAGTTATAAACTTATTTATTATGTGTTATATATTTTATATGTGACACATATAAAATGTATAACACACATAATAAATTATTTTTCAATCGATTCCATTTTAGCAAAGAGAAAAAGAATAATCGCTTATCACCAGAGTTCGGATCTTGGTGCCACTCCAAGTGTATGCTAGCGGCCAAGCGCTGCAAAAAATACTACCGCCGCTCTAGTGATGGTAGCAAAGAAAGCGCCGTCGCGTAAAAAAAGAAAATATAATAATTTATTATATTATTTTATATTTTATATAATACATACATATACAGGGTATACCAAAAGCCTGGAAACGGTCGAATATTTCATAAATTATGCATTTTAGAAAAAAATGTTTCAGACAAAAGTTGTATGGCTTGAAGGGAACCATAAGATGATGTCATTAATTTGACCTTGAATAGTTATTTGAAGATCACGTATAGGTCACCTTCAATTTTTTAAATGGAACCGCCTACTTTTTATTGCATATGGTTGCAGCTCATCTCCAGAGCTTTCCAAAACACTAATTAATTTGCAATTAATAATTACATATTTTTTCTTCGAAACAACTATGTGATTTCCTTACACCAATTGATTCATCTCATTATTTTATACATAAAAGTATTATGGTAAGATAATCAAAAAATAAATATTTTATAAGATATTTTACTGTTTATGTAAGAATAAGAAATGATTTCACTTCATAACTCAGAAAGTAGTTAATGAAAACTTAATTACACTAGGACCTCGATTTAGTGAACTGCGGTGGGACCGGCACCGCATCACACTTGCATAAATCGAAGGCTGCGCACATTCCACCCAAGCAGACTCTGCGCAACTGACGTGGTCTCTTGCAGGATCGTATCAGCAGCCACGTGTAGGGACGGGTTCCCCGATTTTGGTTTTGACATTTTTCAGTTAAAAATACTTTTTCAAAATTATACTTTCAATCTAATCATGTATCTCTAAAATCATTAAATCAATTAGATTGAAATTTTACACTGTTCCCAACTTTAGTATGATTAGATACTCTGCACATAGTATTTAATAGCGCACTACGCGCCTGAATGTATACGCCTGACGCTTCTCCTACCACGCTCGCCACCGATCGATATCGATCGCATAGTGGGGAGACTTCACTATTTCGAAGTTTACTAAATAGAGGTCCTAGTGTATAATGTTTTGGAAAGCTCTTGAGATGAGCTGCAAGAATATATAAAAAATAGGCAGTTCCATTTAAGAAATTGAAGGTGACCTTCACGTAATCTTCAAATAACTATTCAAGATCAATTTAATGACATCATCTTTTGATGACGGCTCTCTTCAAGCCATACAACTTTTGTCTGAAACATTTTTTTCTAAAATGCATAATTTATGAAATATTCAACCGTTTCCAGACTTTTGATACACCTTGTATATTATTTTTTATTATATTATTTTGTATATTATGTATAATATTAAATAAACACATATTTTATATTAATATATGGTATATATTTTTTTCTACGCGACGATGCCCTCTTTGCTACCATCACTAGATCGGCATAAACGGTATTGCTTTTCGCGACGCTCGGCCGCTGGCATGCACTTGAAGTGGAGAAAACGGCATTAAGATCCGGATTCTGTTTATTACAATTTATCATTTTCAAATATTTATAAATATGTACAAATATAATAAATTATAGTAAATATTTTTGTACTTGATTTCTACATTTTCTGTGTAACCAGAAAAATTTAATAAAAAGAAATGAAAAAGGTTACTATTACTTATAGTTTCATCAAAACTATTCTAATCAAAACTAAACTTCTATCAGAACTATACTTCACAAATTATTAAAAAAAAATCTATATTTGAAAAATAATAACATAAAGAAAGGCTATGAGAGCTAGCGCTGATATTATGCACACAAGAAATTATAATAATAAATTAATGAGTAACAACAAATTTATATGATGATCATATTGACGATACATGCAATTTTGGAAGTTTTTTATTGGTAGTTTCATTTTATTTTTTAATAAATGTTTATTATGCTGTTTATATACGTTGTGATTTATTATTTGTATCCATTATGTGATATTTTATTATATGCGTTTATTTTAAATGTAAAAATACATAAAAGTACGTTAGAAAAGATGAATCAGCAAAGTTCGGCAATAATCGCGATAACGGCTCAAGGTACAAACCCCGTGTGTTATTGTTTGAACGCTCGATCTCGACTCTCTCGACCGTCCTCGCGGCTTCTCCCTCGATACTCTCGCCGACGATCCACGCGACCTCACGCAATCGAGCTATCAACGATCTATCTGAGCTAACGGAAAATTTAAAAAGTCCCTACAATTATATTATCTATCTTTTATGCTAAAGATGGCTAAAAAAGCCGAAATTTCCGTGATTTCAATATTCTTCAATAATTTTATTTAATAAATTTGTTATTATTTATTAATTTAATATTATTGTAATTTTGTGTGTGCTCGTGTGTGTGTACTTGTATATACGTACCTGAAATATAATAAAAGTTATTAAGATACTTAAAATGCAGATGTATTGAAGTCGAGCCAATTTTGATTTTTGAAAAGACCATAGACCAACTATCAGCAAAAGGGCTCGATTGATACTAAAATACTCTTCGATACTGACCATCTTTCTGTTAATATCAATACGCTTTTGAAACAATTTTTGCTTATAAGGCGTCGCTTATTCCACATCTAAATTATAATCATTTAAATATTTTCTCCAAGTTTTTTTTTTATCACGAAAATAAATTTATGAAGAAAGTATTCTATAACTAAATTCACATAATTATGCACACTGTGCGAAATAAAATACTGTGAGATGTGGGAATTTATATATTCGCACAATTTAACACTGTTTCCTTAAATTGTAGTCGTTTATTGAATAATCGATCTAATGCGAAAAAATTAGCCAGATGTTTCATTTCTCATAAAATAAAATGTACGAGAGAAGCCCTGGGGTGCGAAAGCTGCGCATGCGTGGCTGTCATTTCTTGGTAGCACATATCTGTGTGCTTTAGTGCAATATGACAACATTCATAAGTTACATCTTATCTATCATGGTAAATATTTTACAATCATCATTACTATAAAATATTGTGTGCAAAGTGTGATTTTTTCGAGACTTATTTTGTTTTATAAAGGTATATTTTATAACATTTTTATTTTTTATATATAATACTTTTCTATACGGCAATACTTATTTCTTTGTAATCTTAAAAAACAAAATTGAAATTGATTGTCTCTCTCTCTCTCTCTCTCTCTCTCTATCTATCTATCTATCTATCTATATATATATATTGGTTGACAAAATATATATATATATATATATATATATATATATATATATTTTGTCAACCAATTTTACAATTTAAAATTAACTTTAATATATATATACATCATTCTCTTCATTGTTAAAAATAGAAATTTATGTTAAAACTGTATTATATACAGGGTGTCCCGAAACTATCGGATGATATTTTAAAGGTACGCTTCATTTACACTTCGGCGTTTCAATTTACGCTTCTTAGGAGCTTCGTTTACGCTTCTATTACACTTCCTTACATTCGGCTTACACTCCGAATATTCATTTTCGCTAGGGTTGGACGCAGCGTGTGCAATTTGGTAGCCTTGGTGTGCGTATGATGTTGACCGTTTACATATACATACCGAAACATCATTCCTAGTGAGTGTACAAGTGCACAGGTACACATACACGCACACACACCATGGTCTATCAATCATGGAGAGATTCGACTTACGATGTGATGACTATATGACGATACGTAACTTTTTGAAAGTTTTTTATTTGTCGTGATCTTCATTTTATTTGTTAATAACCTGTTTATTCATTATGTTGTATTATTTATATCAATTATTATATCAATTATTTATATCAATGGATACAAATCCCTTGATTTATTATTTGTATGAATCCTCTTTACAGGGATCGTAGGATCTATTTAAATCTCATATTTTTCCTTATTGTTAGCATAAGTACTTCTTATAAGTAATAATACAGTTTAAAACGACTAAAATATGATGATAAATTTAATTCGTAATACAAAACAAAAATATTAAATTCTTGTCGCCAGTAGATAAAATAAGACAACGTAATTTAAATCGACCACACTGGCACTTTATTGGTTGATAGAATATTATTTTACGCTCCTGGACCTAATTATGGAGCTTCCGCAATCTGATCCGTTTTTCCAAATTATTACGAATCGGTTTGGCAATATCTACACAACCTTGTTGAAGTCATGGATCAATAATAAAAAGAAGATCTGCACCGCTAAGCAACAACTCATTTTCTTACTTCGATGCAGGAGCTACGACTTAATCCCGTCTCATATTGACAAGTTAAAGATCAACATCGCTTTTCATAGCAGCAGTGTCAACCGTATTTTTGAAAAAACCACGAGAAAATACCGTTATAGACTATTGAATTTAGAAATCAAAGATCTTAATTTTAACCTTAATTATTTACATGCTAATGTTGAAAGGATCGAAAGAAAACTCAGTGAAAGTTTACCACGAGATTTATTACTCAGGTTTTTTAAGTTTAACGAATCGAAATTCGTAAGAATTAATAACAGAATGAAAGCTAATTTAAATAAAAAATTTAATAATTTGACCGTTATAATAATAACTCAGTTTTGAATCCTTTCAGCAATATTGACAAAACGCGGTGGCTGGTTAACATTAGTAGTAAGAATATTCCTGACAGGGTTTCTGAACTTTTGAGTCTTGGTGACAACTTTGGATTACCGGTACTTCAGTCTTGTAAGAATGATCGCGTGAGTGTCGTTCTTGGGACTTTAAAGAACTTTGAAATTAATTATAACCGTATCCCCCGTGAAGCCGTCGAAATGACCAGAATTTCGGTCGCTAATTCTCTCCAAAGGTTTCTTTGTGAGAGCAAACATATTAATTTTGTAGATAGATACATTCTCAGAGGATTTTCTCTCTGCAGACGGTTTTTGCGTGAGAATGATGATTTGTTAGTCACCAGAGCTGATAAGGGTCAGGCCACTGTTGTTATGGACAAAATTGATTATGTTAATAAAATGGAAGCTCTGTTAAATGATCAATCCACTTATAAAAAATTGAACAAGGATCCGATCAGGAAAATAACTAATAAAATTAATGTCATTATTAAATCTTGGCGAAGTAACGATTTAATCAATGAATCTACATATAAAAAATTAAATTCTACTAATGGTAACTTGCCACGCTGTTACGGTTTGCCTAAAATTCACAAAACGGGTTTTCCACTGCGGATTATTGTATCATCACTGGATAGTCCTTTATACAATTGTCGCGCAATACATCCACGATATACTACAGATTTCGATTTTGAAACCTAAATCTCATATTAAGGATGGTTGGACCTTTGCTAAGATTTTGAAAGATAAATATATTAATGATGACGATGTAATGATTTCGCTGGATGTTGCCATTATTTACTAATATTCCTAAAGATTTGGTGTTGAATGCTGTCACTAAACGTTGGAATTACATTGCTTCTAACACTAAATTTAATTTATCTCAGTTTTTGTACGCGATAGAAACGGTTTTGGATTCTACTAGTTTTTCGTTTAATGAACAGTTTTATGAACAGATTTTCGGTAGTCCTATGGGGTCCCCCCTGTCTCCTATTTTGGCTGACATCGTTATGGATGATTTGGAAACACATTGTTTGAGGCAGTTAAGTTTTAACGTTTCGTTGTATTATAGATATATTGATGACATTTTTACTATTGTTCCACGCTCAAAGATTGACGAGATTGTATCGACTTTTAATGCTTATCATCAACGTTTGACATTTACATACGAGACTGAGTCTGATTTTTGCATTAGTTTTTTGGATACCATGGTTATTCGTTCTGATGGTCGGCTTTTGACCGACTGGTACAGAAAATCTACTTGTTCTAACAGATACATTAATTTTCATTCCAAGCATCCGTTTAAATATAAAATGAACACAATTTTTAATCTTGTTGATCGCGCTATTTTATTATCAGACGTTCGATTTCATTTTAAGAATATCGACATTGTCAAACAGATTCTTTCCAACAATTGTTTTCCAGATCAAATTATTAACCGTTACGTTAAAAGAAGACTTGATTTTTTAAAACATCGTGACAATGTCAAAAATACAAATTCTGAGAGTGATAATGCGGCTACACCTGGTTATATTTCTTTACCATTTGTGGATGGCTTTAGTGATGAGATTAGCCACGTCTTTAATAATATAGGTCTTAATATCGTCTATAATGTACCGAAAAAACTTAACGTTTTGATTAAACGCGGAAAAGATAGATTGCCTACTAACAACAGGACCGAAGTCGTATATAAATTAGACTGCAAAAATTGTAATAATTCATATATAGGCCAAACGAAAAGACATTTAGGCACTCGTGTCAAAGAACATTTTAACAATATAAAATTGCACGAAAGCAATCTATCTGTGGTTAGTAAACATAAATTAGAATTCAATCATGACTTCGATTGGTCAATACCGATTATTTTACACAACGAAAGACACGTAAGAAAGAGAGAAATTGCTGAAATGTTTTTTATAAAAAAGTTTGACAACACAATTAACTTGCAGAAGGACACTGAGAGTCTGAACAGTATTTATGATAAACTAATAAAAGCTGTTTAGTCTCTCTCCTTGTTTGTGAGCGGTAGGCTGACTTAACGATCTTGACAAGTGATTTCTCTTTTTTCATTACTTATTGGGTAACTAAGATTTTGTACGTATATATTAATTTTTCCTTTTTTTTCTCCTTTTTTATTCACTTCATATTGTTTTTATAATATTGTAAACCTTTGTAGTTCACTTGAAAAGGACCAAAACCAATGGTCGAAACGTCGTGATTTTCTATCAACCAATAAAGTGCCAGTGTGGTCGATTTAAATTACGTTGTCTTACAAAACAAAAATTTTACTTTTTACATTTATATGACAAATGGAACACAGAATATGTTCTTCGCATACTGCTCTTTGACCGAATGTCGCAAAATATTCTTACTTGCGACATTCATCAAATCTAAAGCAAAAATTATATCTCTTACGAGTTTTATTAGCTCTCTGTTTTATTACTTTAATATTCATATAAACCTTGACAATTAGTTGAATCGATAAACTTAAGTCTTCAAATAAAATATTTACCATAATATTTTTCATGAGTTATATTTCATAATTATCTTAAATTGTAATTTATTAATTCAAAAAACTGAACTTGACTTACCACCTCAAAAATTTAACATTAAAAAGTGTGTGGAGTCCGTTTGACCTCTATGTCGTTTTTAATTGAATCCTGTGTCACAATTACTAACTAGGAAGTATTAATATCGACTAATTGTAAGATAATTGTATTCTTAGATAATTAAATTCAATTATAGAAAAAGTCCAAGTCCGAATATGTCATCTACAAACTTAAAAGCATACTTTGCAATGGGCTTGGTCCATAAGCCATAAACTTTAGATATATATATATATATAATAGGAATATATATAATATACTCCTGGAAAAAATTAACGTATATTTTTTTTTACTTTTTCATTAAAATTTAAATATCAGCTTTTAAAGAAAAAGTGAAAAAAAATTATGCATTAACTCTGTCCAGGAGTGTATACAAGTTGATTCAAAACAATCTGATGTCTTTGAAATATGATATTCTTAAACGAATTCTAAGACTATTTTTCCTCTTGAAAAATTTTGTCCAAAGCTTAATTCTTGAGTTATAATAGAAAATACTTGGCTACTCACGAGACTGATACAACGGGCAGGCAGGGACGGCGCAACGCGTTACGAGACAAATGCTCTCTTGTTTCCCAGATAGTTAATTTTATTGCACAATATTTGATCCTTTGAAGTGTATTAAATTATTATTGCAGTTTCTACACAATATTTAACAATATTATTACTGTCTAGGAGGGTTATAACGTAACGCTTAAGAATAAAATATTCAAATGCGAAATTACATAAATACATAAAATAACAAATAAACTGGAAATGGACGAATGAAAAACAAAATAGTAAATTCGCAATTTGATTAAATATTCTTATCTTTAAGAAAACTGACGAATTTTATTTCTTTCTGGGCATCGTTTATCTTATAAATAACAGCTTCTATTTCACTTGACTTTACACAATAAAAATATTACTAATTTAATAATCTTTATTATTACTTGCAAATATTTACTTCCGCACAAATTGAGACATAAAATTACACAATAAATAGCGATTAAAAGTCCCCATTTATCTCTTTCTCTCTCTCTCTCTTAATTATTTTATTATTTCTTTATTTATTATTTATTATTTTGCGTTTAAGAATGTTCAACGAAAAATAATTTTGTCATCCTTTTTTTAAATTTTTAAAAATTTAATTTGTATCACACACATACATTCCTTTTCATTGTTTTTACAGCAGTAGCATGCAGTGAGGCTAGTATGCAGAATTACACATACACATAATTAAAGAATGTATGTACAGGGTGTTGCGCTTGAATACACAGCAATATGACGGATTGTCTATCCCGTCGGAGTCCGATCGGTCGAGAAATACGCGTGCCGATATTATCGATGAATGCATGAATATTATGCTAATATTTATTATGTTACTTATTTTACTATTATTTATATTAATATTAATATTTATATTTAAATTAATACTTATATTTATATTAATATTAATATTATTATTTATATTATTATTTATATTTATATTGCATTCATCAATAATATCGGCACGCGTATTTCTCGACCGATCGAACTCCGACGAGATAGACAATCCGTCAAACTGCCGTGTATTCAAGCGCAATATTCTGTACATATGATGTACTCAATTTATATTAATAATGTATTAAATAATATATATTACTTTTATTGATATATTTACCGAAAATATAATCGAATTGTTAAAGAGAATTAGATTTTCGATAGATATGAGCGCAATACAAATAAAGTTTTTTTTTGTGCCAATTCCAAATCGCATAGAAACAACTCTTTTAAATATTATGAAAGAATGGATCCTACCTGGAACAATAATCATGTCAGATTGTTGGAAATCACATGCCTACTTAATCAGCGACGGTTTCTAACATCTGAAAGTAAATTATTCCATGAATTTTGTCGATCCAGATACCGATAAGTACACATTTAAATATATATAGCGTTACAAATTAATAATATTAATATACTTTTATTTATTTTATATGCAGGAGCTCGATGCTGTCCACCGAAAACTTCCCAATAGAGCAAATGGAAGCTAAAACAAGATAATTTTAAGTTTATTTTGCACAATTTTTATTAATATTTCATTTTCGAATAAATAATTTATCAGTCAACATTTGAAATTGTTATATCTTTATTCATCTACCAAAATTATAAAAAAGAATTGCGCGCTCGAAATTTGAATCTTGTATCAAAAATAATAGATTAAATTTTAGATTTTTATTGCATATCTTATTTTTTTAAATTAGATTTTTATTGCATAAATCTTCGCCTTACTGAATTGATGACTCTACATTATACTAAAAAATATATGATAAATACGGAAAAGATTAGCAAGGCCTCGCAAGGGAAAATGTATTTTCTCAGACATCATACATATATATATATATATATATATATATATATATAGAAGAGAGAGAGAGAGAGAGAGAGTGATTTAAAATAACCTCATGTCTTTGAAATATGATATTCTTGAACAAATTCTAAGACTATTTTTTCTTTTGAAAAATTTTGTCCAAATCTTTTAATATTGTGCTCGTTAAATATTGTGCAGAAACTGCAATAATAATTTAATATACTTCAAAGGATCAAATATTGTGCAATAAAATTGACTATCTGGGGAAACGGGAGAGCATTTGTCTCGTGACGTGTTGCGTCGTCCCTGCTTGCCCGTTGTATCGGACTCGTGAGTAGCCAACTATTTTCTATTATAACTCAAAAATTTGCTCTGGATAAAATTTTTCAAGAGGAAAAATAGTTTTAGAATTCGTTCAAGAATATCATGTTTCAAAGATATCAGGTTGTTTTAAATCACCTTGTATATATTGTGATCGTGTTTTTTCCAGACTGTACGATATAGGTATATATACATTTTAATATTAAAAAAAATAAATTATGAATTTAAAAAGGCTTAAAATAATATTATGTCTCTCAGAAAATTTTTCTTGATTTGTAAAATTATTAACAAAATATAAAAGATCACATTGCGTTTGATTTTTAAAATTGTTAATGTGAGTGTGGAGAGAGTTACTCTAATGTACTTTCTCTTATTATATTTTTCATAAACGTGAATTAGTGAGGTTTTCAAATACGACTAATCATTAAATTAATTAACTTTTTTCATTTATGAAAATATTGTTATTATAAATTTTCATCTTATTGATATTAAATTTGTATATTTTTATTTTTTATATTCTATTTGTTTTCCCATAAAGTATATTATTATTTACACCACTGAATATTAATTACATATTTTTTGTTGTTATTATCGAATTGAATACATAACAGTAAAGTAAGATACAGATGTCTTTATCAGCTGTAAAAAAATATGCATTTATTTCTTTCTGATATGATATATTACCTAATACATGACATATTATGATATATATGAAATGTTTTGTACCGTGGCAAAGCATTCTAAAGATGCTATAAATAATCCACTGATGCTTAGACCAAAAGCTTTGTTACCTCTTTGCAACAAAAACAGTATTAGCTTTTGTATATGTAGAGGAGTTGTATACCAGCAGACATTATATCTATTATATGTGAAAATATAATGAGTCAATAAAACTTTAAAAAAAGTGAAAAAATCTAATGAGATATATATTTATTTTGTGCATTCTTTGAATTTACATTTTTTTATTAACATTTATATACATATATAGAAATAATAAAATTATATAATCTGAAAGTATTTCTTACGCTGCGGTATATACGTCATTATTATGATCTATAATTTCTTGTCCGATAAAGTTAGACAAAAACATGTACAATATACAACTAACTACAATATAAATAGGTAATAGAAATTGTTCAAAGTTATATCCTGATGATGCAACCTGAAACACCTAATACACATTACGAATTTTAATATTATAATGAGTAAGTTTATAAAAAGATTATAAGAGTTAAAAAAATTTTTTAATTGTAATTAAATAATCTGTTATATTTTAAATCATAATTAAATTTTAAATCATTATTAAATTCGTTTTTTATAAATTAATAATTCGACTTATATGTATTGTATATTTTATTTTCATCGTATTACATATTGTATTTATGCAGATTTTACTTTCATAATGTTTTATTTTATTAATCTTATAAATATACAGATATATTTATAAGATTAAATGTCGAAACATTATAAAACTTATTAAATATACAGAGTGTCCCATTTTTAAGGATCCACTCAAATATCTTATCTAGATATAAATATATCTTAGGAACACTACATTAAATCGAAAAATGTTTCAGACATTAGTTGTATGGTTTGAAGGAGGACATAAAATGGTACCATTGGTTTGAGCCTGGGTCACGTTGTCAAGATCAGAGTAAGGTCATTTTGAATTTTTTAAATAGAACCCGTTATTTTTTATTATATCTCGTAGCTTATCTCGAGAAATTTACAAAACACTATAATGAAGTATTTTTTCATTAAATACTTTTGAATTATAAGACTTAATATAATTTCTTAATTCTACATAAATCATAAAATATCTTGTAAAATATTCATTTTTTGATTATCTTAATACTTTCATGTACAAAGTAATGTGAGGAATGAATTCGTATAAAGAAAAAATATAGTTGTTTTTGAGAAAAAATATGTAATTGTTAATTGCAAATTGGCAACCCCACTCAAGGTCAAACCCAATAGTACGATCTTATGTCCACCTTCAATCATAGAACTTATGTCTAAAATATTTTTTGATTTAATGCATTGTTTCTGAATGAATCATTTAAAATGGGACATCCTGTATATAATAATATTAGATTTTTAACTATATGCTTTTTAAGAAATAAATCGATTATGAGTTAACTAAACAATAAGTAAAATCTTAATTCATCTCTATTCATACAAATCTCAATATAAATAAATTTATATATTTTTATGTTATTTACAGCAATGATATTGCGAATTATTATTTAAAAATTAATAATTGTTAACTAAATTTTGTTATAGACGAAAATATTACCAAAACTATGATAAATTATATTTAAAGGTTTATATTAAATAGAATTATAATATATTAATTATATTATTAGAAGTGTATATTACGTATCGCTAGAATAGAAATATCGGTAAAAAGACGATTAAATACATTTAGTATAAGACAACATATTATAAAATCCGTCTCTAAAAAAAGGCATGTTATTGATAGTGTTGCCTTTTTCTTCATGATGCTGATTGGTCATCTCGATTTATTGTGTTTATATTTGTATCATCACCGCGATGGTTTACAGTTTCTTTTAAATTAATTGTGTTTTTTATTTTATTTATATTATATTTAATACTTTAAAAGGTAAATGATGCGCGCGCAACGTAATGTGTCTAATGTAAAATTTGTTTAATTTATTTTGATAAATATATAAAACTTACTTGAAAAATATTGAAACTCAAAGTGATTACTCCGAATATTATTAATAACAAGAATGGCATCTCAAATTTAGATATTAAATAATCTGAGAAACTTTAAAAATATGAAAATATATTATTACGCATACTGTGGAATAGATACTAACTTCATAGCCTTACGATGAATATCTATAGCATAAATTATATCCTTGTGAATCAAACTCTCTTTTTGTAAATTAATATCTTGCGATATATAATTCTGCATTGCGTTTTGGATACGATAACTATAAATAAATTTACAAAATTAATTTTGATATAGAATGATTTTAATCTTTAATTCATATAATATGCAGTCAATTAAAGACTGCAATGTTTATAATATTATATAAAGGCTAATATAAGTAAATCAGCATTTATATATTTTTCAGATTATTAAGAATATTTTATATTATTATACTCTTGTTGAAGTAATGCTTCATACAATTTGAAGCGCTTAATAAATAAATTATATTTTAAAATTTTTAATAATTTATATAAGTTTTTGCGATGTTTTTCGTATTTCTATTAAAACTTTATGGAATTTAAAAGAAATTATTATTAATGTAATTATTTAATTGTGTTTGAAATAATATGTAGTTTCAAATACAGAATAAGTTTATTTCAAATTTTTAATCATTTTAATAGTAAAATTAAAATAATATTATTCATTTCCCAAATAGCACAAGACGTCCTCAGGATCATCCTGAATATGTCCAGGATGTCCTGGGATATTTCTAGGATTATCCTGAATATGTCCAGGATGTGGTATATTTTGAGAATATTTAATTACTTTATATGTATATCTGACTTCATTAATTTATGATGAAATACTTGGAGTAATTTCAGAAAGTTTTAAAAATTACAATAAAGTATTTAAATCTTTCATTTAATGTCCACTAGATTCAAAAATAGTTAAGAATCCTAAAATCATCCTATACATATCCATATCTTAAAGCATATCCCAGGATGTTTTGAATACGTCCTCCAGAACTTTTCAATATATCCTAGGCATATTGAAAATGTACCCAGGATGTCTTGAGGCGTTTTGTGGGACGCACTTAGAACATCTTGGGATTATGCATCTTAAGAGATAGATATGTATAGGATGATTTTAGGACTTAGTTATTTTTGAGTTTAATAGACATTAACGATTTTGGGATATTGTTAATATATAATGAAAACGCAGCGTTAAAAAATGTTAAGTGTGTAAATGCCTATAAACAAACACAGCCAAAGTGTATCACGGTAAGTAAACTGATATTAAAATATAACGAGAAAATTTATATTTATTATATGATCAATATTTGACTTTTCAAATTACGCGATATATAATAATAGCGCCGCCGTTACAAATACGATACAAAATGACAGGATTTCCGATTACGATCTCTTCTCACATCCTTAACAGCACCTGATATTATTCGAATATTCTATACTCATACTGTAAATATACGTTACAGATGTAATATACTGAGAATAATCCCATAACATCTGTTACGTCCGGTGGACTCCACGATTCTTTTCTTTCTTCAGAACGATATCGTAGAAACTAAAAATCGGTTCTGATTTTAAAAGTAAGGAATCTTTCAGCGCATAAGAAAACGAAACTTAACCCGCGTAAATAACCAGAGTGGCCAGTCGAGATAGCGCTAAAGAAAATTTAAATAAACTTTTAATTTATGAGATTCGGAAATATAAGAAACCCGAACCATCCGTATCAATTGAAACCAGCTTATCTCGATATCCTAAACAAAGATCCTGTAGTCGTCGAGAAATTGACGAAAAGAAAAATAAACCTTATGAAATTAATACTGCACGTGCGCTCATTCGACAGGCCACCCTCAAGCGCTCCCCAAATCGTCAAGCGATAAAATAATCAGCTCACTCCCACTCTCTACTGGATGGAGCTAAGTCTCGAGCCAAAGGGCTCAACCAATTAAAATCTTAAGAAACGCCTCTCCTCCCAAAAATCAGCCTCCTTGTCCTTAAGAAGGGAGTATTGAGATTATTATAAAAAATTCCCATCATCCAGTAAGGAGGAGGAGCAACAACTTTAAAAATGCAAGCGCAAGGCGCGAGCGTCCACTAAGCGTTCACTAATAAGCTTCACTAACTAGTACTATAAGCAGTTGACAGTTCCAATCAAGATTCAGTCATTCAATTTTAAAATTATGTAGCCTCGGGGATCCTTTTCTTGCATTATGCAGTTAAGTTATTAATTTGTTTTATATCACAGTGAAAATGATTTTGTTAACATTTAATTGTGCATTATGTGAAATTTCTGATGAACATCTCCATTACTCGGCTCTTCATGTTGTAAACCTCCGACTTCAGCCACTGCAATTTTATCAACGCACTTATTTTTGTGATCCCAACGAGTTGTGAGTAAATTTGAGTAATTTTTATTTTCTCCCTTTTCCATATCTTACTATCTTATACTTTAAAATCTATGTCTGACAAATAATTTTAAACAGTTTAATAATCATTAAATCTTTACTAATTATTATCAATCAATCAATCAATCCTTGTTTCACTTCTCCTTCAGTCTCATTCCTAGTTCTTCCTAATTCGCCTAGAATCTCCGCAAGGCGGTTCGCGAATAATTTACCTGTTCGTCGAGAATCTCCGCAAGGCGGTTCACGAACAATTTCCCGTTCGTCGAGAATCTCCGCAAGGCGGTTCACGAACAATTCCCCGTTCGTCGAGAATCTCCGCAAGGCGGTTCACGAACAATTTCCTGTTCGTCGAGAATCTCCGCAAGGCGGTTCACGAACAATTTCCTGTTCGTCGAGAATCTCCGCAAGGCGGTTCACGAACAATTCCCCGTTCGTCGAGAATCTCCGCAAGGCGGTTCACGAACAATTCCCCGTTCGTCGAGAATCTCCGCAAGGCGGTTCACGAACAATTTCCCGTTCGTCGAGAATCTCCGCAAGGCGATTCACGAACAATTCCCCGTTCGTCGAGAATCTCCGCAAGGCGGTTCACGAACAATTCCCTAATTTTCGTTTCCTTTTAATTGCCTTTTCTGATTTATTTACCAAGAATTCGTATTGTTTTCTATCTTTATATTTCGTTTAAGCCTTTTTTTTTTATATATATTTAACTCTTCATTTCTATTTTTTTTTTCTTTACTTCCTTTCATTTTCTTTTAATTTCCCATTCCTCGCATTATTATTATTATTATTATTTTTCCTTTTTTTTCTCTTTCTTTCTCTTTATATTATTTTCCTTTGTATTATCACTATTTTGGGAGAAATCATTGAAAATCATTGAAATAGATGAATAATTTGCGAACTTAGACTTGGCGAATCTTTTATCTTAATTTTATTATTGTATTTTAATTTGGACCTGTGTTTCGCCGAATTTAGAAAATTTTAATTCTAACTATAACACATACTCGAGAATATATACATACACGCACACATACTTATGCATATCTACAACTACTAAGATGTATTTTTCTTTCCTTATTTTTTTTATATAATATATGTATTTTTTTTATTTAATGTAGAATTTAATTATTTAACCCGTTCTCTTCCCTAAACCCTGAGATCGCACTAGGTCCTATCCCGCGTAACAAGGATTAAATTCCTTTACCGAAAAGGGACCACCGAACGAATAGGCATAAAAACGCAGAGTTAAAGAGACCTTCGGTCGCTGACCTGTGTCAGGCCCTTCACATTCGTTCGACCCGATCCATACACACGCCCGAAGAAAGTGTGTCACGGGGTAAGTAAGTTACGTTCTTCCATGCGGCCCATCCTTTCAAGGGTCTGGACGTAACACATCTCTTGTTGTATTTTATTTTTCCATATATTCTCAGAATATACTTTGAATATCTCGTATTAGTATATTCTTTCTCGTATATTTTCAGGATATTCTATAATATTGCATGTGTTTCCTCATTTTGCCGCTACGCGCGCTACCAAACTCGTACTTAACTTTTGGTGAAATGGACATAAAGGACTAGTACTAACATGAGTTCCAAGGTTTCTTCTTTTTCTTTTTAGTCAGTTTAATTTATAATAAACTGACTTAATTAAAGATTTGTTTAGTAATTTACTTGTTCTGGATTCTTGGTTAGGATTTAGAATATTAAAAAGATTTAAAATTAAAATGAGAAATAGTGTGTGCGTTTACGGCATTTATCAAAAGTATTTATATTACATAATATATGAATGAAACGTCCTTAATCTATATCCTATAGACATTCTCAAAACATCCTGAGGTTATCCGACAAGATATCCTATGGATGTCTTAAGAACTAGTATTTGGCTATCATTTACTATTCCTCAGGACATCCTGAGTATATTCCGGGATAAAAATTGGATTTCCACAGGATATCCTTCATGTCCGTCCTGGATGTTCTTCGGATTTCCTGAGGACGTCATTGTGCTATTTGGGTTATATCCTTTTAAACATATATCAATTATCTTCATCCTTGAAAATCATTATTTTACGTTTCAGGAGAACAATTAAGTTAATTAAACAATCCAATTTTAATAATAATTTCATAGATTTTGGATATCTTGTATATAAAGTGTGATTCATTTATTTAATGAAATAATTCCCAAATAGGACATGAACTTCTTTTGAATCTCCTAAGGATGTCCTACACAGATATAAAGATATCCTGAGGATATCTATTTGTAATCTTCGAACATTCTGAGAAAATCCTGAGGAATAGAAAATGAGCGCCTTACATAAAGCTTAGATATATCCTCAAAAAATTTTATTTCAAGATTCTAAAGATATTTGCAGGATATCCATAGGAAACCTTATAACTCTTGAAACGTCTACACTATATCTTATATTAGTCCATAATATATCGTTGAGGTACTTTATATGCTAGTTTCAGGATTAATTTAGGTTATATCCAGCATATTTTTTCACATATTTTATATCGCGTTGCTTGATTTGGCAGTTTATATGCTGAATATTTTGTATAAGCAACGCATATATAATTTTTTAAATTTTTTCTTACATAATCCTGAAAACATATGCTGGATATAATATAAATTATTCCTCCTAAATAGCATATATACAGGGTGATTCTAAATAACCTTATGTTTTTGCAAAGATATAATCTTGATCGAATTCTAAGACGATTTTTCCCTTGGCAAAATTTCATGCAAAGCATAGTTTTTGAATTATTAAGAGAAATATTTTACTTATTACGGGTCGGATACAAGAGGCATGCAAGGGCGACGCAACTGTCCGTTAGACGCGGGCGCTCACGCGGGGCGTCTTCGGTGATCAGCTGATCGCTATACTGTGCACGGACATATATGCGAATACATACATTCTCTCTTTCTCTCTCTTTCTTCTCTCTCTCTCTTCCTCATTCACTCACTTACCCGTTGTTTTTTTTTTTACGAGAGGGGAAAATGTATTTTATGCATACTCACCGCTCCGGTGAGTTATCGGTATGTGAGACTCGAGTACCAAGTCTAATTACCAATTTGATACTCCCTATCCACTAAAAACCTCTTTTTTTTCGAATTTCCTCTGAGACACTATCTGACTTTCCAAGATCTGTTTTGACACAACGCTAAAGAATAATTATTGTTCGATGACTTCTGTTAATTGTTGCTGTAGAGAAATCTTGAGAAATAAATATTTCGATAGATCGCACTTTCACTCAAATTTAACAGTAGATATCACACGTTACAAAAGACAGAGACAGCCACACTAAATAATTAATCGAAAGTTTTTCTTTTTATAAACTGTATTCTTTTGTAAATTTCACATTTATTCACTCACTCGATAAAACGAGAATTTACTAAACTATTATTATCTCTATCACTATCAATCACTGCCAAATAATCACCGTTAGCAATTAAAAATCCCTCGATGAAAGACATGCGGACATATACATTATTACACGACGCGATGACGCAACAACGCGACAACGTGACGATATTTATTCGGCGATAGCAAACAGTTGTAGTTATGTTAGGATACGGTAGGTTAAGGTACTAACAGTGCTGCCGAACGTAATCATGTGTTTGACCGAAGAACGCGGCCAACATACAATATTAAACATTTAACGCGTATAATATTATTATTATCATACGATATACATACATCATATGATATTTAAAATTAATTAGAATAAATGAATGTTTTTAAAAATTAATATTGAATATTTTACTATTAATATTAAATATTAATATTAAATATTTTACTATTATTATTAATATTAAATATTTATTTATTTATGTTGGCCGCGTTCTTCGAACAAGGTAACAATAATTATTCTTTGGCGTTGTGTCAAAACAGATCTTGGGAAGTCAGATAGTGTCTCAGAGGAAATTCGAAAAAGAAAGGGGTTTTTAGTAGATAGGGAGTATCGAGTTGGTAATTAGACTTGGTACTCGAGTCCCACATAACTCACCGGACCGAGCGGTGAGTATGCATAAAATGCATTTTCCCCTCTCGTAAAAAAAAAAACAATGGGTAAGTGAGCGAATGAGAGAGAAAGAGAGAGAGAATGTATGTATTCGCATGTATGTCCTTGCACAGTATAGCGACCAGCTAATCGTCGAAGACCCGCGTGAGCGCCTGGGTCTGACAGTCAGTTGCGCTGCCCTTGCATACCTCTTGTATCCGTCCCGTAATATGTAAAATATTTCTTTTAATAATTCAAAAACTATTCTTTGCACGAAATTTTGCCAAAGGAAAACTCGTCTTAGAATTCGATCAAGATTATGTCTTTGCAAAAACATAAGGTTATTTAGAATCACCCTGTATAACACTCCAAAAAAATTGTATTCTCAACGAGAATATGCCACTTATCTTTAGAATATGTTTTATTAAAGTAGGCGCCAAAAGAAGGAGATCTCAAATTAAGAGGAAAATCTTCTAAAGAAATATTCTTATTAAATATTCTTATTAGATATTCCTAACATACAGAGAAAAATATTTCTTTGGATTTAATACATTTTGCTGAAGTCAAATAAATTTAATTATTGGTCTAAAAGTTTTTTCCGTCTAATTTCAAATAATCTGTTTCATATTCTGAATCCCAACAAGGAATCCAGATTATTAAATAAATTATTTTAAATTCAGTTTGAAATCAAACCTGTGTATGAACAACGTCCACTTTTTCGCATCACTGCTAAGAAAAAAATACTTTATATCTTAATACAAGTTAATACAAGTCTTTTATATACATTTTATGATAAATATTGAATGCGAGAAAAGTTAAAAGTGGAGTTGCCGCATAGCGGCAAATGAAGGAATACGTGTCATTGCACTGCACACATGTTGCACACGCAGAAATCGAGTTGCGGTAGAAATCACAAATTAAAAATATATTCTTATTTATTAAAAATATTTATTAAGAGAACTTATAAAGTATACATTTCAAGAATACAATTTTTCGGTGTATCGATCACATATTTTCTGAAGTAATTCGGGATGTAATGAGAAACATAAATATCCTTAAAATATCTCTTACAGTTCCACAGGACTCCCTTAAGTGATTCAAAAAATATCTTCAGCTATTTGGCTTTATATCATATCCTGAATAAATCTCGCGTATATCTCAAGAATATTTAAGATATATTCAAAATCATTCTAAGGATATCTTGTGCTGTTTGGGTTACTTCATCTTTCCGCATATTTGATAGATTATTTCGATAACCCAATATAAATAGCTATTTCAAAATTGCACAAAAACAAAATATAATTATTTTCAACCTTAATATTTTAATTAATTATGTATATAATACTTTACCTAGCAATTCTAAACATTCCGCAAAAATGTTGAAGATATGTAATGAGCATTGTCCCGGTTACTACTAATGCAGCAATTCCTACGTAAATAGCAATATTTATATGCAGTTGCTGTAAATGGGAATATTGTTCTTGTTTTATAAAATCAGTCGAAGTCTGCATATGACGCTGTTGAAATTTGTCTGCTGATAAAATAACGTCGAAAAAATCCGACCAGATGTGGACAGATATATGAACGGATACGATGAAAAAGAAAAACACTAAATAATAATATAAACAAATATATGTTAATATTATAGCTCTAAAAACTCGTGCACTTTAACTTAAGCGCTATATAACAATTTACATGATTCAAAATATTTTTTATTTTATAAGGCTTGTGTAATAAACTTGGCGCATTAATGAATTTGAAATATGAACTATGAAACGTAATTAAAGCGACATTTTCTCACTTATTAAAATAATCGTATAATATTTCCCATTATTTCCATATTTTTCAACGATCATGAATTCGTTGTTGTCCTTTATGTCATTATAGATAAGCTGGAGTTGTTTCATTAAATATATTACCTATATTATTTATAACAAGCTTTTATTCTATTTATCTTTTTGTAAAATATAATAAAGACTGCTACGAAGTTTTAAAACAAAGTTTTTTTAATATATGCACTTTTATTACGATAAGTATAACAGATATAATAGATGTAATAGATATTACGATAAGTATAATAGATAACTTACTGTTTCACCATTAATGTAAAACGAATTGTATGCTAGTGTGCAACTAATGCAAGCAAATGCTGGAGATAGAATCTTAATAACAATATCAATAGTAAACTTTGAAGTTAGAAATATTGTAAACTGTAAATAATAATTTTCTTCAAAATAATTTATGACAAGTATCTTTATCCTTCATTAATAATTTATAAATTCTATGTTGTTATAATTAACTTATCTCATGGCAATATAATAAATTAATTATGCCCGAATGTCTCGTCCGGATGGAAAACTATGTAGTCGTGCTCCTGCACGCCTCCCGATAACAGAATTTAAAGCCTCATTCAAAAGAAAAGAAGGTGCACTCAAGTTCCATGTGCGCCCGAGCGCTGCGTGCGTTCCCGATCGTCATTGTGTTCTGTTTGTCATCCTGAACAACATGTTTTTTGCCTCATTCCGTCTTTTATTCTTTTTTATTCAGAAAATCTTCATTGGAAAAGATGCCGAAGCACAAGAGCAATAAGCGTAGATCTTCACGACATTCTGAAAAAAGTCATCGTAGTCATCTCACTCTCGTGAGCGTTCGCGGCGCGGACAGACATCACATAATAGCCGCTCTTCGGACAGAAGTGAATCGTCGAAGGATGCTTCTTCAGTTCGGGACAATTTCTCTGTAGACAACTGCTCTCGGATTCTTGAGCAAGTACGCAGCCTTTTCGCTCGTAATCTCCAGAAGCGCCCCTCAAATATTGATTTAGGAGGTTGATTTGGCGCCGTCCATCATACCGGCCGTAGAGCCAATAGCAGAAAAACAGACGGTCACACAAGCTGACCGGGGCGTCGTACCAGGTATGTCCACTTGTCGACCCACCTATCTTTTCGTGGCAAAGAGTGGACATAACCGACTGTTCTATTCTGCTTTAGTTTTTTCCTTTCAGCAACATTAAATCCCAGTAATGATGACGTCAGTCGTCCGCCGAGCCAGCCTACCGTTTCCTTTGCCAATCCTCTCCCCGATGATGTCCAGAATCCTTAGGATCTCGAAGTTCTCCCACATTCATTAATCAGAGAATTGTTTGACGGAAACCAATCTCTTCCTACTTCTCCTGCCTGGAATCCTGTCATGCTGAGTTCGATCCAGTCTGAGGCTCGAGCTGGTTTAAGTGAAGACATACGTTCCAAATTACTTACCAAATATGAGGTAAAAGAGGACTTGGCGTCTTTGGCCTCTCCTAAACTTAACAAGGAGTTAGTTCCTGCCTTAGCCCCTTCTGTTATTAAGTGTGACGAGTATCAAGCTCGATCACAGGCTCAGGTAGCAGCATGCCTTAATGCTTTTGGCTCAGGCATATCAATTTTATTAAAATCAGAAATCTTAAATGAGCTCAACGATGATGCACGTTCCGCCTTATCTTTTCTCTCAGAGGGCATGCATTTATTTGCGGACCATCACTTTCGTCTTTCCTTAACTAGAAGAGCCTTCACCAAGCCATCCTTTAATATTATTGGCAAAAATGCCAGAAGCATCATCCATTGATGATTTTTTATTTGGTCAAAATTTTGCGGAGACTCTCAAGGCAGCACAGGCATGTGAGAAGGCCGGACGTGATATATCCAAAGCAACATCTCTTGTGGGAAAAAAGATCTTTCAGCCCATATGTCAGCAGGTCCCTCAAGGCCGTTCTCGAGCATTAGCGCCTAAAACGCACTCTTTGGGAAACCGGAGGACTCCTGCTCGTCTATCGACGGCTCGCCAAACAAGAGCCTTTCACCCCAGGAGCCGTCGCTCACGATCCCGATCACGACATCATCGCTAAGCGATGTAAGTACGGCGGGTCGCCTTCGTTATTTTTTGGCACAGTGGGTTGATATTACTGCTGATCCATCAGTTTTAGAAGCTATACAAGGTTATCGTCTCCCTTTTACATCCTTACCTCCGCCAAGAGCTTCTCTTAGAGAAATAAAATTTTCAAAGTCTACTGAAGAATTTTGTCAGTCGGAGATAGAACGCCTTTTGCGCAAAGGAACTATAGAACCCGTCGAGTCCCGTGCAAATCAATTTCTATCCTCTTTTTTCCTAATTGATAAACCATCAGGTGATAAACGCTTTATTCTAAACCTACGAGATTTAAATACTTATCTTAGCCCTCCACATTTTAAATTGGAGGATTGGCGTACGGTTATTCGCCTTATGTTACCGGGATCCCAGATGGCCACTTTAGATCTGGAAGATGCCTATTTGCTGGTTCCCACAGATGAACAGCATAGAAAATATCTCCGTTTTCAATGGCGCAACACAACCTTTGAATACACTGCGTTACACCCTTTGGTTTGTCGACAGCACCATATATCTTTACGAAGATCATGCGTCCTGTCGTCTCCTATCTTCGTCAAAGAGGTTTTCAATCAGTCATTTATTTGGATGATTTTCTTTTCCTCGGCTCTTCTCTTGAGGAATGTCAAGCTAATATGAATGCCTCTCTTAATCTACTTCTCTCCTTGGGCTTCAGGATAAATTATTCAAAATCTCATTTACAACTTTCAAATATTTGCAAATATTTAGGTTTTGTTTTCTAACAAACAATCTATTTCAATTCCTCATCGTCGGGAAAAATTATTATGTTTATTATCTGACAAGGATAGGATCCTTAATTTCAGTTTGTCCAGCCGTGCAATATGGTCTCTTTTATACTAAGAAATTTGAACGTGAGAAATTTCTAGCGCTGGTCAGGTGCAACGAAGACTTTCCAGCATTCATGGAAATT
This sequence comes from Camponotus fellah, assembly GCA_030586385.1. Lineage (NCBI taxonomy): Eukaryota > Metazoa > Arthropoda > Insecta > Hymenoptera > Formicidae > Camponotus > Camponotus fellah. Next base: position 1,303,499 of record JAPIVC010000952.1, read on the forward strand.
CCCCTGCATCTTCAATCAGATTTTTCTTGGTGGTTTAATGTTCTATCGAACCCCGATCAGTCTAATCGAATCCGTTCAGGCAGATTTGTTCGTGAAATTTTTTCCGATGCTTCTTTGAACGGTTGGGGAGCCGCATGTGGTGAATCGAGCACACACGGTTGGTGGTCGCGGGAAGATAGGTCCCTTCATATTAACTCATTAGAACTTATAGCTGCCTTTAACGCTCTTCGTTGTTTCGCAGCCGATCTTCATGATTGTGATATCCTCCTTCGTATTGACAATACAACTGCGATAGCTTACATTAACAAATTCGGTTCTATCCAATATCCTCATCTTTCAGAAATCTCGAGGCAGATTTGGCTCTGGTGTGAAGAACGTAATATCTTTGTCTTCGCCTCGTACATATCATCTTTAGAAAACTATATTGCCGATGCTGAATCTCGCATCGCAGACCCCGATACCGAATGGTCCCTCTCACATAAAGCTTTCCAGCGAGTCGTTAGACTTTTCGGTCCATTTGATATTGATCTTTTCGCGTCTCTACTCAACGCCAAATGCACTGCATACGTTTCTTGGTTCCCAGACCCGGGCTTGATCACAGTCGATGCTTTTACTTTCTCATGGAGGAAACTGAATTTCTATGCTTTTCCTCCCTTTATTTTGTTGCCTCGCGTATTAAGAAAAATTGCAGACGAGGAAGCAACGGGAACTCTAGTAGTTCCTTCGTGGCCCTCTCAGGCCTGGTTCCCCTTGTTCCAACGTCTCCTAATTTCAGCTCCGATAATATTTTCCCCTAGTCAATCCTTGCTTTCTTCACCTTTCAAGAACCATCATCCAGCGTGGAAATTCCTTTCCCTGGCAGTCGGGAGAGTATTATCGAAGTTTTTAAAAGCCGCCTAATACCACCTTCAGCCATCTCTACAATGCTGGCTTCCTTATCTGAATCGACCATTAAGCAATACGCGCGTCCTCTCCGCCTTTGGTGGAGTTATTGTCAGCGCCACCGTTTATCCCTTTTTTCTCCTTCTGTTTCTCAAACACTAGATTTTTTAGCTCAGGAATTAAAGTCTATCTCATCTTATTCATCCTTGAATACGATGAGGTCGGCAATATCGTTAATCTCCGTAAACGAAATTGGACAGCATCCGGCTGTCAAACGCTTCTGCAAGGGCATTGCAACACTCAAACCACCACAACCGAGATATGATTGGGTTTGGGATACGGCACCTGTAATCGCGAAGTTAGCTCTCATTTATCCTTACGACTTATATCCCCTAATTGACATTACCAAAAAATTGGTTCTCCTTCTCGCCCTTGCCACTGGTCAACGTGCTCAGACTCTTGCTTCTCTCAGAATATCACAAATAGTTATAGGTGAGAAGTTAATCATGCGAGTCCCTGATCATATTAAAACATCCGAGTCGTTTTCAACCTTCTTTTTGTTTTTCAATTCGATTTAAAGATCACGAGAATCTTTGTATTGTTCGTTTAATAGAATATTATGCAGATAAGACGAAACAGATGCGCTCTTCGGGATGCGATTCCCTTTTCATTTCCTGTAATAAACCTTTCAAAGCAGTTTCGGTCCAGACTGTAAGCCGATGGATTCGTCAGGGCTTAGAGCAATGCGATATAGATACTGCTATGTTTACTGCTCATAGTACCCGACACGCGTCAACCTCGTGTGCCGCGAAAAAGAGTGTTTCGATCGATTTTATTAAGCGTGCGGCAGGTTGGATCGGCGAATCCCGCATTTTTGCAAACTTTTATAACAGACCTATTATTAATCCAGAGGATTTTTGTAATGCGATTCTGTTAACATAGATTCTATAATGTATGTTATTTTCTTTTCAACAATATATATATTGTTCTCCTTAGCAAATCGCGTCTATGAACAGCTACATAGTTTTCCATCCGGACGAGACATTCGGGCATAATTGTTAGATTAAACGAACTTACCTGTGAAGTTCGATCCTAATTATGCCCTTTGTCTCGTCCGGATGGAAAACTATGTAGTCGTGCTCCTGCACGCCTCCCGACAACAGAATTTAAAGCCTCATTCAAAAGAAAAGAAGGCGCACTCAAGTTCCATGTGCGCCCGAGCGCTGCGTGCGCTCCCGATCATCATAAGTTCAAAAAACGGAAAAGCAAATCGCAATGATAAGGGAAGGGAAAAAAGAGGAGAAAGAAAGGGTAGGCGTCCATCCGGACGAGACAAAGGGCATAATTAGGATCGAACTTCACAGGTAAGTTCGTTCAATCTAACAATTTTATATAATAATTTTTTAAATAAATAATTTTTTGTAAGAGAGAGACAAATATATCGTACTAAACAACAATACATGAGAAAAGAGCGATTAAGAGCCACCGCGGATGGTAGTGCGTAAAATTTTATTAAAGATTAATTATTCGCGAAAATTAGAACATGCATGAGGCACATGCATATATTTTAGTTGGTGCAATTACCAAGATATAGATACTCATTTTTGAAAATTTTATAAAGAATCCCTCTTTACTCTCTGAAGAGATGTAGACTATATCGTATTAGTGATATAATTATATTTATATTATTACAACATGGTATTAATTACAACATGTTAATAAATATATTTGTATATTTATATTTTTATAGTCTGAGATATAACACATTACAAATATACAATTTTATTTTTATTATAATAAAATATTCAATGCAAGTTGAATGTAAAAGTAAGAAATTATCATAAAGACGATGAGATAATATACTTACGACATTAGAAAATTTAGTATATTTAGTATATTTATATAGTATATTTAATATATTAATATATTTAGGTTGAAATATATTCTTACAAATAATTATAATTTTCGATCGATTTTTTATTAGCAGAAATCTTTATGTATTACCACTCATATACAAGTTTTAATAGATTATATTAATAAACAGTTGTAAATATTATAAATATCTTTATTTTATAGATATAGATTATAAATTTAGAATAAGATAAAATCCAAATATATTTATGAATATATAAATAAAGAATACTTCATATTATTTAATTGCACTTTTTCGGAGTTTCAGAAGTATTTTCGATATTCAATTGCTGATATTTCAATTAATATCTTTTTCAAATAAATTGATTGAGAAATTTTGCCAAAGAAAAAACATAGCTCACATATGCACGCAAACACACACACACACACACACACATACACATACACAAAATTGGATTTTTGAATTCATATAATGTACACTATAATTAAAACTATTTTAAATAATTAAAAATATTTTAATACATACTTGAGATACAATAAGGATTACTTCGATGCTAAAAAAACAGATTGATTGAAATCGTGTAAACGTTGATTTTTGATAAGGCCATAAACCAATAGTCAACAGTAAAATTCGGTTAAGATTAAAATACCGATCTTCAATACTGATCATCTCTTTGCTAGCATTAGAACACATTTGACAAGCATGAAGTCGACGAACATTTGCTTATCCCCACCATTAAATTGGTTGATTAGATATTCCCAAAGTTTTCTTTTCTTGTATAAATTATTACGCTCCATATAATATAAGTTAATTTTCGTAAAATGTATCATAATTGTATCAAATGCAACACGAAAGAACACGGAGTATGACTATAAAACGGAACACCTGTAATTTAATATTATTTTGTCGAGGGGCAGCCGTCAATTAGGCGATCGATTTAACATGGAATGAAATTAAACACATGTTGTTTTCACATAACATTAACGGAAAAAAGTGTATGGCTTACAAAATGACGCAAGCGTAGTTATTATTTTTTTCAATCGCGTATATCCACGTATTTAGATATAGTATGTTTCTTTGTTCTATATGCAATCCTTCAGAATAAATGTACTTTGGAACTGTAATATTATTAATAATTGTGAACTATAATATTATTATTAATTGTGAAAGCATTATTTGTTATTGTTTTCTAATAACTACATAATTTTTCTGTATATATTTACTATTTACTTATATTTTGTATGTATGTGTTTGTTGTGTATTATGTTTATGTGCGTGTTTTGCGTTAAAAACGAAATTAAAATTTAAAAATATTTTAAAATTTGTATATTTAAATCAAATGGAAATTAAGAAATTAGATAAAAAAATATTTTGAATTTAAATGTTTATTAAATATATTAAATATTAAAGATAGTAAATATTAAATTACAGTTTTAAAATGTTAAAGTGTAACTTTTGATTCCGACCCGAAATACGCCATTTGGATCGGAAGTTGAATTTTTTCTGGGGAACATAGTACTTTTTATTATAGATTCGAATTATACATGAAAAAATAAGAAACTTTTGTATCAAACATTTCTTCTAAAAATGCCTCTGTCAATCTTAAAATTGATCTTGAAGAAAGTTATATTTACAGTTACTCTCAAGGTCAATTCAGGCCAGCGATTAATTCCGTGTAAGAGATGTCTGTAGTTTTGCTAATGAAATGCCATCGCTTTTCGTTGCGATGCTTCCAATGACCAGTTCCAAAGGTACCATTAGTGCACAGCAAGATCTTTCCAGAGAAAGATAGGAATGTATATAGAAGGAGATACGTGTCTTTACGCTCATTTAGTCAATGAGCGAATCCTTCCGTGATAACGACATTGACGCATATCCTGTGGAGAAAGCATTTACACATTTTTCAGCCTAACGAATAATTGCTGGAAAACAATATATTCGCAGACTAGAAAAATAATAATGTGAGGCACAAGTGGCTAAATCGGGAATCGAACCCGAGTCTTTCGCTTTCCGAGCAACTGCTCTAGACCATTGAGCTATCCTCACAATTAATGCTGCTTTTTAATTTAGTGATATGCGACTCCAGAACGATGTTGGTATCTCTCTCAATGATTGGAATACTGATTGCCACGGAGGATCCCTGAAAAGTCGTTCGCTGATCAAATAAGTGCCGGTGGAGGTATTTGCGTACATGCTGGCTTCTGACTGGTCTTCCGTACGAAAATAGCACCGACGAGCACAACGCCGTAGAGTGACCACATCCCCCAAGATCACTCTAGTATATGTATATTAAAATCCCTATTGTACCAAATAGCGGATGGATAATATAGGGCCGGGACAGGGCTTCAAAACATGCGTTTCAGCAACGTCTAAAAAAATAAGGTAATGTTGTTTGTCTAAAAACTTCCTCTTAATTTTTTAACTATTTCGAAACTATTTTCTAGAGCCCTTGAATTATGTATGATGTTGTATAAGAATGATGAAAACGCATACACAGGATTATTTATCGACGAAACAATAACGCATAATGGTATATCTTTTTTGTGAATTTCGGATAAACTATGGGAGAGTATGCCATCGCTAAGAAATAAAGATTTCATTTTATCTGGAGAAATATAATTTCGCTTTCTCTTATTGTTTATTTCATAAACGTGAATTAATGAGGATTTGAAATATGTATGTCTAATCATTAAATTAATTAGTTTTTTCATTTATGAAAATATTGCTATTATAAATTTTCATTTTGTTGATATTAAATTTATACATTTTTATTTGTTATATTCTATTTGTTTGACCATAAAGTATATTATTTTTGATAATTATTTACTTATTACTATACGGACCATCTCCCGATTTCAATAATTCTCACTTATATTGTCATAATCATCACTCTGAGTAATGTTACCAAGGTTTTAGAAGGTGATCATTGTTTATTATTCAAAAGATATAAACAAAAGAAGTTTCATAAGTCCATTAAGGATGTTTTGTATGTACAATTCCAGCAAAAAGTAGAAAATCAATATCAATTGATGAATATATCCACTTTTGGTGTATTTTGAATAAGAAATTGTGTGGAATATTAAAATTTGATCTTAGCTACAATGCAGAGATGTATTTTTTAATATTTATTGCGTTCTTACTGAAATATTCCTAATTTTGTTAATTGAAATGATTAATTTTTGGCAGAAAATTTGCCTTGTGACAGATATATGACTAACTTCATTGAATTATATTTAATACCTTTTTAACCAGTTAGTACTTGTATAATATTATTTGACCAAATATTTCCTCTGTATCTAAACTTTTGCAAATTTTAAACAAATTTTGAATATTATTTCCATGTGTTTTGTTATTTGAATCGGCGTGATTGTACGTTTCCCATAAGAACACACACATATTAATTCAGTGCAAATTAAAATCCTTATAACTTGTGAACGCTTTAAAAATTGTACTAAAGATTCTAAACATATGTAAGGACATTCTGTACAATTTTCATTAAATTCTCAATATTTTGAAAATAGGTACAAAACATCTTTAATACATTTATCGAAAGAAAAGTCAATTGTTGCATAATTTCACACAAATTTGTAACTTTCTATACAAAGTGAAGTGTATTTCGCATCACAAACATGGGTTGGATTAGGTTATATTTTTTAAAAGTGGAGTCTCCTGCAGCGGGAGGGAGGGAGGAACGTACTGTATCTACGCATGTACTTCCTAAGATAAAGCAAAATTTAAATTCTTCATGAAGCTCAAAATTAAGTAAACTTTGCATCTTGAAAAGTACATGCATGAACAGTATTTACTCTTCCCCCCGCAAGAGGACTCAACTTTCAGAAGATATAACATATCACATATTTTTCTAGTCTGCGAATATTGTTTTCTAGCAATTATTCGTTAGGCAAGAAAATGTATGAATGCTCTCTCCAGGATGCGTCGATCCGTTGCCACGGATGGATTCTGTCGCTTGTTGATCAAATGGATGTAAAGACACGTCCGACCTCCTTCTATAACATCTCTATCTTTTTCTGGTTTCTAATCCAACCCGTGTTTGTGATTACGGGATACACTTCACTTTACATAGAAAGTTACAAATATAACATTTTTTGCGCACAAATAGTTTAATAACTCATCATATTTTGTTGTTAAAGCGAGAAACATAGAACTTTATGTTAACTGTACAACAATCTGCCTTGTACTAACTCACCTTTTCTTAAATATTTTCAAAGTCATAAGAAAAATCAAAAACATAGAAGCCTATCATTATTCCACTATCTGATTTCAATATAAGAAAAGTAAACAATGTCAACCGATAACATTGTTTATATATGGCGTCATAAAATTACATATTATTCGTTAGACATTTTTTGTTTACAAACTTTTGTTACAACTTTTTAATAAACAATGACCGCCGATTAAAACCTTTACAACATTACTCAGAGATGATCTTGATAACATATGTGACAATTATTAAAACTAGGAGGTATGTATAAGTAAATAATTATCTTATTTCTTACACCACTGGATACCAATTATATATATTTTTTACTGTTATTATCGGACTGAATACATAACAGTAAAGTAAGATACAGATGTCTTTATCAGCTGTAAGAAAATATGCATTTATTTCTTTCTGTGATATATTATCTAATACGTGACGTATTAAGATACATATGAAATATTTTGTACCGTGGCAAAGCATTCTAAAGATGCTATAAACAATCCACTGATGCTTAGACCAAAAGCTTTGTTACCTCTTTGCAGCAGAAACAGTATTAGCTTTTGTATATGTAGAGGAGCTGTATACCAGCAGACATTATATCTATTATATGTGAAAATATAAGGAATCAATAAAACTTTAAGAAATGTGAAAAGATCTAATGAGTGTATATATTCATTTCGTGCACTTTTTGAATTTACATTTTTAATTAACATTTATATACATATATAAAAAATATATAAAATTATATAATCTGAAGATATTTCTTACGCTGCGGCATATACGTCATTATTATGATCTATAATTTGTTGTCCGACAAAGTTAGATAAAAACATGTACAATATACAAACAACTACAACGTAAATAGGTAATAAAAAATGTTCGAAGTTATATCCTGATGATGCAACCTGGAATACCTAATATATACATTATAAATCTTAATGTTATAATGTGTAAGTTTATAAAAAGATTATAAAAGAGTTAAAAATATTTTTTAATTGTAATTAAATAATGTTATATTTATACAGGTACATTTATGAGATTAAATTTTGAAACATTATAAAACTTATTAAATATATATAATAATAATAGATTTTTAACTATACTTATAATTTTTAAGAAATAAATCGATTACAAATTAAAATAAGTAAAACAAAATCTTAATATTCATACAAATCTCAATATAAATAAATAAATAAATAAATTTATAAATTTTTCTGTTATTTATAGTAATGATATTGCAAATTATTATTTAGCAATTAATAATTGCTAATTAAATTTTTTTATAGCCAAAAATATTATCAAAACTATGATAAACTACATTTAAAGATTTATATTAGATAGAATTATATTAATTATATTATTAGAATGTTATATTACGTATCGCTAGAATAGAAATATCGGCAAAAAATGATTAAGTACATTTAGTATAAGACAATATATTACAAAATCCGTCTCAAAAAAGGCATGTTATTGACATTGGTGCTTTTTTCCTTCGTGATGCTGATTAGTTATATAGATTTGTTGTGTTTATATTTGTACCATCACCGCGATGATTAACAATTTTTTTTTTAAATTAATTGTGTTTTTTATTTTATTTATAAATAATAAAAATATAAGACTCGAAATATAAAATTAACAAATTAGTTACAATAGCAATATGAATCGAGCGTCGATGTTATAACACATTTATTTATTCATTATACAATAAAACAGTATGAAACAAATAAAAAGAAGAGATAGCGAACATTTCGACTTTATTTTTGTTTCATTCTTCAAATGTGATGATGTGATAAAAATATAACAAAGGTGTTACATATCTGAATCAATTAGATAGGATGCCATCCAAAGTAATACTAAATATCTCATTATCTTGACGATGCCTATATAAAATAAAAATAAAACAAGATAAATGTAAACTAATATGAACATAGATGGAAATAAATACTAAAATTTAATGTGAAAGGATTAAGCAGATGCAAAGATTTAAATGTCCATTTTTAAAAAATTTTTAAATAAATATGAACTGAACATACAGTCAAAAAGAAATAAAAATTAAAGAAATCAGAAATTAAAACATCTATGAAATTAAGACATCCAGGTATCGAAGACAATAACGAGCCAAGGAAACAAATGGGAACAAATCAACATCTCCAAAGAACGGCTAGTCTTTAACGAATAGATGTGACTTATTTATAAACGATAAAGTGAGTCAAATGATAAATAAATGTACACATAAGTAAAGTCGCAGATTTGTAAGATAGAAAACTATAAAATTAAATTAAATTAAATTAAATTAAATTTAAATTTTTGGCAAGTTGTTTACAATATTTAAATAAATTTCTGATAAATGTTCAGTATCCGTTTGCAAATTTAAATCATTCTTTTGCCTTTTTATATATAGCATTTCAGAAATCAATCTTTTACTCAAAAATGGTTCCCGATCTAAAATCTGTACATTCTCCCAAAGCATGATCAAAATCAATCCTGTGATTAGTGATAACAGGATGAGTATCAGTATTGCGTCTAATGTGACTGCGATGTTCGTTGATTCTGGTATGCAATTGTCTATTTGTTTGTCCAACATAAGATACATCACAATCCATACAATTTAATTTGTATATAACATTCGTAGAATTAGGAACAGGAAGAAGAGAGTCCTTATGAATCTTGATGAAGCTTTTCATTTTGTTGATGCTGAAGTACAAGAGTCATATCCAAATCCTTAACGATATGTTTAAAGCGCTTGGATATTGAAGGAACATATGGTATCGAAATATGTAATAGAATCGCGTGTATTTATGCTTTGGATATTATTCTAAGGAATCTGATTTAGAAATGAGTTTCTTAAGACGATCAAACCATGTGTGGAAAATAAAATTGTTGGGTATATTGCGCCTTCTGACAGGCGCTGAGCACCACTGATTCTTAGAATATATAATTCTTAGAATAGACGTTTCTAGAAGTTGCGCTGGCCGGCTTATCTCTTAGCCAAGGACAGCTACACCGGATGCAGTTCGAAGAATCGCCCGAACGACTGCACACGGCACGGGAGTAGGAGGAGATAAAAGGCCGACCGAGAGACGGACCGTCGGAGAAGCATACGTGTGGTCAACGTGAACGGAGCATAACGACATGCTCGAATCTTCTACCACTTCGGACGTTCGCTAGCAAGATATAATATTGAGACATAACGACATTGAGCATTCCCCGAGAAACCACTCCGAGAACACAACAATCCAACGACTCCCACAACGATTAACCATCACAACAAAAATTTAAAAGATATCTATTATTCAAAAGAATGTTGATAGCCATTTTAATATTTTTATGATGGAAAACAGGATGGGAAAAGAGACAGACGGAAAACCCTCTATCAAACCAATAACTGTACCTTTTTTTTGTTAAAAAGAATGCTGAGACATGAAGTGAAGGTATAGATCATCGGAAAAGGTATCTTTATGATACCAGTCAAAAATTATAAAATTATTGTCAAAAATTAAAGTCACATCTATAAAGTTAATTTTATAGTCTTCAACGATTTCCATTGCGAATTGTAGACGAAAATGAAAAGAATAAAAAGTGTCAAGAGTGTGATTAGAAAAATGAAGAAGAATGGCTAAAAGAACATCATCTACCTTATCATCATACCTTAAATAAAAGGGAGGACCAAATTTTAAAGAACGGAGCGCTTTGTTTTCCAAATTCTGCAACACAATGTCGGCTACAATAGGAGACAAAGGGGTTCATCGGCGTGCTAAAAGATTGTTTGTAGGTGACATCGTTAAAGGTGAAAAAGGATGAATTCAATATAAACTTAACTGCTGAAAGAAATTCATTGCAAGTATCGCAATTTGGCGAGATATAACTCCATCTGGAAGAAACACTGTCAAATCTGTTGGCACATTAGCGAAAAGAGAAATCACATCCAGCGAGACTAATCTGAAGTTGTTATCGAGATGTGTATTAGACAGTTTTTTAACCACATCATAACTATTGGAAACGTGACTATGAGAAACCGGAAAACTTTTGATCATAATCTTATGTAAATATGCGGCTAAAAAATGCAATGGACTGTTTATGGATGAAACAATTATTCTAAATGGGCAGTTCGGTTTATGTATTTTGGATAAACCATAAGCTCTCGGTAGAGTGCCATCACTATAATAAAGTGCCTTATAAATGGAAGCTGAGATAAAATTCGAATTTTTTCATCTAATTAAAATTTTTCATAAACTGGTTGTTATCTTCTTGACAAGGCTTCTTTCAACCATCATATACGTGTTGGTATCCATCAAAAGCTTTTCAATTTCTCTAATTGAAATTTAAATTTCTGTCTTTGTCCAAAGCAACTGTGACATTAACTTTGTCTGCGCGAATCAAAATTAAATGATTGTCATTAAGAAACTTGACTGTAATTTTCAGTCTATTCAGAGTCCGGTCAAAATCGTCTCTGTTGACTGAGTAAGAAAGTAAATTGTTTATAATATCTAACGATCGATTTCGAATAGCCCATTGATTGACTGCAGGAAGCTTTCTTATGTTGTTTTCGAAACTTTTGATGAACTCCATAGTTAGCATGTCATTATTATATACTGAAAGACTGAGATTCTCGTCCAGCTGTAACAAAGATTGTACATCATTCGGGATTTTAAAAGACGATAAATTAACAAACCATTTGTTGTTAATGTCACAAAAGGAAAAGTTGTTATTATTAAAAGAACCAGAATCAATCTTAATTTCTATAATGTCATCAGATTGAAGGGTTTTGGAAGCTTAAAGGAAAACTTCATATTGTTTATGTTGTGTTTCGTGCTAATTGTTGTGTTTGTTAGTTGATTTTCGGATAATGTTAAATGTCGTTGTATCTTAATATTATGTCTTGACTCCACGAACAGTCCAAAGTAGTAATAGAAAATTCGCGCATTATGCTCCGTTCACGTCGACCACACGTATGCTTCTCCAACGGTTCGTCTCTCGGTCGGCCTTTTAATACCTTCTCGCACTGTTGTGCCGTGTGCACAGTCGCCCGAGCGATTCTCCGAACTCCATCCGATGCAGATGCCCTTGGCTAAGAGATGCCGGCCGGCGCGACTTCTAAGAAACATATTCTAAGAAGCATATATTCTAAGAAACGTATATTCTAAGAAACATATAATGCATCGTCAATCAGTAGTGCTTAGCACCTGTCAGAAGGCGCAATATACCCAACAGTTTAGATTTCCAAAGTTACTAGGCGTAGAAGAGAAACTACAAAAATAACGTATAGAATCTAACTTCCGGTTCAAAGCATTCATTCATACTTCAGCATCAACAAAATGAAAAGCTTCATCAAGGTACATAAGGGTCCTTTTCCTGTTTTTAATTCTACGAATGTTATATACAAATTAAATTGTATGGATTGTGATGTATCTTATGTTGGACAAACAAATAGATTGCATACCAGAATCAACGAACATCGCAATCACATTAGACGCAATATTAATACTCAGTCTATCATCACTAATCACAGGATTAGTTTTGATCATGCTTTTAATTGGGAGAATGTACAGATTTTAGATCGGGAACCATTTTTGAGTAAAAGATTGTTTTCTGAAATGCTATATATTATATAAAAAGGCAAAAGAATGGTTTAAATTTGCAAACGGATACTGAACGTTTACCAGAAATTTATTTAAATATTGTAAACAACTTGCCAAAAATTTAACATAGTTTTCTATCATAATAAATAGATCTGCGACTTTACTTATGTGTACATTTATTTATCATTTGACTCACATTACCGTTTATAAATAAGTCACATCTATCCGTTAAAGACTAGTTGTCATTCTTTGTCTTTGGAGATGTTGATTTGTTCTCATTCGTTTCCTCGGCTCATCATTGTCTTCGATGCCTGGAAATATGTCTTAATTTCATAGTTTTAATTTCTTTAATTATTACTTCTTTTTGAATTTATGTTTAGTTCATCTTTATTTAAAAATTTTTAAAAAATGGACATTTAAATCTTTGCATTTTCTTAATCCTTTCACGTTAAATTTTAATATTTATTTCTATCTATATTCATATTAGTTTACATTTATCTTGTTTTATTTTACATAGGCATCGTCAAGATAATGAGATACCGAGACATTTAGTATTACTTTGGACGGCACCTTATCTAATCGATTCAGATATGTAACACCTTTGTTATATTTTTATCATATCATCACATTTGCGCTGAAGATGAAATAAAAATAGAGTCGGAACGTTCGCTATCCCTTCTTTTTATTTGTTTCATATTTTTTCATTGTATAATAAATAAATGTGTTATAACATCAACGCTCGACTCGTATTGCTATGATAACTAATTTGTTATTTTATTTATATTATATTTAATACTTTAAAAGGCAAATGATGCGCACACAATGTCATGTGTCTAATGTAAAATTTGTTTAATTTATTTTGACAAACACATTTTGATAAAAACATAAAACTTACATGAAAAATATTGAAACTCAAAGTGATCACACCAAATATTATTAATAACAAGACTGATGTCTCCAATTTAGATGTTAAATAATTCGAAAATCTTTAAAAATAAGAAAATATATTATTACGCATACTGTATATATGTATTATGGAATAGATACCAACTTCATAGCCTTACGATGAATATCTATAGCATAAATTATATCCTTATGAATCAAGCTCTCTTTTTGTAAATTAATATCTTGCGATATATAATTCTGCATTGCATTCTGGATACGGTAACTATGAATAAATTTACAAAATTAGTTTTCAGATAGAATGATTTTAATTTTAATTCATATAATATGCAGTCAATTAAAGACTGCCTTTATAATATTATATAAAGGCTAATATAAGTAAATCAGCATTTGTATATTTTTTAGATTATTAAACATATTTTATTTTGTTATACTATTGTTTAAGTAATGCTTCATACAATTTGAAGCACATTATAAATCGTATTTTAATATTTTTAATAATATTTATATAAGTTTTTGCGATGTTTTTCGCATTTCAGAGTCGTTTTTCTATTAAAACTTTATGAAATTAAAAAAAAATTATTATTAATGTAATTATTTAAATATATTTGAAATACTGTGTAGTTTCAAATACGGAATAAAGTTTATTTCAAATTTTCAATTATTTTAATAGCAGAATTAAAATAATATTATTTACTTATATCCTGTTAAACATATCAATATTATATTTTCATCCTTGAAAATAATTATTTTACGTTTCAAGAGAACAATTAACTTAATTATTATTGATTAAATAATCCAAGTTTTTTAATAACAATTTCATAGATTTTGGATATCTTGTATATAAAGTGTGATTCATTTATTTAATGAGATAATTAATTCATCTTTCCGATATATTATTTCGATAATCCAATCCCCCATACAATAGCTATTTCAAAATTGCACAAAAACAATATATAATTATTTTCAACCTTAATATTTTAATTAATTTTGGGCTATTCTTCAGAAAACGATCATGTTCCGATTTGAGTCAAATTTTGTAAATAGTTCCTTTTAGGTATAAAAGAAATATACGAAATGGATTTTTGGCAACTTGAAAATTAAGGCACTTCTTAAGGTCTTTTTCGTAAAAGTGAATATTACCTTTAGACAGCTTATTTGAAAAGATAAATATCTAGAAAATTGGCAACCTCACCAATAACCTTTTCCTTGACATATATAATCAAGATCATGACCTTGAATAACCTTTAATAAGTTTTAATTAGTGAAGTTTTATTAATTTCACAAATGTATATGTACACACAACACGCACGCGCGCGCGTGTGCGCGTTTCAAGGAGGGTTGAAGGCCCCTCTCCTGCAACCACTCCACCGGTAGGGGCCGCATTGCGAAGAGTTCAATCACAATGGATATATCCCAGCAAACACCAAGCAACAGTTATATAATTGTTAGTTGTAATTTCCCACTCAACAATATAACTGTTATATAACATACATGTTGTTGAGTGGAAAATTACAACTAATAGTTATATAACTGTTACTTGGTGTTTGCTGGTATGTTGTAAGTTGTAAAGCGAAGGCCATCTTGCCTACCAGCGGGGTAGTTGCGGGAAGAGGGACTAAAAGTGATGCGGTGTAGACTCCGTTTCGCGTGGAAAGTTACAAACCTATGTAGAATCTTACTTATAATAGACTTCGTTTCGCGCTGAGTTATGGATGTATATTTATGAATATATATGAATATATAATCAAAACAATCAGAAATATGATCATGACAATATATAGCAAAGTCATTTCGAACAAACTGTCTAAAGGTAATATTCACTTTTAGGAAAAAATGCTTAAAAAGTACCTTAAATTTCGAGTCGCCAAAAATCCTCCTCGTGTACTTCTTTTGTACCAAAAAAGAATTTATTTACAAAATTTAACTAAAATCGGAGCATGATAGTTTTCGGAAGAACAGCCTAATTTTGTATTAATACTTTACCTAGCAATTCTAAACATTCCGCAAAAATGTTGAAAATATGTAAGGAGCATTGTTCCGGTTGCTACTACTGCAGCAATTCCTACGTAGATAGCAACATTTATATATAATTGCCGTAAATATTGCCAGGAATATTGTTTTTGTTTTACAAAATTAGTCTGTATATGACGCTGTTGAAACTTGTCTGCTGGTAAGATAATGTCAAAAAAATCCGACCAGATTGGGGTAGATATATGAACGCATACGATGAAAAAGAAAATTGCTAAATAATAATATAAACAAGTAATATGTTAATATTATAGTAATAAAAACTCGTGCACTTTAAGCGCTATATGACACTTTACTTTTACATAATTTAAAATACTTTTATTTTATGTAAAGGCTTTTGTAATAAACTTAGTTCATTAATAAAATTGAAAAATGTACTACAAAACGTAATTAAAGAGACATTTTCTCACTTATTAAAATAATCGTATAATATTTCGCATTGTTTCCATATTTTTCAATGATCATGAGTTCATTGTTGTCCTTTATATCATCATAAATAAGCTGGAGTTGTTTTATTAAATATATTACCTACATTATTTGTAACAAGCTTTTATTCTATTTATCTTTTTATAAAATATAATAAAGACTACTACGAAGTTTTAAAATAAATGTTTATTTATTATATGAACATACATTACGATATAATAAATATATGACTTACTGTTTCGTCATTAATGTAAAATGAGTTGTATGTTAGTGTGAAACTAATACAAGCAAATGCGGGAGATAGAATCTTAATAACAATGTTAATAGTAAATTTTGAAGTTAGAAATATTGTAAACTGTAAATAATAATTTCTTTCAAAATAATTTATATAACAAGTATCTTTATTTTTTATTAATAAATTATAAATTCTATGTTGTTATAGTTTACTTATCTCCTGGCAATATAATAAAATAATTTTATATAATAATTTTTTAAATAAATAATTTTTTGTAAGAGAGAAACAAATATATGGCATTAGTGATATAATTATATTTATATTATTACATGGTATTAATAAATATATTTGTATATTTACATTATTATATATAGTCTGAGATATAATACATTACAAATATAAAATTTTATTTTTTTTATAATAAAATATTCAATGCAAATTGAATGTAAAAATAAGAAATTATCATAAAGATGATGAGATAATATACTTACAACATTAGAATATATGATATTTAATATATTTAATATATATAATATATTAAATAATATATTTAGGATGAAATATATTCTTATAAATAATCATAATTTTCGATTGATTTTTTATGAGCAGAAATCTTTACATATTATCAACTCACATACAAGTTTTATTAGATTATATTAATAAACATTTGTTAATATTATAAATATCTTTATTTTATAGATTATAAATTTATAATAAGATCAAATCCAAATATTTATGAATATATAAATAAAGAATAATACTTTACTATAACTTAATAATAATTTATACTCTATATTCACGATATAACATCTGAAATAATTTATTTTATGCTCTCTAATGCTTTTCATCTATCTTTATGGTCTATTTTAAGAGAGCTCTTTTTACATTCACTTGAATAATACTTTATATTATTTAATTGCACTTCTTCGGAGTTTCAGAAGTATCTCCGATATTCAATTGCTTACTTCAATTGATATCTCTTTTAAATAAATAGATTGAGAAATTTTGCCAGATAGAAAAAAAGTAGTTCACATATACACGCAAACACACATACACAAAATTGGATTTTAGAATTCATATAATGCATACCATAATTAAAATATATTTTAATACATACTTGAGATGCAATAAGGATTGCTTCAATGCTAAAAAAACAGATTGATTGAAATCGTGTAAACGTTGATTTCTGATAAGGCCATAAACCAATAATCAACAGTAAAATTCGGTTAAGATTAAAATACCGATCTTCAATACTGATCATTTCTCTGCTAGCATTAGAACACATTTGACAAGGATGAAGTCGACGGATATTTGCTTATCCCCACCATTAAATTGGTTGATTAAATATTCCCAAAGTCCTCTTTTCTAGTATAAATTATTATGCTCATATAATATAAGTTAATTTTCGTAAAAAGTACCATAATTGTACCAAATGCAACACCAAAGAACACGGAGTATGACTATAAAACGGAACACCTGCAATTTAATATTATTTTGTCGAGAGGCAGCCATCAATTAAGCGATCGATTTAACACCGAATGAAATTAAACACATGTTGTTTTCACATAACATTAACGGAAAAAAGTGTATGAGTTGCGAAAGTGACGCAAGTGTAGTCATCATTTTTCAACCGCGCATATCCACGTATTTAGATATAGTATATGTTTCTTTGTATTATATGCAATCCTTCAGAATAAACAAACTTTGAAACTGTAACATTATTAAGAACTATAAACTGTAATGTTATTATTAATTGTGAAAGAATTATTTGTTATTGTTTCCTAATAACTACATAATTTTTCATATATATTTACCATTTACTTATTTTATTCAGTATGTATGTGTTTGTTGTGTATTATGTTTATATTGTGCGTGTTTTACAGACCTTTTAAAACATGCGTTTCAGCAAAGTCTAAAAAAATAAGGCAATGTTGTTTGTCTAAAAACTTCCTCTAATTTTTTAACTATTTCGAAACTGTTTTCTATGAGCTCCTGAATTATGCATGATTTTGTGTAAGGATGGTGGACACGCATACAGAGGATTATTTATCGACGAAACAATAATGCGTAATGGGATATCTTTTTTGTGGATTTCGGATAAATTATAAGGGAGTATGCCATCGCTAAGAAATAAAGATTTCATTTTATCTGGAGAAATATAATTTCGCTTTCTCTTATTATTTATTTCATAAACGTGAATTATTGAGGATTTGAACTACGACTAATCATTAAATTAATTAATTTTTTCATTTATGAAAATATTGTTATTATAAATTTTCATTTTGTTGATATTAAATTTATACATTTTTATTTGTTATATTCTATTTGTTTGACCATAAAGTATATTATTTTTGATAATTATTTACTTATTACTATACGGACCACCTCCCGATTTCAATAATTCTCACTTATGTTGTCATCATCACTCTGAGTAATGTTACCAAGGTTTTAATAGGTGGTCATCATCATGTTTATTATTCAAAAATATAAACAAAAGAAGTTTCATAAAGTCATTAATACATTTATCGAAAGAAAAGTCAATTGTTGCATAATTTCACATAGATTTGTAACTTTCTTTACAAAGTGAAGTGTATCCCGCATCACAAAAACAGGTTGGTGAGTAAGGTTATATTTTGAAAGTGGAACCCCCTGCAGAGGGGGAGGGCAGAACATACTGTACCTACGCATGTATTTCCTAAGATGAAGCAAAATTTACTCTTAATAGAGGTCAAAATTAAGTAAACTTTGTTTTATCTTGAAAACTGCGTGAACAGTGTTCCCTTCTCGCCCGCAGGTAGGGGCTTTACTTTCAGAAGATATAACATATCACATTTTTCTAATCGGCGAATATTGTTTTCTAGCAATTATTCGTTAGGCTGGAAAATGTGTGAATGCTCTTCACAGGATATGCGTCGATGCCGTTGCCACAGATTCCGAGAAAATGTAGAAAATTATTAGGGCTAATACATGAAACTTTTGGCCCTGATAAGGATAATGCAGGGATGCCATAGTAATGGATATCCTATCATCATCAATATGGAACCTTATTAAATATTACTAAGGACATATAATTAAAAAAACTAATAGTTATCCGATGTTTAATTTATAGTTTAATATAAGGTTTTATTAAATTATTTTATTAATTAATTTTGAAACTCAGGCTTTAATAAAAATAACTAAGAAGGCCTTGTAAGGATTTTTTAACTGTGTCGCATTTTTAAAATGAAGAATTCATGTAGTACTAATTTATAAAAAACTCAAAAGAAGTTAATAATATTGCATTAATAATAACATTAATAAACAAATAATTTTTATTAAAAATATTTTATTTATTTCATACTTTTGATTATACAAAATAAAAAAATTTATAGATACATATATATACATTATCGCCGCTAGGTGGCGAAAGGAAAAAAGCTTAACCCGAAAGCCTAATCCGAAAGTAGAATCCAAGACAGTATATAAGGCCGAGGCACAGGCGAGTCACAGTTTATCGGTCAAAGAAGGTATTAGCTCGAAGACTGTTATAGCCGCATCTTTTCTATTTTTTGCGAGAAGAGCCCTAGAGCTGTAAAAATTAATCGCAAACGGTTAGTTTTTTTAAGATGAGCGTCTCTCTCCGTGTTTGTGAGCGGTAGGCTGACTTGACGATCTTGACAAGTGATTTCTCTTTTCTCATTACTTATTGGTTAAGATTTTTTCACTTGAGAAGGACCAAAACCCATGGTCGAAACGTTGTGATTCTTTATCAACCAATAAATTGCCAGTGTGGTCGATCTAAATTACGTTATTTTATTTTATCTACTGGCGACTTTCAAGAATTTAATATTTTTTTAAGATGAATTCTCATATATGTATCGTAGAAGACAGAGTAAATATCCATGCAGAAATGAATATTAATTGCGGACAATATAAAATTTTCTTATGAGATTCTGATAGTTTCCATATAGGGTCCTGATAATATTTTCCTATCAGGTCCTAAAGCGTCATTTGTTACAAGCCATGTAGGGTCCAAGAGTTCTATACCTAGGGCCCAGTTAATTTTAAAGCATATTAATCAGGTCTTTTTTAAAACCTTATTATTTTTTCTACACGGGATGGATTCTGTCACTCGTTGATCAAATGAGCGCAAAGACAATTCCGACCTCCTTCCATATACATCCCTATCTTTTTCTGGTTTCTAATCCAACCCGTGTTTGTGATGCAGGATACACTTCATTTTGCATAGAAAGTTACAAATGTAACATTTTTCGCGCACAAATAGTTTAATAACTCATCATATTTTGTTGTTAAAGTGAGAAACTCGCTTTAACAACAAGGAAGAAATTCATGTTAATTGTACAAGCTTAGAAATTCATGTTAACTGTATAACAATCTGTCGTGTACTAACTCACCTTTTCTTAAATATTTTCAAAGTCATAAGAAATATCAAAAACATAGAAGTCTATGATTGTTCCATTACCTGATTTCAATATAAGCAAAGTAAACAATGTCAACCGATAACATAGTTTATATATAGTGTCATAAAATTATATATTATTCATTAGATACTTTTTGTTTATAACTTTTTAATAAACAAAGACCGCAGACTAAAACCTTTACAACATTATTCAGATTGATGATCTTGATAACATATATGAGAATTATTGAAACCGAGAGGTATGTATAAGTAAATAATTATCTTATTTTTACATCACTAGATTCCAATTATATATATTTTTTACTATAATTATTGGACTGAATACATAACAGTAAAGTAAGATACAGATGTCTTTATCAGCTGTAAGAAAATATGCATTTATTTCTTTCTGTGATATATTACCTAATACGTGACATATTACATATGAAATGTTTTGTACCGTGGCAAAGCATTCTAAAGATGCTATAAACAATCCACCAATGCTTAGTCCAAAAGTTTTGTTACCTCTTTGCAACAGAAACAGTATTAGCTTTTGTATATGTAAAGGAGCTGTATACCAGCAGACATTATATCTATTATATGTGAAAATATAATGAATCAATAAAACTTTAAGAAAAGTGAATAGACCTAAAGTGTATATATTCATTTTGTGCACTTTTTGAATTTACATTTTTAATTAACATTTATATACGTATAAAAAAAGTATATAAAATTAAATAATCTGAAGATATTTCTTACGCTGCAGCATATACGTCATTATTATGATCTATAATTTGTTGTCCGACAAAGTTAGATAAAAACATGTACAATATACAAACAATTACAATGTAAATAGGTAATAAAAATTGTTCGAAGTTAAATCTTGATGCTGCAACCTGGAACACCTAATATATACATTATAAATCTTAAGGTTATAATGTAAATTTATAAAAGGATTATAAAAGGGTTAAAAAAATTTTTTAATTATAATTAAATAATCTGTTATATTTTAAATCAGTATTAAAGCCTAATCCTTCTTTTTTATACAGGTATATTTATGAGATTAAATTTCGAAACATTATAAAACTTATTAAATATATATAATAAGAACAATATTAAATATATATATATTAATAATAGGTTCTTAACTACACTTATAATTTTTAAAAAATAAATCGATTACTAGTTAAAATACAATAAGTAAAACAAAATCTTAATATTCATACAAATCTCAATATAAATGAATTTATAAATTTTTATGTTATTTAAAGCAATAATATTGCGAATTATTATTTAAAAATTAATAATTTTTAACTAAATTTTTTTATATCCGAAAATATTACCAAAACTATGATAAATTACATTTAAAGATTAATATTAGATAGAATTATATTATTTATATTATTAGAATGTTATATTACGTATCGCTAGAATAGAAATATCGGTAAAAAGACGATTAAGTACATTTAGTATAAGACAACATATTACAAAATCCGTCTCTAAAAAAAGGCATGTTATTGATAGTATTGCCTTTTTCTTCATGATGCTGATTGGTTATCGATTTGTTGTGTTTATATTTGTATCATCACTGCGATGGTTAACAGTTTTTTTAAATTAATTGTGTTTTTTATTTTATTTATATTATATTTAATACTTTGAAAGGTAAATGATGCGCGCGCAACGTAATGTGTCTAATGTAAAATTTGTTTAATTTATTTTGATAAATACATAAAACTTACTTGAAAAATATTGAAACTCAAAGTGATTACTCCGAATATTATTAATAGCAAGAACGACATCTCAAATTTAGATATTAAATAATCTGAGAATCTTTAAAAATAAGAAAATATATTATTACGTATACTGTATATATATTATGCAATAGATACCAACTTCATAGCCTTACGATGAATATCTATAGCATAAATTATATCCTTGTAAATCAAACTCTCTTTTTGTAAATTAATATCTTGCGACATATAATTCTGCATTGCGTTCTGGATACGGTAACTATGAATAAATTTACAAAATTAGTTTTGAGATAAAATGATTTTAATATTAATTTATATAATATGCAGTCAATTAAAGACTGCAACGTTTATAATATAAAGATTAATATAAGTAAATCAGCATTTGTATATTTTTTAGATTATTAAAGATATTTTATTTTGTTATACTTTTGTTTAAGTAATGCTTCATACAGTTTGAAGCACATTATAAATCATATTTTAATATTTCTAATAACATTTATATAAGTTTTTGCGATGTTTTTCGTATTTTAGAGTCGTTTTTCTATTAAAACTTTATGGAATTTAAAAGAAATTATTATTAATGTAACTATTTAAATGTAACTTTATTTAAATGTATTTGAAATAATGTGTAGTTTCAAATACGGAATAAAGTTTATATCAAATTTTCAATTAATTATTTTAATAGCAGAATTAAGATAATATTATTTACTTATATCCTGTTAAACATATATCAATTATCTTCATCTTTGAAAATCATTATTTTACGTTTCAGGAGAACAATTAAGTTAATTAAACAATCCAAGTAACAATTTAATAACAATTTCATAGATTTTGGATATCTTGTATATAAAATGTGATTCATTTATTTATGTCATTTATTTATTTATTTATTTATTTATTTATGTCATTCATTTATTTATTTATTAATGAGATAATTCCCAAATAACACACGGATTTCTTTTGAATCTCCTAAGGATGTCCTACACAGATAAAAAGATATCTTGAGAATATCTGTTTGTAATCTTCGAATATTCTGAAGATATCCTCAGAAATAGAAAATGAGCGCCTTACATAAAGCTTAGATATATCCTCAGAAGATTCTATTTCAAGATCCTAAAGATATTTGCAGGATATCCATAAGAAATCTTATAACTCTTGAAACGTCTACACTATATCCTATATTAGTCCATAATATATCGTTGAGGTGCTTTATATGCTAGTTTCAGGATTAATTTAGGTTATACTCAGCATATTTTTTCACATATTTTATATCGCGTTGCTTGATTTGGTAGTTTATATGCCGAATATTTTGTATAATTAACTCATATATAATTTTTTAAATTCCTTCTTACATAATCCTGAAAACATATGCTGGATATAATCTAAATTATTCCTTCAAATAGCATATACAGGGTGTCCGTCGATTTTCGACCTTAACGAAAAAAATAAGTAGATTGGCTCAAATTAAGAAAAAATTATCTATATTGTTTTGGGATTGTCGCAATAATTACGGAAAAATTAAATAAAGAAGATCGGCCAATCTGCGTGAATAGAAGCGCGCGGCGACGAGAGTCGTCCCACAGTAATCCGATACTAGTCGCGCCGCGAAGCGGTGGGCGGGTCGCTCGAGACATGATACGATATATCGCAATACCGCGCCGAAAAATGACCCGTCCTTTTAGCGGCGAGAAAATGATGCGCTATCATTTCCACACCACCTTGCGGTAAATAGCATGGTGCGCTTTTTTTATAGTGGTTTCCCCCATAGGCCTATTCCACTCTCAATTTGAAAATTATTCAAAATGCCATTACTATACGCTGAATACATCATAAATGTAAAAAATTAATGGTGACAGTACCTTTACAAAAATTAATCCGTGATTGAAAATCCTTCGATAATATGTATTGCACACGTTGATAATGATACGATGATAAAATGCTTCACGAATCCTTTCTTCATCTCGTACGAAAGCGCACTGCTGGACCGATTATCCTGATATTATGCACGATACGCAGTTTCACATAATTATTGCACAATACATAAAATTTTACGGCCACTTGATTTTCGTTAACGCCTGGGAAATGATTCCATATAAATTGCGGCCGCACGATAAGTATTTCCGCTAGTCCGTATGCCACAATCATATTCGTATATTCCTGCAGAATATACCTCATTTTCACTGTTAATTTATTACGCAAACACAAGATTTTTATTAAAACATCTTAGCTCTCGCACACTGTTATCACACGTATCATTATCAACGTGTGGAATACATTTTATCGAAGGATTTTCAATCACGGATCAATTTTTGTAAAGGTACTGTCACCATTAATTTTTTACATTTACGATGTATTCAGCGTATAGTAATGGCATTTTGAATAATTTTTAAATTGAGAGTGGAATAGGCCTATGGGGAAACCACTATAAAAAAAGCGCACCATGCTATCTACCGCAAGGTGGTGTGGAAATGATAGCGCATCATTTTCTCGCCGCTAAAAGGACGGGTCATTTTTCGGCGCGGTATTGCGATATATCGTATCATGTCTCGAGCGACCCGCCCACCGCTTCGCGGCGCGACTAGTATCGGATTACAGTGGGACGACTCTCGTCGCCGCGCGCTTCTATTCACGCAGATTGGCCGATCTTCTTTATTTAATTTTTCCATAATTATTGCGACAATCCCAAAACAATATAGATAATTTCTTCTTAATTTGAGCCAATCTACTTATTTTTTTCGTTAAAGTCGAAAATCGACGGACACCCTGTACATATAAGTATTCCAAAAAAATTGTATTCTCAAGGAGAATATGCCACTTATCTTTAGAATATATTTTATTAAAATAGGCACCAAGAGAATCCTCTTAAATTAAGAGGAAAATCTTCTAAAGAGATATTCTTATTAAATATTCTTATTAGATATTCCTAATATACAGAGAAAAATATTTCTTTGGATTTAATACATTTTGCTGAAGTCAAATAAATTTAATTATTGATCTAAAAGTTTCTTTCCGTCTAATTTCAAATAATCTGTTTCATATTCTGAATCCCAACAAAGAATCCAGATTATTAAATAAATTATTTTAAATTCAGTTTGAAATTAAATCTGTGTATGAACAACGTCCTCTTTTTCGCATCACTGATAAGAAAAAAAAATACTTTATATCTTAATACAAGTTAATACAAGTCTTTTATATACATTTTATGATAAATATTGAATGCAAGAAAAGTTAAGAGTGGAGTTGCCGCATAGCGGCAAATGAAGGAATATGTGTCATTGCACGCATGTTGCACACGCGGAAATCAAGTTGCGGTGTAGAAATCGCAAATTAAAAATATATTCTTATTTATTAAGAATATTTACTAAGAGA
Organism: Camponotus fellah; assembly: GCA_030586385.1. Lineage (NCBI taxonomy): Eukaryota > Metazoa > Arthropoda > Insecta > Hymenoptera > Formicidae > Camponotus > Camponotus fellah. The sequence continues at coordinate 1,329,169 of JAPIVC010000952.1, forward strand.
ATTATAAAGTATACATTTCAAGAATACAATTTTTCGGTGTATCGATCACATATTTTCTGAAGTAATTCGGGATGTAATGAGAAACACAAAAAGATATCCTTAAAATATCTCTTACAGTTCCGCAGAACTCCCTTAAGAGATTCAAAAAATATCTTGAGCTGTTTGGCTTTATATCATATCCTGAATAAATCTCGCGTATATCTCAAGAATATTTAAGATATATTCAAAATCATTCTTGGATATCTTGTGCTGTTTGGGTTACTTCATCTTTCCGCATATTTGATAAATTATTTCAATAACCTAATATAAATAGCTGTTTCAAAATTGCACAAAAACAAAATATAATTATTTTCAACCTTAATATTTTAACTAATTATGTATATAATACTTTACCTAGCAATTCTAAACATTCCGCAAAAATGTTGAAGATATGTAATGAGCATTGTCCCGGTTACTGCTACTGCAGCAATTCCTGTGTAAATAGCAATATTTATATGCAGTTGCTGTAAATGGGAATATTGTTCTTGTTTCATAAAATCAGTCGAAATCTCCATATGACGCTGTTGAAACTTGTCTGCTGATAAAATAACGTCGAAAAAATCCGACCAGATTTGGACAGATATATGAACAGATACGATGAAAAAGAAAAACACTAAATAATAATATAAACAAATAAATGTTAATATTATAGCTCTAAAAACTCGTGCATTTTAACTTAAGCGCTATATAATAATTTACATGATTCAAAATAATAAAATAATAAAATTTTTATTTTATAAGGCTTGTGTAATAAACTTGGCGCTTGAATTTGAAATATGAACTATGAAACATAATTAAAGCGACATTTTCTCACTTATTAAAATAATCGTATAATATTTCCCATTGTTTCCATATTTTTCAACGATCATGAATTCATTGTTGTCTTTTATATCATCATAGATAAGCTGGAGTTGTTTCATTAAATATATTACCTATATTATTTGTAACAAGCTTTTATTCTATTTATCTTTTTGTAAAGTATAAAGACTGCTACGAAGTTTTAAAACAAATGTTTATTTTATATATGAACCTTTATTACGATAACAGATATAATAGATGTAATAGATATTACGATAAGTATAATAGATAACTTACTGTTTCGCCATTAATGTAAAACGAATTGTATGTTAGTGTGAAACTAATGCAAGCAAATGCTGGAGATAGAATCTTAATAACAATGTCAATAGTAAACTTTGAAGTTAGAAATATTGTAAACTGTAAATAATAATTTTCTTCAAAATAATTTATATAACGAGTATCTTTATTCTTTATTAATAATTTATAAATTCTATGTTGTTATAGTTAACTTATCTCATGGCAATATAATAAATTAATTTTATATAATAATTTTTAAATAAACAATTTTTTGTAAGAGAGAAACAAATATATCGTATTAGTGATATAATTATATTTATATTATTACAACATGGTATTAATAAATATATTTGTATATTTATATTATTATATATAGTCTGAAATATAATACATTACAAATATACAATTTTATTTTTTTATAATAAAATATTCAATGCAAGTTCAATATAAAAGTAAGAAATTATCATAACGATGATGAGATAATATACTTATGACATTAGAATATATTATATTTAGTATATTTAATATATGCAATATATTAAATAATATATTTAGGATGAAATATATTCTTATAAATAATATAATAATTATATAATATTATATAATAATAATATAATAATATCATAATTTTAGATTTTTTATTAAAAATCTTTACAAATTACCACTCATATACAAGTTCCAATAGATTATATTAATAAACATTTGTAAATATTATAAATATCTTTATTTTAGATAGTAAGAGAAAGAAATTATAAATTTAGAATAAGATAAAATCCAAATATATTTATGAATATATAAAGGAATACTTCATATTATTTAATTGCACTTTTTCAGAATTAGTTTCAGAAGTATCTCCGATATTCAATTGCTGATATTTCAATTGATATCTTTTTCAAATAAATTGATTGGGAAATGTTGCTAGGTAGAAAAAAAGTAGCAAACGTATGCACGCAAGCACACATACACAAAATTGGATTTCAGAATTCATATAATGTATACTATAATTAAAACATATTTTAATACATACTTGAGATACAATAAGGATTGCTTCGATGCTAAAAAAACAGATTGATTGAAATCGTGTAAACGTTGATTTTTGATAAGGCCATAAACCAATAGTCAACAATAAAATTCGGTTAAGATTAAAATACTGATCTTCAATACTGATCATCTCTCTGCTGGCATTAGAGCACATTTGACAAGGATGAAGTCGACGGATATTTGCTTATCCCCACCATTAAATTAGTTGATTAGATATTCCCAAGTCCTCTTTTCTAGTATAAATTATTACGCTTCATATAATATAAGTTAATTTTCATAAAATGTATCATAATTGTATCAAATGCAACACGAAAGAACACGGAGTGACTATAAAACGGTACACCTGTAATTTAATATTATTTTGTCGAGGGGCAGCCATCAATTAAGCGATCGATTTAACACCGAATGAAATTAAACACATGTTGTTTTCACATAACATTAACGGAAAAAAGTGTATGGGTTACGAAAGTGACACAAGCGTCATTTAGATATAGTATATGTTCAACCACGCATATCCACGTATTTAGATATAGTATATGTTTCTTTGGAGAAGTCTTCATTGACGCACAATTGGACACATAAGATTGCGCACCGTTCGATTGGACACGTTACATTTGCCCACCGTTCAATTGGACACAGTTCTTTTGCGCACAGTGCTTTTGCAATTAACAATATTACATTTTTTTTTTCGAAACAATTATGTGTTTTCTTTACATCAATTGATTCCTCTCATTATTTTGTACATAAAGGTATTAAGTAAGATAATCAAAAAGTGAATATTTTTACAAGATATTTTACGGTTTATATAAAATTAAGAAATGATTTCAAGCCTCATAACTCAGAAAGTGCTTAATGAAAACTAACTTAATTATAGTGTTTTGGAAAGTTCTCGAGATAAGCTACAAGAATATGCAAAAGTATATGAGGTGTCTCATTTAAAAAATTGGAAGTGACTTTCACGTGACCTTCAGGTGACTCTTCAAAGTCAAACTAATGACACCACCTTATGGGTCCCTTCAAATCATTTAACTTTTGTCTGAAATATTTCTTTCTAAAGTGCATAATTTAAGAAATATTCGACTGGTCCAGGACTTTTGGGACACCCTGTATACATGAAATTACTCGGAAAGATTGACAATATATGTTAAGATCAAGGTCATCGGCGTATAGGTCGCAATTGTCTAGTTTTACCACTGAAAGTCGTAGTGATAAAAATGAAAAATATAGTTCAATGATAAGTCTCTCTAATATTCAATCTCTCTAGGTACGTCAAACGAAATAAATTTGAACGTAACCGAGAACGAGGTGCAGCCTGTAAAAAAGAAAGAGAACAAAGAGCAAGCACAATCAAGACAGCATTTTATACCAAAATTAACACGAAACTTATCTACCATTTAAAAAATTATTAAAATTACAATTGAGATAAATAATAATTCAGAGAAAACTATAACGCAATAGAGATACATACTAGGCTGTAAGCAAAAATCAGGTCGAGAAAGCCAAGCCAAAAATAATGAAAAGATGTGAAAGCGAGAGAGGTCAGGACTAGACTGGATGTGAAAGAAGAAAACAGTTGAGGAAAGAAGTAGGGAAGAAAATCAAAAAAGGAACGAAGAAAGAGAAAGGGGGGAGGAAAAGGAAAGATGACATGAATTAGGAAGAAGATGACAGAAGAGCGAAGGTTTTGAAATAGGAAGACATTTATTAATGATAGGTAGATAAGAATCGTCCAACAAGGAGATATCATTTCGGATGTTTAAAGTATTTTTCTGTTGGCAAATATGCAACATCTCGGAAACTAGTCTTTTTTTGTAGGAAGGTTCTTGATCTAATATTATCGTATCATCCCAGTTGAAATTATATCCCAACAATCTATGCATCGAAACTATTGTAAGGTTATCAGACGATTTGTTAATATTCGAACGGTGTTCTTTTAGTCTGGTAATTAAACGACTACCCGTCTGCCCTACATCTGATGCGTTATAATCATTACAGGGGATTTTATAAATAACGTTTGACTGATAAAATTTAGGTAATGGATCTTTGTGTAATTTAATGAACCCGTTTAATTTATTATTAATTGAAAATGCTAGTTATTGTGTAAAGTCGTGTAAAACCTTCTAGGAATGCCTTTAATGAAAGGGATGACAAAAAATGTAGATTATGGGATGGAGGGGAAAAGAAAGGTAAGTTATGGTTGCTATTAAAAATCAAAAATTTAAGTCTGCGTAAAATAATTCTATGTATAAAATGTATAGGATAGGCATTTTCAAGAAATATGTTAATAATATATGTATATATATATATATATATATACAGGGTGTATCTTAAAAAACTACCACGAAGCAAAAATAGCGTTATTCCTGATTAAAACCCGAGTCGAAAAGTCCTGAATCATTTTTTTCCAAGATTCATTAAATAACACAGGCCCACAAAAAAAAGTACCCTGTGCTGGCGATCTGACTAGGCTAGTCTTATGTATTTTAGCCCGCTGAATTCGAATCTGATGTCAGAATTGCTCCATCACGTCACAGTTTTTTTTAAATCTCAAAAATAGACGAAAATTTCGTAAAAATCGACATTCTAGGAGAATAAGACTGCGCTTCTTGAAGAAAAAGTTACCGAAATCATATTTTAATGTATTTTTAGACATTATAAATCCAAATCCGACCTAGAATATAAATGTTACTCAATTTATGATGCGAGCTAGACTTAATGCCCAAATAATGTGTCTTATGATCGTTTGCGCTTACGCATTCTTTTATCTTCAAATGACCTGTGAAGTAGATTTCTCTGAAGTAGATTCCTCTTTTCTTTCTGCTATATTTTCTCTTTTTAACATCCAACACAAATCAGCCATCATATTTTCATCCCATGATATCGGCGCTCCATTTCTTTAATATACAGGATGTTCGTCGATTTTCGACCTTAACGAAAAAATAAGTAGATTGGCTCAAATTAAGAAGAAATTATCTATATTGTTTTGGGATTGTCGCAATAATTACGGAAAAATTAAATAAAGAAGATCTGCGTGAATAGAAGCGTGCGGCGACGAGAGTCGTCCCACTGTAATCCGATATTAGTCGCGCCGCGAAGTGGGCGGGTCGCTCGAGACATGATACGATATATCGCAATACCGCACCGAAAAATGACCCGTTCTTTTAGCGGCGAGAAAATGATGCGCTATCATTTCCACACCACCTTGCGGTAGATAGCATGGTGCGCTTTTTTTATAGTGGTTTCCCCCATAGGCCTATTCCACTCTCCAATTTGAAAATTATTCAAAAATGCCATTACTATACGCTGAATACATCAGAAATGTAAAAAATTAATGGTGACAGTACCTTTACAAAATTGATCCGTGATTGAAAATCCTTCGAAAAAATGTATTCCACACGTTGATAATGATACGATGATAAAATGCTTCACGAATCTTTTCTTCATCTCGTACACGAAAACGCACTGCTGAACCGATTATTCCGACATTATGCATGACACCCAGTTTCACATAATTATTGCACAACACGTAAAATTGTACGGCCACTTGGTTTCGTTAACGCCTGGGAAATGATTCCATGTAAATTGCGGCCGCACGATAAGTATTTCCGCTAGTCCGTATGCCACAATCATATCCGTATATTCCTGCAGAATATATCTCATTTTCACTGTTAATTTACTACGCAAACACAAGATTTTTTATTAAAACGTCTTAGCTCTCGCACACTGTTATCACACTGCGTACGCCGGCAGCACGCAACTACAGCTGACAGCTGAGCGGACGTGAGTGTAAGCGTACGTGTGAGTTCGACGCTTGCGCACTATGGTTGTCCGCTCAGCTGTAGTTGCGTGCTGCCGGCGTACACAATCTGATAACAGTGTGCGAGAGCTAAGACGTTTTAATAAAAAATCTTGTGTTTGCGTAGTAAATTAACAGTGAAAATGAGGTATATTCTGCAGGAATATACGGATATGATTGTGACATACGGACTAGCGGAAATACTTATCGTGCGGCCGCAATTTACATGGAATCATTTCCCAGGCGTTAACGAAACCAAGTGACCGTACAATTTTATGTGTTGTGCAATATATGTGAAACTGCGTGTCATGCATAATATCAGGATAATCGGTCCAGTAGTGCGCTTTCGTACGAGGTGAAGAAAGGATTCGTGAAGCATTTTATCATCGTATCATTATCAACGTGTGCAATACATTTTATCGAAGGATTTTCAATCACGGATTAATTTTTGTAAAGGTACTGTCACCATTAATTTTTTACATTTCTGATGTATTCAGCGTATAGTAATGACATTTTGAATAATTTTCAAATTGAGAGGGAATAGGCCTATGGGGGGAAACCATTATAAAAAAGCGCACCATGCTATCTACCGCAAGGGGTGTGGAAATGATAGCGCATCATTTTCTCGCCGCCTAAAAGAACGGGTCATTTTTCGGCGCGGTATTGCGATATATCGTATTATGTCTCGAGCGACCCGCCCACCGCTTCGCGACGCGACTAGTATCGGATTACAGTGGGACGACTCTCGTCGCCGCTTTATTCACGCAGATTGGCCGATCTTCTTTATTTAATTTTTCCGTAATTATTGCGACAATTCCAAAACAATATAAATAATTTCTTCTTAATTTGGACCAATCTACTTATATTTTTCGTTAAGGTCGAAAATCGACGGACACCCTGTATATATATATATATATATTATATATATATATATATATATATCAAGGACGATGAGATGAAAATATGATGATTTTTGTTGGATATTAAAAAGAGAAAATATTGTAGAAAGAAAAAAGCATAACAGAAATTCACTTCACAGGGCATTTGAAGATAAAAGAATGTATAAGCGCAGACGATCATAAGACACATTATTCGGGCATTAGGTCCAGCTCGCATCATAAATTGAGTACAACGTTTATATTCTAGGTCGGATTTGGATTTATAATGTCTGAAAATACATTAAAATATGATTTCAGTAACTTTTTTTTCAAGTAGCGCAGCCTTATTACCCTAGAAAGTCGATTTTTAAAGTCGAAATTTTCGTCTATTTTTGAGATTTAAAGAAACTGTGACGTGATGGAGCAATTCTAACGTCAGATTCGAATTCAGCGGGCCAAAATACATAAAACTAGCCTAGTCAGATCGCCAGCACAGGGTACTTTTTTTTGTGGGTCTGTGTAATTAATCAGATTTAAGTATTAAAAAGATTTCTGAAAAGATGAATTGTTTAAAAATTAACACAAAACAGTTTATTTTTTTGCTTATTCAAATCTTCTATGTTGATAACGAGGAAGTTTGTCTTTTTATTGGCACGATTTTATTCATTAATTACTGCTTTATTAAGCATTATGGAAAAAAATGATTCAGGACTTTTCGACTCGGTTTTTAATCAGGAACAACGTTATTTGCTAAGTGGGAGCTTTTTTGATACACCCTGTGTATATATATATATATACACACACACACACACACACACACACACACACACACACACAGGGTGTATTGTATATAAATCAAAAGTGGATCAGCATTTTTATTCATTTTTAATTTCTATATATCCTCTCTCTCTCTCTCTCTCTATATATATATATATATATACATATATATACATATGTATATATATGTATATATATATATATATATATATAAATAATTTTGATTTTGACTTGATTTTGCCATATTATATATTGTCAAAGTAATTATTCTGAATTTTTGTCTAAAAGCCTTTATATGTTTTGCTGTTTTTATTAAAAATTAGAAATAAATAAAAATGCTGATCCACTTTTGATTCATATATATATATATATATATATATATATAAACATATATATACATATGTATATATATATATATATATATGTATATATATGTATGTATATACATATATATATATATATATATATATATATATATATATGAATCAAAAGTGGATCAGCATTTTTATTTATTTCTAATTTTTTAATAAATAACAGCAAAACATATAAAAGGCTTTTAGACAAAAATTCAGAATAATTACTTTGACAATATATAATATGGCAAAATCAAGTCAAAATCAAAATTATTTATAGATGTTATTGTAAAGATTTATGTTTACAAAAATGCAAATTATAATAGAAGTTAATAATATGGCTTTACTTATAAGTCGTACTGTATAACGTTTAGCACTGTTTTCATATCTTTCTACGATTCCAATTTCATTATTGTTATTTAAATCATTACAGATTTGTTGTAGCTGTTCCATTAAATATTTGATCTGTTATTTCAATAAGTTTCTGCATTACTTGTCTTAATCGAGTTTCAAAAAATATTGTTGTGTATAAAATATTATTTATAGGATGTGTGGTAGTTCAAATAAACTTTAACTTACAAACTTCAACTTACAGTTCCATTATTAATGGAAAAAGAATAGTATTTTATCGTTATGCTAAATATATAGTAAATGAGAAAGAAAGGATAACGAGATCTACAATTTTGAAGACAAAAGTGTTGTAAGTAATAATTTTCTGGCGAAATTAGAATAAAATAGAACTTCTTTATATACTTTAATAAAACATAATATAACTTAATGTTTTTAGTGAATATAAGTATAGTAAATATAATATTTATAGTTAACATCTAATCTACAATAATGAGAAATAAATTATATAATTACAAGGGGGATCCTGTTTGCTTATATTTCCAATTGCTTCGTTTGTGCACAACATTTTGCCGACAGCTTCTTTTGCTAATATTCCCGATTGGCTACATGTATTATTGCACACGAAAAAAATGAAAATATGAAAATATGATTGTATACATTACACACGTGACATTATTGCATATATAATATTATTATGCATATACGCATTACACACATGACATTATTAAACACATAAAATAAGAAAATCATATTAACACTTTCTACTACACACGACTTTATTGCACATATACTCATTGCACATATGAAATTATTGCATACATACAAATTGCATACATGCAGATTATATATATGATATTATTGCGCGCATACACATTGCATACATGACATTATTGTCCACATGCATGCATGATGTTATTTCATGTAAAAAATAAAAATATAATTTGATTCTTTAGGCAAGACTTTTGTATGCGACCCATCTCTTAATTTGATCAATTTTTACATGTAATACGTACTAAATGAAGTCGAGTGCCACAAATGCGAATGAGCAGAAACGTTTGTTTTCGAGATATTCAAATTTTTACTATTTTTATAAATGTTGAATTTTTCGATTGCGTAAGCGCAAGGTCGATCTTTGGAGAATTGAATGAATCATTAAACATAGTGAGGGTCTGAAAATCTCATTTCATTCTTTTACATGGGTTTTCAATTTCCAAGTGAAGCAAAATCTACTCCACCCCCAGTCCCTGTGTTTACGAAACGAGATCTATAATTATTCTGTTTCACATATGTTACTTTCACACGAAACAAGATTCACTTCTATTTCCAAAATATAGTCCTAATATTTTTGAATTCTAATATTTTTTTCTATATGGTCCAAAATATTTTTCAATTCTAATATTTTTTCTATATAGAAATCTTAAATATTGTTCATTCAAGAAGATAACTAAAATTAAAATATCTCAAAAAATAAATGTTTTTGCACATTCGTTCTTGTAGCATTCGATTTTATTTAGTACTACATGCCTGTAAAAGTTGATCAAATTCGAAAGTGGACCACATATGGAAATCTTACCATCAAATTGATTAAAGATTTTAAAATGAGATTCTATGAGCAATACAGTCTTTTAATCATGGATTCTAATTATGCAAAGCTATTTTCTTATTGTATATGTACAATGTGTTTAATATTACGTATTAACATTATGTGTGCAATGTACAATAATATCATGTGTGCAATGTGTATGTGCGCAATAAAATCGTGTGTGTTAATATTAATATGATTTTTTTATTTTATGTGTACAATAATATCATATGTAATATTATTACGCAATATACATATGCGTAATAATATTATGTGCGCAATCGTATTTTTATAATTTTATTTTTTTGTGTTTGCAGTAATACATGTAGGCAATTGGAATGTAGGTAAGTGGGAATGTCGACAAAAAAGCTATTGATGTTTGAATCGATGTTATAAAATGTTGTGCAAGAAAAGCAGCTGGCAAATTAAAATGTAGGCATTGAAATCCTCCCTAATTACAATATTACTTTGTAACAAATGTTTTATTCATAGATTCGTTTGTCTTTTTTTTAAAAACTTAATACGTGAAAATATAATATTATCATATATAGATAAATGACTATAAATGAATATAATATAATATGTTAACAAATATTTTAAGATATTTATGTAATCTTTCCTTAGTAAGAAAGACTTATTATTTATTAGTTTTAATTAAATAAATAATCAAATAAGTAATTTATAAACACAATTTATGTACACAAATATTTTATGATAAATATATGTATTTTATTAATACATTATAAATAAAATTATATTATACATTTAATAAAACAAACTCATTTATAAAAAATAAAGAATAACATTTATTACTTTTATTTGTATTTCAGTAAAGAATTTTTATACTTATTTATTTATGATTTAATCAATATTTTAATTAAAGCAGTATCTAGTTTATAAAATGATTAAAAATTTACAAATTTAAATTGTATCAACAAAAATATTTGAAAAATCTCTAAAAAATAAAATAATATCTATAATTAAAATGTGACAGACATACCTGAAATATAAATAGAAGTTATAAGATTACTAAAACAACAGATTAAATGAAATCGATTAAATTTAAACTTATTATGCGGCCATAAACGAAGTAATAGCAAGAGAATATGATTTCAGACTGAAATACCGTTCTTTGACATTGATCATTTCACTTCTAGCATAAAAACACGTATGATAGGAATGAAATCAACGAAAGGGTTTCCTTCTATTTCCCCACTTCTTTCTATCCCTACTACTTGACATTAGCCTATTACATATATATTGCGACCTTTTTTCCAACCATAAGGGGAGTTCTCCCTTTTATAACATAAATAAATTTTAGTGTTTTATAAATTAAGCTTCCGCAATTCAGTCTAACTGAAGAAGGGCACAAAATACATTCTCACAATTTAACACTATTTATATTATTTTAATTGTATTATTTTAATACGCCATTGTATATTAAGCGATCGATTTATTATCGAAAGAAATTCAACACTTGTTTTTTTCATAAATATTATTCACGAGAGAAATGCTCTAGAATGTAAGTAAAGTAGTGCATGCGCAGTTAGACACATTTTAGCGACTTATATTCACTTGCTTTAGATTTCAATGTATAACTCATAAGTTACGCTTAACTTTTCGAAGTAAAAGTTTTAAATATAAATTACAAATAATAAAGATGTGAGACAAGAAATATAAAATTAACAAATTAGTTTCAATAGCGGGTTGAGCGTCGATATTATGACACATTTTTAGGTCTGCGACTTTTCTTATGTGTACATTTATATATCATTTGACTCACTTTACCGTTTATAAATTGATCACATCTATCTGTTAAAGACTAGTCGTTCTGTTTTGTTAATTAAATATAAATGTGTCAGTTATTATTAATAGAGTATTATTTTTGACTAAATATACATTTATTTATTATACAATAAAATGTATGAAACAAATAAAAATAAAAATTGATCATATCTTTATGGGAGGATGTACAGATTTTAGATCGGGAACCATTTTTGAGTAAGAGATTGATTTCTGAAATGCTATATAAAAAGGCAAAAAATGGTTTAAATTTGTAAACGGATACTGAACGTTTACCAGAAATTTATTTAAATATTGTAAACAACTTTCCAAAAATTTAACTCAGTTTTCTATCATAACAAATAGGTCTGCGACTTTTCTTATGTGTACATTTATATATCATTTGACTCATTTTACCGTTTATAAATTGATCACATCTATCTGTTAAAGACTAGTCGTTCTGTTTTAATTAAATATAAATGTATCAGTTATTATTAATAGAGTATTATTTTTGACTAAATATACATTTTTATTTAACATATTTTTTTTTTATTTCTTTTAAATACTTTTTTATAGTTTAATAAGGATAGACCAAAAGATTAAAGTATTATTATTATATATATTTAAAAATGTCAAAAAATATTTTTCTTATATTTTAACAGAAAAACCGGGAAATGTTTTCAGGTATTTAAAAAAATTTAATATTTAAATGTCTTATAAAATATATGTTATTTGGTCTTATAAAATATATGTTTTTTATAGATAAGAAATGATTTTTAATGATATTATAATAATAATTAAAGAATACAAGAATCCAGAGCAAATGAAGGAAAAGAGAGGAATGAACTATAAACGAGGGAATATCAAAATATTATTATTGATGGTGTGGAAATGATTATAAAATTTTAGGACTTCGATATTATTATTATTATTCTATATTAGAGATGTAAATTTTCAAACATCTAAGGGTCGTTTCACCAATGACAATCAATGAGAAAGGGAGAAAATAAAATTCACTTAATTTCACTTACTACACTGTAAAAAAAATATGTAAAATTACACATATAATCGGTGTAGCAATTATGTTATTTATAACGGAAATATATAAATTCATGTACTTTTACAAAAATTAGTTTTTTTACTCTTTATTGTGTAAATTTTCGTTTATATTTGATGAGAAATTACAAGATAAAAAGTGTAATTTTGGATTTTATGTAAATGTACAATTTATAATATTTATATGAAATTTAAAAATTACACTTAATAAACGAATATTTACACAATAAAGAGTAAAATAACTCATTTTTGTAAAAGTACATGAATTTATATACTTTCGTTATAAATAGCATAATTGTTACACTAATTATGTATGTAATTTTAAATTAAATTTAATATGTGAAATTGTATAAATACAAAATGTATTATTACATAAACATTTCTAGAAATCTACTTCTAACATGTAAATTTATTAATATAAGATGCTTATTTACCATTTAAGATAATAACTTTATCTATGAAATGTAAATTTACTAATGTATGAAAATATACAACTTTAATAGTTGGTCTCAATATTACCCACTATAATAGTTGCAAATGTACACAAAAATTTTTTACAGTGTACTTGTTGATATCACAAAAATGAGTGCGTTGATAAAATTGCTACGGTTCGGAACTTTATAATATGAAGAGCTGAATAATGGATGTTCATCAAAAAATTTTCAATAAATATCCTCTCATACACAATGGATAATTAAATATTAACAAAATCATTTTTACTCATATAAAACAGATTAGTAACTCAATTACATAACGTAAAGAAAAAAAAGGATCTTCGAGACTATATAATTTGAATCAAATTAAAATTGAATTCTCAAAAATGCGAATCTCGACTGTAACTAATAGAATGAGTGAACTGTACTGTCAATTGCACTGCTCTGTGAATCGTTGGAAAAATTAGCGTACTGAACTGTCAACTGCACTGCACTGTGAATCGTTGGAAAAATTAGCGTACGAAACTGTCAACCGGAGTGTATCGCCTTGTGCTTGCATTTTTTAAAGTTATCGCTCCTCCTCCTTATTGAATGGTGGGAATCTTTTTGAACAAATGAAATAATTTTACTCCCTTCTTAAGGACAAGGGGATTAATTTTTGGGAGGAGAGACGTTTTTTAAGATTTTAATTGGTTAAGCTCTTTGGCTCGAGACTTAGCTCCATCCAGTAGAGAGTGGGAGCAAGTTGATTAGCTTATCATTCTTGATGATTTAACGATTCGAAGAACGTTTGAGAGTGGTCTGTCGAACGAGCGGACGTGCACTATCAATTTCAAGAATATTGCGGTATATTTAGATTTTGACAATCTTCCCGAGAACCAGATCTTTGTTTTAAAAATTCTTTAGAGAGGCTTCGAACATAAAGTATCAATTGATATAGGACGGTTGGAATTTCTTATAACAACTTTTCGTCTCATAATTCATGAATTTATTTAGAGTTTCGTTGACGCTCTCTCGACTATTCTCAGTATTAGATTTGGTAGGTTTAAATAGTTATATACGCAGGTTAGGTTGCGTTCTTCTATGCGCTATCATTATTCTTAAGAAGGATCGCTTTGTGTTTCAAATGCAAGCCGATCCTTGATTTTTTTCTTCCACAATATCGTTTTGAAGAAAGAAAAAAAATCATGGAGTCCATAGGACTAACATAAGTGCGTAGGTTTATTTGTTAGAAGAGAGTATAACTTTTGTACTTTTAACAGAATATATTTTTAATTCATATCTAATGCATGGCAATAGTAAATAAATTATATAATTATAATATTATCATGTCACTTTGTAACATATATTTGTATATAAGATATATTTCTCTTTCTTTAAAACTTAATACGTATAAAAATAAAAGACTACCGTAAACGAGTAAGTCTATTAATAATATATTATGCACATATAACATTTTGATTCTTCCTTAAAAGACTTAAAAGATTTAAAAGAGACTTTCTTATTTATTAGTTTCTTATTTATTAGTTTTAATCAAATAATAAAATATTTATAGATATATGTGCATACTATTTTTATAATAAATATACTTTATTTATACATATTATTAATATATGTATACAATATTATATTTTGTTAATACATATTTTATGTATTAATACGTATATTTTATTACTACGTATTATATATGTTATAAATCTAATAAATCAAATATTGATTATAAATAAGGAATAAGATTTATTATTTTCATTTGCATTTCTGACTTATCTTTAAAAGAATCCTTTACGTTCAATTTTCTTTATTGTATAGTTTAATTAATATTTTTGTTAGAAAAATATCGACTCTAAAATGATTAAAAGTTTATAAACATAAAATGACTTAACAATATTTTAAAAAATCCATAAAATAATATAATTAACATGTGATATACATACTTGAAATATAATAAAGTTATTAGAATACTAAAACAGAAATTGAAATCGACCAAATTTAGATTCATAAGGCCATAGATCAATTATCTGTAAGAGAATACGATTCAGACTGAAATATCAGTCTTTAACATTGATCATTTTACTTCTAACTATAGTAAACACGTTTGGCGGAG
Organism: Camponotus fellah; assembly: GCA_030586385.1. Taxonomy (NCBI): domain Eukaryota; kingdom Metazoa; phylum Arthropoda; class Insecta; order Hymenoptera; family Formicidae; genus Camponotus; species Camponotus fellah. The sequence continues at coordinate 1,344,457 of JAPIVC010000952.1, forward strand.
CCGTTTGAAGCCGACAAAAGTTTCTTATCCCCACTACTCACCTTTAACTTATTACCGTTACCCTTTCTTTTCATCCACAAGTTCTCCCTTCTATAAATTGATGGCGCAAATTTTAGCATTCTATTATTTAAACTTTCGTAATTCAGTCTGACTACGGAAAGGTGCAAAATATACGCTCGCAAACTGTTCGTTTAATACGTATTAAATTATCGATAATATGGAAGGAAATTCACAACAGTTTTTTCCCATAGAATAAAATTTAGGGGAGAAAAGGGCGTGAAAATTTACGCAAGCGTAACCTCCTCTTTGCGTGACATATACCTATATTTTACTTATGAAATATACACTTTTAAGTTTCATTTTATTTCTTAGAAATGTTTGTTTTTAAATGTCTTAAAAATTGTATTGTCATACAAACTGTGAAATCGTGCGTAAAATATTAATTTTTATTAAAAACACGTAATGTGAAATTTTTTTATTTTTTAAAATGACTACACAGAAAAAAAATAAGTTAAAACTTATATACTTAAATTAACTTCATTGTTTCGTATATACGCAATTTATATACAATTTATAATCTTCTTTTGGAAGAATTTAATAATTTTAAATTTCAACAATATTATATCATCACAAGAATATATAATTATTTAATTCTACTTTAAGAAAATTATAATCTTTGATTTAAAAATGTTATTTTCTTTCTAACATTGTTTCTTTTCCAGAAACATATTCTTATGATTTAAGATTTAATTTTCTTTTCAAGAAAATTAAATCTTAAATCATAAGAATATTTTTCTTGATTGAACTATATAAAATGCTTCATTCAAGTAAGCAATTATTCAAACATTATATTTTTTCTTAATTAACGTAATATAATCTCATTTCAAGATTTCCATGTTAAAACTAAATATATTTTCAAAACAAGAATCCTTTTTTTCTATGTATCTTATTTTCTAAACAAATTTGATTTACAATAAAATGTCTTATAAATAATGTCTCTAATGTCAAAATATCAGCAATCGAACAACTATTAATTACCAACTATTAATTTAATTAATTATTAACATGAGTCACATTCTTTAAATCTTTCTCAAAAGATTTAAAGACTAATAATTAATTAAATTAATAGTTGGTAATTAATAGTTGTTCGATGCTGATATTTTGACATTATAAGACATTTTATTGTAAATCAAATTTGTTTAGAAAATAAGATACATAGAAAAAAAGGATTCTGTTTTAAAATATATTTAGTTTTAACATGGAAATCTTGAAATGAGATTATTTTACGTTAATTAAAGAAAAATATAATGTTTAATAATTAATTAAGAAAAGACGAATATTTATCATAATGCAATATCTGACATATTTAATGAAGGCAAAATTTTTATAAAATTTTTTTATAATCAAGAGACACAGTAATGTCTCGCACCAAGTTTACGCGTAGCAACAGCACTCTGTGTATCTATGTCGAATAATTGAGAATACGTTAGATCGGTTAGATTATCGTTTTTCTCTCGCTTAATAACGGCTACAAGGAGGATTCGAATTCTTCTTAATCGATAGTTTGGATTTAAATTATATAATAAAAGTATCTTTAGTCTTTTTCTAGATCTATTGTAAATGGAGGAAATGTGGCGTAAAGTCTAATTATGAAAATTTTATTTTTAAGAGGATCCTAAAGTGATTCTTACCGAAAAAGAGAATATTAATTATATTCAAATATCTTTTTATTGTTTACATAGGTTGATAAATTTTTTTCCATGATTAAAATATTTATAATAATGGACAGTACCAGCTACAATTCTATGTAAAAAAAATAAAAGAAAGTTAAATAATTACAGTTTTGTTATCGGTTTCTTGTGTCAAGTCGTAACAATTTATTTAATATAAAAATTCTGTAGTTTGTTCGTGCATAAAATATAGCGTATTCTGGATATCATAAAGGAATATTAGTGAACAAGTGAAATTAGAGGACTATTAAAACGTTCTTACTAAACGTTGTAACTTTTTCACGCATATATGTGTGTATATGCAAAATCGAAACTAAGAGCAAACAGAGCAGAAATTTAGTTGATTAATGTTGCGGTGCTGTTATTATGCATGATACGCGCGTAATGCATTAATATGCGCGTACATGTATATTGATGTTGTATATCACATATGTAAATAATAAATGAAATCCTATTACATCTTTTTTCTTGTTAAATAAACAATTTTATATATAATATAATTTATTTAAATTATAATAATAATCTTGCTTCGTATCCTAAATTTTTCGTATCCAAAATATATATTGTTACGTCCAGACCCTGGAATAGATAAGTCGTATGAAAGAACGTAACTTACTTATCCCCTAACACACTTTATTTGGGTGTGTGTATGGATCGGGTCGAATGAATGTGAAGGGCCTGACACAAGTCAGCAATCGAAAGTCTCTTTAACGCTGCGTTTTTAAGCCTATTCATTCAAAGGATAGATTCCTTTTCGGTAAAGAAATTTAATCCTTGTTACGCGGGGTAGGACCTAGTGCGATCTTAAGATTTAGAGAAGAGAACGGGTTAAATAATTAAATTATACATTAAATTAAAAATACATATATTATAAAAAAAAGAAAGAAAGAAAAATATATCTTAGCAGTTGTAACTATGCATGAGTGGATATCTATGTGTGTATGTATATATTCTCGCGGGTGTTATAATCGTTCGGAGGTCATCAGAATACAGGGAAGAATTTACGTTAAGAATTAAATTCTGACTGGTTAATACAATATACATATAATCAATATAATATAAGAAATAAAATAAAATAAAAAGTGAATGTGTAATAAAAATATGAATAACGTTTAAAGAAAATATAGAAGATTAAAAGAAGTATAGAATTCGTCACTTGCGCATATGTGTTATAGTTAGAATTAAAATTTTCTGAACTCGCTGAAACACAGGTCTAAATTAAAATACAATAATAAAATTAAGATAAGAGGTTCGCCAAGTCTAAGTTCGAAAATTATTCATCTATTTTGGTTTCTTCCAAAAATAGTGATAATACAAAGAAAAATAATATAAAGAGGAAGAAAAAAAATAATAATAATAATGCAAAAATGGGAAATTAAAAGAAAATGAAAGGGAGTAAAGAAAAAATAGAAATGAAGTTAAATTGTATATATAAAGAAGGGCTGAAACGAGATGTAAAAATATAAAACTATACAAATTCTCGGTAAATAAATCAGAAGAGGCAATAAAAATTAAATAAAAGGAAATAAGAATTAAGGAGTAATCGAGAATACCAATTCTGAAATCCAGAACAAATAAATAAGAACCTTGGTGTTATAGTTCGAAAGACTATAACTTTACTTTATTTTACTTAATATAAATGCGATAGAATGTTCGCGAATCGTGTAAAATCGCTATCTCAGCGAATCACGCGCGAGTTTGCCGGAAACGCGAATGCCAACGAAGGGATTCTTTGAACCTCCTTCGCTTGCACTTGGACTTGATCGCCACGAAAATCTTCCATGATCATATATGGTCATGTTGCTAGGCGACCTCCTCCAAAATACCCCTAAAATGAAATATTAAAAACCGTCTATCACGAGTTCGCGGCGGATAGTCGTTAATTTAAATTGTTTGCAATAATTCAAAATCACAACATGCAATAATTCAAAATCAATTGAAAAAGAGTGTGAATCTGGGACTAACCGCTATTATGTGCATCAAACGCTGAAGAAAATTGTTAATACTCGAAAAAGGCGATTTAAGGAAAGATATTAAGGAGAGAAAGCTTAAAAGAAACCGATTAGAATAAAAGTGAACATATTTGTAAAAAAGGATCATAATTATAATAAAAAATATAATAATAAAAATATAATAATAAAAATATAATAATAAAAAATTATAATTATGAGTCCTGAGGCTTTGGTTGGTTATCCCGGCAACATCCCACATCCCATGTCGCACTCGGCACAACATCGGGAAAATTATTCCCGAATTCCAATTCTGAAATCCAGAGCGAATAAATAGGAATTATTCACGAATTCCAATTCTGAAATCCAAAGCGAATAAACGGGAGTTATAGAGAGAGGGGAATCAAACTGTTAAGGAGAAATTATTATTAATGGTTACTATGGAATTCTAACTAATCGAGAGTATTATTGATTAAATTCTTATCACATTAAAGATCTATAAATCGAAACTCTTTAATTATCTAAAGATCGTTTCGCAATCGCCAATCGGATGGAAAAGAGAAATAAAAGACTAAGAGAAAAAATTAAACTTACTACTAGAAAGTGTTGATAAAATTGCAATGGATGAAGTCAGAAATTTATAACATGAAGAGCTGAGTAATGGAGATGTCCATCAGAAAATTCACACGATGCACAATGTTAAATGTTAACAAAAATCATTTTCACTGTGATATAAAACAGATTAATAACTCAATTGCATAACACAAAAAAAAGGATCTCCGAAGCTATATAATTTTAAAATTGAATGACTGAATCTTGACTGGAACTGTTAACTGCACTGCTGCTCGTCGAAAGAATTAGCGTACTGAACTGTCAACTGGAGTGTTAATTAGTACCGCGTCGCGCCTTGCGCTTGCATTTTAAAGTTACTATTCCTCTTCCTTATTGGATGATGGGAATCTTTTGTAATAATTTCAATACTCCCTTCTTAAAGACAAGGAAGCTGATTTTTGAGAGAAGAAACGTTTCTTAACCCTTTTAAGGGCATATTTTTTGTGTGAGATCAACAACAAAGATCATGATGGTTTTATAGGTTTTTGGGATCACTAATTACGAATCTGGCATCATAATTTCAAAATTCAAGATGACGGATTCAAGATAGCAGATTATCTTAGAAATATTGACAAACTTGATATTTTCAGATGAAATCACGTATATAGGGATTTTCAGAGTCTGATCACGAATCCGGCTTCAGATTTTTTAAATTCAAGATGGCGGATAATATCCTCGATGAACTCATAGATAAAAATTTGGATTTTTTTCTCAAAAACTACACATCTAATCGAAAAACATCAAGAATACTTTCTTTTTCAAATTATATGCAAAATATGATAAGATTTTTTAAAATTGAAAATTATCAGATTTTAGATATGTCATCTGCCATATTGGATCCGCCATCTTGGATTTCCAAAATCTGAGACCGGCATTGTGATTAGAGATCCCGAAAACTTATATATGTGCAATTTGGGGTTGATTCAACAAGACCTGTATTCAAAACTCTTTTTTTTCCGAAAAAATAGTGCTTTTTTCATATTGATTATTTATTAATTAATTATTGTCAACCCCCCAGTGAAAAGTGATGGAAAATTACAATATGTAAGTACTCAGAAGTCTAAAAAACTTGATTGCATGCATATAACTGTCGTAATACATCCATAATGAGGAAAATACTAAAGATAAATAAGTGTATCATATATGATACACTGCTCCTCAAAGGGTTAAGATTTTTATTGGTTAAACCTTTTGGTTAACCTCGAGACTTAACTCCATCCAATAGACAGTGGAAGTAAGTTGATTAGTTTATCGTTCTTGATAATTTAACGATTCGGAGAACGCTTGAGGCTGTCGAACAAGCGCACGTGCACTATCAATTTCAAGAATATTGCTGTATGTTTAGATTTTGACAATCTTCCCGAGAATCAGATCTTTATTTTAAAAATTCTTTAGATAAAAAGGCTTCGAACATAAAGCCGTATATCAATAGATACGGGACAGTTGGAATTTCTTATAACAACTTTTCGTCTTATAATTCACGAATTTATTTAGAGAATTTATTTTGTTAACGCTATCGATCATTTTCAGTATTAGATTTGTTAGGTTTAAATAATTATATACGCGGGTTAAGTTGCGTTTTTCTAAGCGTTATCATTATTCTGAAGAAACATTGCTTTGTGTTTCAATTTTTGATTTTCCTTTCTCATGATATCGAGAAAAAAAAGATTTCGAGAAAAGAAAAGAATCGTGAAGTTCACCGGACGTAACATTCTTCCCCTTAGTTGGGGATATACAATATTTGCAAATAGAAATATTCGATTCTTTTCTTTCTGAAAAAGAATCCACACGGAATTTGACATCCAATGGACGTCCATACAACCTCCATAACTCCATACGACATCTATGTCTATGATGGATATTAAATAGATTTCTAATGGAAGTCCATATTACCTCCATGGTAGATGTCATCTACAAATCCATCAGGGATGTCTAATGGACATCTGTTATGAATATATAATAGATTTTTATATCCATATATCTCTAATAGAAATCCATATTACCTCCATGGTAGATGTCATATACAAATCCATCATGGATGTCTATTAGACATCTGTTATGGATATATGAGGTTTTTACATACAACTATATCTCTAATAGAACTCCATATTACCTCCATATTACCAATGGTAGATAAAATATTCATATAGTTCTACAAGCTTCACGTCTCGCCGCTAGGTAGCGAAAAGGAAAACGCCTAACTCGTAAGTGAAATTCATCTGTAAGACAGTAATATAAGGCCGCGGCATACGGCCACAAATCACGGCTTATCGATCAAAGGAAGCAGACAATTATAGTCGCATCTCCTCTAGTTTTTGCAAGGAGCTCCAGGGCTCCATATAATTAACCGCAGATGGTTAATTTTTTTTAAACCCTATCATATATGTATCTATATACAGAACATTAAATTAATCAAGTTTTTGAGAAATGACAAAAATAAAAATGTAGTAGTTAATGGACATGACATTAAATTGACTGAAAATTCCACTTATAATCGCCATAACATATATCTGACATCCATATAAGAACTCCACAAATTATCTATAATTGCTCCATATAACGTACATATAGACATCTATGAATATGTCTAATGGATGTCGAATGGAGGTATGAAATGCGGAACTGTGGATGTCTAGTAGACGTTTACGGGACGTTGCATGGACATCTAATGGAGATTTTGAATCTTCATGGTAGATGTCTAGTGGACATTCATTAGAGGTTTTTATTTCGTGTGGGAAAAATTATTATACGCATTGTTATGTACTTATGGTAATGTGTGATAGTATAATATAAGTATATAGTGTAATTATAACAGTATAAGAGTTCTCTTTTATTATTAAGAAAGAGGAAAGAATAGGTAACTTCCAGAACTATTTCTTTATTCTTTCGTTCTTCTTGTACAGATTTTTTTATAACATATTCTTAAATGATAATAATATTTAATAATTAGAGCATATAATGATTAGAACATATGATTATGTAATGATTATATTTTTTCTCTTTTTATGTATGATTAATTATTCTTTCTCAAACCTTTATTAATTATCTTTTATTTGTATGTATTATACATGTATACTATATATTTTTTATTTAAAATGGAGGAAAAAAATCTTAGCAGTCGGCAGAGACAGCCAGTTCTCTCTGACCTTTTTAATCTCACTATGCTCCAGATTTCGCTGTTTGCCTACGGACCAGCTTAACTGGAAGGATCGATAGGATCTGTCCCGCTGTACTGCCGAGAGCCTGTTTTGTACGCGGTTAATCACCCGCGCCACGTAATTACCTAACCTAACCTAACCTAACCTAATCAGCGGCGAATAAAAATATTCGAAGCGGTTCGGGTCTGTCCGGAAGAGTTCGAGGTGCCGAGCGCAGGATCATAATCGTCGGAATCGACTCTCGACAGCAGCGTAAATAATCTCTTTCTTTGTCCTACCCGGTAGTATACTAGCTTCCGGCTGGGAAACGATGCATTTCGAGGTACATTACAGAATAAACAATAAAAAATAAGGGGTTCTATGTTCTATATTCTATTTAAAAAATTAAAGGTGACCTTTATGTGATTTTCAAACGACTGTTCAAGGTTAAATAATTGTCACTATCTTATGCCTCTCTTAAAATCATAAAACTTTTGTCTGAAATATTTTTTTGAAGAACTTCTTTTTGAGATATCCACGTGATTGATTGAAATGGTCCACTTTGTATATATCTAGTAAACATTGCTTATTGCAATAATATGAAAGTAGTATAACGTGAAAGTAACACATAATATAATGCAAGTTACATACTTATATGATATAAAACAGCAATATATTGTATGTATTATTTTACAACATTACAATAGTAATGAAACATTATATACTATTACAATATAATAAATTATTATATACATATTTCTACACTTGCCACTACACGATGAAACGAGACTTAATTAACTCGAATTTATTTTCTCATGAATTGGATATAAAGAACGGGTATTGAAATCTAAAAGATTCGCATATTCTGAGTCGATAAAAGTATCTCTAACTAAAAGTGACTTATAAGTCTTTTGATTGGCTACAAGTCACTTTTAGAGGAATTTTTACCAATGAAAGAGGACTCAAAATATGGACCAAGATCTCTTTCTTGTCAATTTTTGTATTAGTTTTTAATATAATTTTATAATAATTTTTTAATTAGTTTTTATAATAATTTTTGTATTAGTTTTTAATATAATCTCAAATAGGAATGTTTAAAATATTAAATAAATTATTTAAAATTGGATGGACAAAAGAGAAATAATGCAATTATTACATATTTTAATACAATAAAAAAATCAAGTTTCTAAATAAATTAAATCTTGAATCTTTTATAAATTAAATACACACATAATTTATTTATTCATTTTATTTAAAGAATTCTATATATAATATTAAATTCTTGAATGTCGCCAGTAGATAAAATAAAATAACGTAATTTAAATCGACCACACTGGCACTTAAGTGCCAGTGTGGTCGATTTAAATTACGTTATTTTAATTCTATATATGTTCAATATCATGTATGAACTAAAATTTTATATGGAATAATTACGATGTAACAACTATATAACATCTGTTACATTACATATTATATTTATGAATGATAAATTACAATTATCCAGTAAGTTATCGGTAATATAAATGTATGTTATTTGTAACATTGCGTTTTATTGCTTCTATATAACATTAATGTAACAGTGTTTACTATATATATACAGTACCTACCAAAAGTTTCAGGATGATCGAATATTTCATAAACTATGCACTTTAGAAAGAAATGTTTCAGACAAAAATTATATGGAAAAAAAAGTATATTGAAAGAAACCATAAGATAGAGTCATTGGTTTGACCTTGAAAAATCGTTTGAAGGTCACGTAAAGGTTACCTTTTTTTAAAAGGTAATTTTTTAAAAGGTAAATTTTTTGAAAGGAACTACCTATTTTTTATTGCATATTTGTACAGCTTATCTCGAGAGCTTTTCAAAACATTAAATAAAATATTTCTTCAATGAGTACTTTCCGAGTTATGAGGCTTGAAATAATTTTTCAATTTTATATAAACCATAAAATATCTTGTAAAATATTCATTTTTCGATTATCTTACCTTAATACTTTTCTGTAGAAAATAATGAAAGGAATCAATTGGTGTAAAGAAAACAGTTGTTTCGGAGAAAAAATATGTAATTTGTAACTACTGATTTTTTCTTAAAAATAACTATGTGTTTTCTTTACACCAATCGATTCCTCTCATTATTTTGTGCATAAATATATTAAGGTAAGATAATCGAAAAATGAATATTTTACAAGATATTTTACGTTTATGTAAAATTAAAAAATTATTTCACTTCATAATTTGAAAAGTACTCAATGAAAAAAATACTTTATTATTGTGTTTTGGAAAGCTCTTGAGGCAAGCTATAAGAATATGCAAAGATATATAGGGTGTCCAATTTAAAAAGTTGGAGGTGATCTTCACATGACCTTCAGATGATTTTTCAAAGTCAAATTAATGACACTATATTATGTCCCCCTTCAAACCATACAACTTTTGTCTGAAACATTTTTTGATTTAATGCAGTATTTCTGAGATATTCGTGTGTATTGATTAAAATGGTCTACCCTGACTACCTATATACAGACAATATATCGAAATATCTTGTTCTTAATCTTAATGATAAATCTTTATTAAAATTGAGATCGAGAAAGATATATTGAATAAGAATAATAATATAGTTTGTTTTATTTATATTAATATTACAATAAATGATATTGGATGCATCTGGGAAGACATTTTTACATCGATTAATACACATTGTCTATGCACTTGTATGCTTTCCATTTTCATTGTTAAAAGATAAAGCTAAATGTTAACCACAGGATTCTTTGCGAATTAAATATTATAAACTCATTTTGATGCATTTGCATTTGATGATTGATCATTTTTTGTTGCATCGGAGCTTTTATCTTCGATATTCTCGATACTGCTAGCGGACGACGATTCAAGGTTCTGCGAGGAAAATTAGATAAAAAATTCGACAATTCATTTTGCAATCTACAAGATAATTGCATGCTCTTACCTGACGAGATAGATTGAGCAGACTGGATGGTAGTCTATAACTAGGTAAAACGTCCGGCATGGGTGGAGGAACCGGTGGTTCTCTGTAAGCCTCGTGAAGCTCCTCTAATCTTGTACAGAGAGCAGTACTTCGTTTACTTGTAGCATTCATCTTCTTCATAAGCCAATCAGCTTGCTCCTCCAAACGTCTCAATCGATCAGCTCGTGTCGCTAAAACTTCTTCCGGAGTTCGAATTTTCGTCGAAACAATTGCAGGTTCCTTTTGTGAACATGTCGCACTTTCCTGCAGCTCTTCCTTAAAAGTCGATATAGATGGCGTAGAATCGAGATCGGCTATAGAAAATTCTTTAACAGTATCTAAACTCGAGGAGGAATCTATGGAAATACTGTCGGAATCTGTGATACTCTCTATTGATCTCGGAGATCTCTGTTCCATCGGTACTTCTTCTTGAGTCGATGAAATTATTGACGAGGATGCAGCAAAGTTATCTGTAAAATTGTTGGATTCCGCTGCAACTGCACCAAACATTGGAACAAAAAAGCGATTAGATGGGCCCACAATCAAAGGATTGCTGAACTGCACGCTCTTTATAGACGAAGACATAGATGATAGAGTGGATGTGGGAAGAGGTCCGATAGAAAAGACAGGTATTGTGCTGGTTGTATTCACGGTAGTGGATACGTGAGAAACAGCTGTCGACGAAGTATTTTCAAGTTTGATTATCTCACCATCTTGTAGTTTTGACGAATATTCGATCACAGTCGACGATGATTCGAACAATTCGTTATTATCCACCGCCGAAGGGAGATCAACACTTGTGGCCGTTCGTTTCAGAGTATGTAATGTAGGTGATGAACATGGAGATTTACTGGTCGGTCTCCAAGATTGTAAATTTTTGCTGCAGAAATCCATTTTCGAAATTGTTGAAGAATGATTGTTTTCCGTGTTGTTATTAGATTCAATAGCCACATCCTCACATGGATCTTCAAAGAATGAACAGGACAAGTTCTCTCCCGAAGCATTGCTCGATTCTCCATCATTAATTTTTATAAGGTTCTGTATAACATTAGTAAGAGCCTGATCCAAAGGATTCAAAGATTCCTGCGTACTTTCTCCAATGCTCTGTTGGAAATAAAAATTCAACATTAATAATAATATAATAATATAATATAAAATATCCCAGATTATATATTTTATATATATATATATATAGGGTGTACCAAAAATCTAGAAACGGTCGAATATTTCAACATGCATTTTAGAAAGAAATATTTCAGACAAAAGTTATATGGCTTGAAGAGGGCCATAAGCATGGTGTTATTAATTTGACATTGAATAGTTACTTGAAGATCACGTGAAGGTCATCTTCAATTTTTTAAATTAAACTGCCTATTTTTCATTACATCTTCTTGCTTGTTTTGGAAATCTCAAGAGATTTCCAAAACACTAATAACAAAACACTAATAATTAAGTTAGTTTTCATTAAGTACTTTTTGAGTTATGAGGCTTGAAATAATTTCTCAATTTTACATAAATCATAAAATATATAGTAAAATATTTATTTTTCGATTATCTTATCTTAATTAGTTTCTAGTTTTGTAGTGTGTAGTAATGTTGTAGTATGTAGAAAATAATGAGAGGAATCAATTAGTGTAAAGAAAACACATAATTGTTTGGAAAAAAAATGTAATTTGCAATTAACAATTACATATTTTTTCTTAAAAATAACTATGTGTTTTCTTTACACCAATCGATTCCTCTCATTATTTTGTACATTATAAAAGTATTAAGGTAAGATAACTGAAAAATGAATATTTTACAAGATATTTTACAGTTTGTAATGTAAAATTATGAAATCATTTCAAGCCTCATAATTCGGAAAGTACTTAATGAAACCTAACTTAATTATAATGTTTTGGAAAGCTCTTGAGATAAGTTGCAAGAATATTTAATTAAAGAATATTTATATTAAAAAATAGGTAGTTCCAAAAAATTCAAAACTTTGACCTTCACGTGACCTTGGCACATTCACTTAAAGTCAAACCAATGACGTAATCTTATGTCTTTCTTCAAATCAAACAACTTTTATCTGAAACATTTCTTTCTAAAATACATAATTTATGAAATATTCGATCATTTCCAGACTTTTGGTACATCCTGTATATAATTACATATTTTTACAATTTTGCTTACATTAGCTTTCGCTATATTAACAGATTTTGCGGAGTCAACACGCACGATTTCTGCCTCATCCAATTCTGTTTCGGTTTCCGGCGTAGGAGTACGTTGTTCCAAAGTTATCGAGGAACCAGTCTTTGATTCTGATAATTCAGTATCCGTCGGTTGTTCGGATTCTGTGTCCGGTGTCGGCGCTCTAAGGCTCTCCTAACAAAAACAATATTATTGAATAATTGTTCACGAAAATTTATACAATTGACTAAACGAATAATATTTGCGAACCTTTCGTGTTCGTCTGCGCGGACCATGTCTGATTCTTCCTTCAATTGCCTCTTCTTCTTCGTCGGTATCGTCACCTCTTTCATCGCTAAACCCGCTTTCGGCACTGCATAAAATAGCCAAATAAGATTCCAAAATTATAAGACGATTTTATTACATAAAGTGATAAAAACAACACATGATTTTATATTAATACGAAATAACAATTAATAAATTTATCACTTATCATATAAAAATATTTCGATATTAATAGGATAATGATAAGTATGTATAATAAAAATTATGAATTTAACCTGTTAAAAGAGTCGCGAGCGGCCAAAGCTTTTCGTGCAGCAAATTCGCGACGTAAGCTTCTCCATTCTAATTCGGTATTTGTATTCTTTTGCCTGGCCGACTCCCATTTCTCCCTACAGTATTCCAACTCCTGTTTCAATTCCTGCAACATCTTTCTTTTCTCTTGCAGCTCGTAACGTAGGATTTCCTCATGTGTGTGCAACTGCTGATGCTGCGCTTGCATTCGACCGACGATATTCCACGTCTTGGCTAGTTCGGCCGATACCATGGAGAGTCTCTTTTCCTAGATGTCGAGGAAATGAGAGAAATTGACTTCTTTTCGCTAAGTAAAATAATTCAACAGATCGCTTACCTGCTCACCCAGTTTACTCTCTAAGTGAGTGTTCAGCTGCTTCATGCGATTCATCTCCTTTTCCAAATGCTTCTTCTCCAGGATCAATTCCTTCAGACGAATGTACGTTTTGCTCACGGATATGACTAATCTTGGCCCGGCTGGAGTATCCACAGACTTGTAACAGCTATTTGGATCCGAGCAGGATGCAACGGAAACGCTTGGAGAGGTCACCGCATGACAGCTAAGTAACTCTAATAAAACGCGCCATACCTGTGGCGTAATTTTAAAATTATTTTAACAAAATCAATCTACGTAAGCTCTTTAAAAAAGCATCTAATCATGTAAGTTTTAATATCATTGTGATAATAAAATAAATGATATTAGATATGATATTAATATCATATCAAAACATCATTCAAGTTAACAATCAAAAATTTAAGGAAAAATATAATTATACGAAATACGTAATTAATATTATTTTTCTTGTAATTACCTTAGGTAAATTATGAGCAATATCTTCTTCTTGCAGATCATCTTCTTTTCTATCAGCTTCGCCAACATTTCCTACGTTGTTTTCGTCATCCATCTGTTTTTGAGATGTTTTGCCACCTTCAACTTGCTCGACCAAATCTAAAAGAAGTTTAGGAAGGGCCGCTGCTTCGGTACTTTCTTCCTTGGCTATATCACTTATAAGATCGTGATTCTCCTGCAATTTAAAAAAAATCTTATTTTTTATCATCATTTTATTTTTTATTATCATTTTTCTTTATTCGCATCTTCTTTCATGAATTTAAAGTTAAATTTTTTTTTAATAGAAATATATTAAAATATCAATTTTATCCTGTGTTATAAATGATCAAAAGTGCAAATGATAAATATTGCACAGCAATACCTGTAACAATTGAGTTAATCTATCAAGATCCATATCTGCGGAAGAAGCTCCGAGCAACATCTGCGTAAATAATCCATTAATAAGAGACATTTGATTCTGAAGATCTCTGCAGTCCGCCTTGGTTAATCCCAACTGAGATTCCAAATTTGTGATTTCTGTGTCCTGAACATCAACCTGTCACATGTAACGCCTTATAAGAATCTCGAACATAAATAATATATAAAATCAAGTAAAATCTCATTACCTTTTCTTCGGCTTTTTTGAGTTCCTCTTCTAGATTCTCGGATTTCTTTAAAGAGTATTCCAGCTTCTGCTTCACGTCCGCCAATTCCTTGATCGCGGAATCTTTTAATTCAGTCAAAACTCTTAGTCTTTCGTTATAAAGACCCTTCAACACGTTTATGTTCTCAAGTTGTCTATCACATTCTGCATCCGTATCGTCGCGGACTTCCAAAAAGCTCCTGTCGCCCAATCTAACCAATACCTGAGCCAAGTAATCCTTCAACTCGTTCGTCCGACGTTCTCGCGCGATGAGAGATTCGCGTTCCTTGCCGGTTACTTCCGTCAAACATCGAATACGATGTCGATGACGCTCTGCATCAGTCTCCAAATGATAACGAAGATCATCTACTTTCTCGATTTGGCATCGTATGTCATTTCTTAGTTCGTCAGATATCTATAAAATAAATACTTATATTCAGAACAGATTTTAACCGTATTAAAATGAATATGGTTTTACCTTTAACGTGCTCGTTAATCTTCGCGCTTCCGCGCATTTTAATGCTTTCTCGCTTTCGTTCAAGCGCTTGTCCTCTCCTTGTTTCATCATAGACTTTGCGAAATTGCTAGTCTCGGGATCGAGATCACCGTGAGCGGAACGCAAGAGAGTCAACATGCTTAATGTTTCGGAATGCGCTTCCTTTTCAGCGTCCAATTCTTTCCTAAGTCTTTCCATTTCGGACGAAACCGCCGCAATAGCTCTATGTCTAGCTTCCCTCTTTAAGGTTAATTCTTTTTTAAATTCCTCTATGCTAGCGGAGACACGATTAGTATTCGATGTACTCTCCGATATATCATCTATCGAATCGACAGCATCTGTGACATATTGATATACATTCAATATGATTTTACGATTTAAAACACAACCCAAAGCACACATGTCCAAAAGACATCTAAAAGACGACTTAAAGTCCTTTAGACATCTTTAAGATATCTTTTGGCCTTTTTGTGCTGTGTGGGAAATCATCTTGAATTTGTTATTGATAATGTAATCAGGAAGAAGTGATTTTTGATATTAAATAAAATATAATAAAATGTAAAATAATATGTTTTTATATGTAATGTTTATATGGATAATATGTGCTCTATATGTATAAACATACCGACATCTTCTTTCGGAGTAATGCTCTCCTCATTGCTTCTTTCAGTCTTGATAGTTTCCTTCAGTCTTTGTATTTCTTGCAAAGCATTTTCAAGAGCCTTAATCTGTTTCTTTTTATCCGAGACTTCCTCGGACAATTGTGCTCGTAACTTTGATGTTTTTTGATTTTCCGTATTCTTGATCTGCTCTTTTTCGAACAGTGATTTCTGCAGCTCTTCTTCCAAAATCGTGATTCTTGCATCGGCAGTGTTTTTCTTCGACTGAAAGACATCGATCTCTTTCAACAATCTTTCGATTTCCCTTTTAGCGGAGTCCAAGTCCTTCGTCAGTTCGTCATATTGTTGTTTGCATTCGTGTAAATTATCTTCTACCATTACATATCGCATTTTCAATTCCTAGATATAAAAAGATATATAATTCTATAATTATATAATTGTAAATCTATTAATTTATAATTCTATAATTATAAACATTTTAATTGAGATAAAGATTATTAACATCTCTTCTTGGAATTTCTAAAATCAAAAGCCTTCAAATGTCATACCTCATAATCTACGTTTAATTTCTCTATCACGGTTTTCTGGTCCGCTAAATTGCACAGCAGTCTTTCGTTGGTACTTCGATATTCCATTCGATCGATTTTTAATCTTTCAACTTCTTCCGATCTGAGTATTTCTTCGCTCGTCAAATTTCTCGTGGTCGAATTTTGCTCATCATCTTTCAATCTAGCACGTCTTCTGCGCATTTTATCTATGTTCGCAGAATCGGAATTTTTATTTATCGTAGGAACAATTATTTCGAAATCATCGGAATAAGCATTACAATATCTATAAACATCAACCATTTCTTCTCTCGCATTTTTTCTTTGATTATTGCCAGGTATTTTATTAACAACATCGAAAACGATGTTATTTGTTTGTTGTTCCGAAGATTCACAATGCAATTCCACGGATCTTGACTGGTCTTTTATATCTCGTGTCTTCAACAAATTCTCCAATCTTTCGATTCTAGATTGCAGTTTGTTATCTTGTCGCGGGTCTCTTTGTTTGGATTGTTCAACAGAGTTTTCTGCCAATAGTTTTTCCAATCTAACGACGCGTTGCTCCAATCTTTGTGCTTCTTCTCTCTCAATGATTTCTTCGGTGTCCGATAATCTTTTTTGAAAATCATCGCGTATCTCTGAAAAATTCGTCGAGTTCTTCCGATCTTGCCTATCCTTCGACAGCTCTAAATACGATGCTTCCATACGCGCTAGCGTCGCGTTATACACACTGGCTAACTGATGATTGGCCATGGCAAGTTGCGAGATAATTCGCGAAAGCTCCATGATTTCGTTATTCTGTTGATACATTGGGAAATTGTGATTATCGGCTGGCTGCCAACCTGTCATTTGTGTGGCGCACGTTAACTGCAACATAAAATAATTAAATAGCAGAGTCCGAATCTTTAAACGTTTGGAAATATATAAATCAATTGCCGTAAAAATATATCTTCTTTAAAATTTAATATAAAAATTTAATCAAAATATTTTTTAAATCTCTTTAAAACTATCTGTTGAAATCTATGTACAATAAGCGATAATGTTGACAATTTTTTAAATTTAACTATGACAAAAGAGCACGAACGATGAATCATCTGCCTTCGAACAAAGAAGATATAGAATATTTTCTTTCCTCTATTTCGCCAATTTCGAAATTTTAACACGCGCAAATTATTTTGCACAAGCTTACAATTTCTCGTAGAAATGGATTCTTTTGGCGCTGTCAAAGTAAAAACTAATCCGCTCTCGACGATTCGCAATAGAATACTGGGATAAAACCACTGCGTCGCGCGAAGATCAAGAGACTGACCATGTGATCGCGATCGATGACTGTGGAAACAGTTTTTCGTGACCGTGAGTCAGCGTGTTCTCCCGAAATCATGGATTGGAAAGAAGCCAATTCGTCGTGGCAGAAGCGGCTTCCGCGATACAAAATTGCGCGCTTTTATCCGGAAAATTGCAATGACATTTGATTTAATCACAGGTTTAAAGAATTGATTGCAATGACATTTGATTTAATCACAGGTTTAAAGAATTGATTGCACGAGAACAATCGAGACGAAAATTTATAACCGCCGAATCGACAATCGCGAACAAAGCGTGCTCGTCAACTTTGTTATTCGATAGAAACGGTGCAAGACATTCATTTGAGAATTCACTACAACTAAAGTGAAAAGGAAAAAAGAGAATAGAATAAACGACAACTATCTCACCAAGGTCTCGTGTTTGGGCGGTAGCATATTTGATAGACTGGATGTTATTGGTCTTTGATCCCAGAAGTCGCCTGTCTTCAAGGTAGCATAGGGACTCGGACCCTGAGTGTCAAAGTTGCAAATAAAAATTCGTTATAAAATATCCGTCTTTCTCTCTGGCAAAGGCAATATACCTGCGATCGTGACTGATCCTCATTCTTACAGTTCGTTCCGATACATGTTCTTTGTTCCTGATCTTTCGTAGAGCAAACGTCTTTCGAATACAAGCACGCTGACATTTCCTGTTCGCTTGTAGAAATCAACATCGTCGAACGTGTCGAATCGTTACTACTACTTGACACTCCCATTATCTAACTTTTCTGTCAGGATAATAAATATATGCACTCCCTTTGATTTTTTTCTCTACAAATAATTTTCTTGATTTTCTTGATAATTTCACGCAATATTGCTCTTCCTCTAGGTGTATCTAAATACGAATGTATGTATATTTTAAAGTTGTTTCAAGATTATAATTTGAGAGAGAAAGCTCAAAATTTACTATAAAATTCTTAATACTTTTACACAATGAGTAAGATGTTTGCTTACATTTATTTAAATTAAATATTAATAGATGTAGATGTGTGTACATAAGATTGCCACAAAAAAAGTGTTGATTGTGTCAGCTTTTATTTTTAGAAATTAGTTTGAACTAAATTGTATCCCGACTCTCTTTCTCTCTCCCTTTAAATAGCACGAAAAACTAATTAAAAATAGAAGAATATTTAAGAGCATAGAGTTTTTAATTACAACACTAGGATAATTAGTCATTCGATGAAAATAATAATATAGCGTACAACATACTTGACAAATGCTTCTAAAAAAATTTGCATAAATAAGGCAATATATAAAGGCCTTAATATATAAAGCTGCGCATATTATTATATTTAATAATGGAGACCTCCCGCTCCTCTCTTCCCAGTACTTTACTTTATTCAAAAGCGACAATAAAATCACAAAGACAAGTATCAGATACATATAAGGATTTAAAATCTCCAAGCTTTAAAGTCGCTCACCAAAGATCAATCGAAAAATCGTGAAATTCGTGGCTTCGGCTTCGAGGGTCAACGACGACTCTTGACTATCGTCATTGCTAGCGGGCAGCGACTCGCATCTCTAAAAATATCATTTCGAAAGACCGCCTGCGCAAAGTCGAGGATATCTTTGCTTTGTGTTTCCGCGCAGACGCGCACGCAAACGTGCATGCATGTTTCCTGGGAAGTCAAACTTCCTTTAAAAAAAAAATTTGATATTCAAAATTTTTCTGAAAACTTTTTAGATCATACTGATTCGATCGTTACAAAAGGCAACGCGCATCAGATTCGATCTTTCCATCAAATTTTTAATAAGATTTGAAAGCAATTTCGCGACA
This sequence comes from Camponotus fellah, assembly GCA_030586385.1. NCBI lineage: Eukaryota > Metazoa > Arthropoda > Insecta > Hymenoptera > Formicidae > Camponotus > Camponotus fellah. Next base: position 1,363,862 of record JAPIVC010000952.1, read on the forward strand.
AATATTTTTGTTGTTTCTATCGTTAAACATCCTTCTTGAAACATGTCATTTTGTTTAATTATTATAGATATTTAAATAGCTACGAAGCTTTTTACAAATTAGTTTTTCAAAAATAAAATGATTATTGTAATCGCTTCTATTCTTATTAAATCCCTTCTTGATACATTCGATTAACAGAATCAACATCTATTTTAAGACCCTTTCAAATCTTCATACGGTACTCTGAGATGCACTCGGGAAAACGTTCCAACAATAGCACCGCACGTATTCTATATTTAGGTAGTTTTTAGAACTGTTCGTTATCGTCATTGCTGTATACTTTTAAAAAGGAAGATCGAGAAACTTATTCTTTTACGTTTTATTCCTAATACTGTATACTCGATATCGTTATATTAAATTGTTAAAAAAAAAACTAATGGCCAATTCTAATTTCTTTTGTTAGAATTCCATATATCACAAAATAGATATTTTTGTATTCTTTTTTTGTAGTTTTATCTTTTTTCATAAAAAAAAGCTTCATCAAAATTAAAGCTTAATAAATAATAAATATGAGATTAAAAAAATGTAAAGATGTAAGTTAAAAGAAATAAACTATGTGGAAATAATAAAAATAATACATTACATTCATTTAACCTTCCGAATGCTATAGATATATATATATACCTCTAAAAAAACCTTACAAGTAAAAAAAGTACGCCAAGTACATAAAAAATATTCTACCTTGTATGCATGTTTAATAAAAAAAATTCCTTAAAAATAATTTACAATAATTTTCTCTCAAAAATCACTTTTCTAAGAAACAAATCCTCAACAAATAATTTTCATAAAAAAATATTACAAAATAAAATATCAGAACTAAATATAAAATCAATAATTACTATTAGCCAAGTATAATACTAAAGAGCAATTTCTAAATTTGATATTAATTAAATTTGATAATATTTGCCATAAAATATCAATTTTATGTAGTAGAAATATTATACATAAATATATTACATAAATATATTACATTATACATAAATATTATACATAAATATATTACATAAATTCTCTCTAAAAAATTAAAACGCATTTTATATTTACTCAAAGAAAATTTATTTTTAAAATATTTAATGAGAATTAGGATTCTTTTAATTCTTAAAATATTTTTTATATAATGCATATAATTAAAAAAAAAGTTTTACGCAAGTTTTAAATCGCAGTCTTTAAATCGGGTGATGCAACATCCTGTATATATCTAACATTTTCATCAACGTCACGAATTAGCCTTTATTAGCATAAACATTTCGGGAAGTATTAATATTTAAAAAAAATAATACAACTTCACTAGTGCATAGAACTCTTTAGAAATTGCAATGATGTATTCCGAATTATAAGAAAATTATTTCAGGATCGTTAAAATTATGATATTTCGGCTAGCGTCTCACCTCACTACTTACAAGGGAAGTATCACTGTCTGGAACCGATTTGATTCTCCTTGAAATATGTTATTAAATACACAAATCTAAAAGATACGTATTTTTTTATATGTGCGGATTTTGAGTTTTAAGGGGTAAAACACCCCTTTAAAAAAAAACTATTATTTTTCTTTAGAATCGAATATCTGCTAAACTATAAGAAGTTAAGGAAAAAAAACGTGCAACAAATTTTAATGGCTTGAAGAGTACTTTAAAGTTATATAAACAAAATTTTTTTATTTTTTTTTTTAGAAACCCTCACCACTTAATTTTTTTTTCAAAATTAAAACTTTTTTACCTAATTTAAAGCTTATTTTTTTCCAAATTCAATCATGTATAATTAAGTTATGTTACGAAATATCATTTTCGAAAATTAATTATAAACGCTCCCCGTATATACGCTCATCCGTGCTATATGCGTAAGTAATTACCGTCGAACAATGAGATATATAAAAAAATGTTTATGTATAATTTTTATTTATGTTTTTTATGTATTTATAACTACATATTGTACATATTTAGATTTAAAAAAAAATATATTTGTATTTTATATTATTCACTCATTATACACATTACAATAATGATATTCGACAAAAAAATGTTTCAAGCATAATGATTTCTTGCATCAAGAACATCTTACTATAGCTATATTATTGCAACCTTCGATATTACATTTTGTTGAAGTTTCGTCAAAACTAAAGTGTACTGGATTTTCAAATTCGTCTGGTCTTTCATTCGTATAACCACTTTTAAATCATGAATTTTTAAATAAGTTTTGATATCGTGGGGATGGCAATTGATTATGTAGATTGTAATTTTCAAAGATTGTAATTTTATTATATTATTTCGTTCATGTAAATTTATATTACTTTCCAATAGTAAAACTATATCTGAAAATCTTTTAACAAAATTTTTTGCAAATTCTGAATCCATAAACATCTAATGATTGTATTTTTCCTGTAGTTCCTTTTGGTATTATCATAGTAATAATATGTGTTCCTGGAGGTGTTAAATCCGAAATAGTATTGCGGCAATGTCCAGTCCATGAATCCATAAGAAGAACGCTATTAGGACCAATGTTTGCAAAATAAGCTTCTTCTAACTACATTCTAAAATGGTTTGTAAAAAATATAAATGTTAATTTAATAGTTTTTTATGACTCTTATTAAAATTGTTAAATGAAATAAGTTTGTTAAAGAAAGTAATTATAAAACGGGAAATATCTGATGTCATTTTACGAGATTTCGATGCTTTTACAATAACATTTTCTAGTTTAAACAACTTTTCTTCTACTCTTGATCTAAATTTATCATTAGCTTCTTTTAATACAATAAATAAAGGTGACAACAAATTGCCATTATAGGATATTAATGGATGTATCATATATGAATGGATTGTTGATGATATGGATTGCACGACATGTTCTATTTTCTTTTCTCCTTGGCTAGACAATGATCTTCCAGAATGAATTTCCAATTGGAAACCACTTTGATCTAAATTATAAATATTTTCAGATCCAAACTGTTCAATAAGAGGTTTTACTCTTCCCAGAAAAACATTAGCTGATTGTTGCAAATCAGCAGAATCTCCTAATGTTCTTCTAGTGACAAACTTCGTAACTTTTCTTGAAACAATTCGGTGAGACTTCTTGAATCTTGCTATCCAACTGTGAGATGCCTTAAATATAGGATTTAAATTTCCTATTTCTTCTTGAGTTTGTAAAGCCCATCTTTTTAGATCAATATCATGAATCATAAATCCTGATTCAACAGCTGCAGTAAATTTATCATGTGTAAATTTGGAGATGTAAGATAATTTTTCTATACGACTTCCACCTGATTGTATTTGTTTTTCCCATCGCCTTAACTGACGTTCAGATGAAACTCTTCTAAATTTATTTCGTACTACTTTTAAAGGACGATTCCTTTTTTTTGTCATTATTGTTTTCATCAGTCTCGATGTCGCCAATACTCAACAGCTCGTCTTTTATAAGAACTATCAAAATTTGTATCATCATTTGAACAAGGAAGACGAGAATTTAAATTATCTTCATGCCATGCTTCTCGTCATCTTCAATTATTTCAAAACTATGTAATTTATAAGGTTCTTCATAATCGAGATATATTTCTTTCGTTACTTCCAACCCATTATAATAAAAAACACTATCCAGCAATATTTTTTAAAACAATATTTGTTTTTCTTTAATTCCACTTCTGCTTCAATTACTGGTGTTTCTGTTAGATATATTACAACACCAATAAAAGTCTAACAACGTTAAGCGGATTGATAATCATATTCAAAGATGTTAAATTTTGCTTTCTATTGCAATAGAAAAACAGTTTACACAGATATTATTACAACGAAAAGATTACATTGACTGTGAGAATTATGCTGCTACATGAACAATTTATATTAACTTATCAGAAACACATACGTAATTACATAATCTTATCTTATTATTCATTTAACGTAAGATATAAAATTTGTTTATGCCAAATATTGCAACATGTATTCGCAAGATTCAATTGTAAAATAGTTTTATTATAGATAGATAAATTTGGAAAAAAATTGTTTTTAATATTTATAGAAGAAATTAAATATAAAGAAATAATAAGAGACCTGGGGATATATTTAGAAAAATTCTTATTAATAATATTTAAAAATTTTTTTTTAAATTTAAATATACAAAATACGTAGTTATAAATACATAGAAAACATAAATAAAAATTATACATAAACATTTTTTATATATCTTATTGTTCGACGGTAATTACTTACGCACATATAGGAGAGCGTTTATAACTAATTTTCGAAAATGATATTTCGTAACATAACTTTATTACACATGATTGAATTTGGAAAAAAATAAGCTTTAAGTTAGGTAAAAAAATTTTAAGAAAAAAAAAATTAAGTCGTGGGGGTTTCTAAAAAAAAATAAAAAATAAAAAAATTTTGTTCATATAACTTTAAAGTACTCTTCAAGCCATTAAAATTTGTTGCACGTTTTTTTTCTTTAACTCTTATAATTTAACAGATATTCGATTCTAAATAAAAATACCGTTTTTCTTCAAAGGGGTGTTTCACCCCTAAAACTCAAAATCCGCACATATAAAAAAATACGTGTCTTTTAGATTTATGTATTTAACAACATATTTGAAGGAGAATCAAATCGGTTCCGGACAGTTGTGATACTTCCCTTGTTAGATTACGTCTGGCGTCTCAAGCCATTTGCTTAATAAGTATTACAATAATTCTTGAGTATAGAACTCTTTATGGAAATTAAAAGTGAACTATAAAACTATGACCAGCATCTCACTTCATCAGTATTTATACGTCACTTCCTTACCGGAGAGATTTAATGATAATAATAGTTATTCAATTTTTTTAAATAATTTAAATTGCGTCTCACCATATAGGAAAATGCATTTTCGGGGCAAAAGAATAGTTTAAAAAAATTTCTAATTATTTTTATGATCAGAATTCTATGGAAAGGCATTGTGTATGCTCGGAACTATACCAGAACTGTTTTAGAATAATCAAAACTCTGAGAAATCGATCAGCGTCTCATGTCTATGCAAGTACATATAGGAATCCGAGTGCCTTTATTTTATTTTAATTAATATTTTTTACTTTTAAAATAGAACTATCTTTAGAATTCTAATAGAACTATGTATCTTTTGAATTCTGACAATTACTGATAAAAAAAATGTCGTAGGACAAAGTGAGACGCTGTGTGAACTTTGCATTTCAGTTTGTTCTAAGCTATTTTTTTGCTTTAAAAGCTAGAACTATTAATTTAATTCATCAAGAATTCTAGAACTATTAAAAATAAAGACAGAACTCTCAATAATTAAGAGTTTCCACGAAATGAGATGCCAGCTTCACACACACTAGATTTTATATTTTTATGATACTCCAATTCTGAAATATTAAATTTCATCTCCAAGGGATTTTTTAAAAATTGTTATACGATAAATTAACCTTCCTACTAGTCGTATTTAACGGTATAGGTTTTATATTTTTGTGATGTACTGATTCTGAAATATTAAATTTTACTTCCAAAGGGTAGTTTTTAAAAATTGTTATTGTATGCTAAATTAGTCTTTGTAAGAAACTTTAATTAACGGTGAGTCCCATATTTCTGCGACACATCATTTTCGAGATATTATTTTTCATCCTAAAGGGGTGATTTTTGATATTTGGTTTTATAAGGGATGGTTTTCGAAAATTGTTACTATATGATAAATTATTTTTTTAATTTTATTTAACAGCAGAAGTTTCATATTTTTACGGCTCCGTTTCTAAAATATTAAATTCCACCCCGAAGAGATAGTTTTGAATATTATTACTGTACGATAAATTAATCTCTCACACGTACGTACACACATACATATACATATCACACGTATGCACGCATATGAATTTGTCTCTTCAAGCATTGTACATATCGAAACAATAATCGTATACGCACACTGAGGGACAAACTCGCTTTGCGTATGTGCGTGCGAGCATATATACGTGAGTCTGAACTGGAGAAAAACGAAAAATGTCACAATTCTAATGTTCCATCATTATTTCTCAGAATTGACCGACTTTACTCAAACTGGTCGCAATTGAAAGCTTGTATTCACATTATATAAGAAAATTGCCGTTAGATTTTTAATTACAGCTTTAGTTTCTGAAATATTTCAGTCGAAAGTTTATTTGACGTCAATTTGACGTAAAATTCCGGATAAGCTACTTGATAGCGCCGCGTCGAGAACAGTGATTTTCAATGCTCAGATCCAATTTTTTATGTACTTGGCGTCGTGACGTTATCGCGTCGCTTGTATATGATATTGTTCAAAGAAAGTTATCGACGTAGACTAATAGACATACATGTGTTTGAATTTTCCGACTTATACTCTTGATAAAAATTATCTAAATGTTTATTTATTATTAATATATTATAATTATTAATATATTATTATTATTAATATATTATATGTGTAATTATTAGTAGATTATATATGTTTATTATATATGTCAAATAATTAAAAATAATAAGTTAAATAATTTAAAAAATAGTTAAAATCAGTTAAATAATTTAAAAAATTTGTATATTTTTATATTGACAATAAAATATATTTAAAAAAAGAAACGTAATTTTATAAAAATAAACACCCTTACAATATGTAATTCTTTTTTATCAAGATACAAGTAATATCAAATATTACTTTATCGATAGTAGGTCAATTAGTTAGCGAATTTTACTGTAGATAAAATAGCACTCGTTAATATACATGGAGTCAAGTTTCTTTTCGCTGATAAAAGATGCTGTCAAAGTATGTACCCATACAGCACAGATAGATCCTGAGTATGTACTCAGTATATCGCAAACGTAGATTGTGTTCCACTAATACCCTAGCGAAAATGAATATTCGGAGCGTAAGTCAAATGTAAGGAAAGAGTAACAGAAGCGTAAACGAAGCGTTAAAAGCTTCGTTTACGCTTCTGTTACTCTTTTCTTACATTCGACTTACGCTCCGAATATTCATTTTCGCTAGGATATTCGATATACATACTATGATATTTTGAGAATATACGGAGGATGTTCCTAGAAACCTACTCTACTATATACGGAGGATGTCTGCCTTAGAAACCTACTCAGTATATACTCAGAATATTTTTTGGTACATTGTGAGTATATTTTTAGAATATTTTAAACATATTTTTATATTAATAAATTATATATGAATATAGAAAACAGTTGGATTATATGTAGAATAAAAAATAGATTCTTCGTGTAAAAAATAAATAAAAATGTGAAATTATTTACTTTATAAACAAAGCTTCAGACAAAAATGTTATTTCTAATAGTATATACCGGTATATATTATAAAATTAAGTCAGTTTATTATAAATTAAACTGACTAAAAGGAAAAAAGGAGAAACTCATGTTAGTATCAATCTTTTATGTCCATTTCATCAAAAATTAAGTACGAGTTTGATGACGCGCGTAGCGGCAAAATGAAGAAACACATGCAATATTATAAAATATCCTAAAAATATACGAGAAAAAATATACTAATACGAGATGTTTAAAGTATATTCTGAGAATATATGAAAAATAATATACAACAAGAGATGTTATGGAAATATTCTTAGTATATTACATCTGTAACGTATATTTATAGTATAAGTATAGAATAATCGAATATATGATATCATGTGCTGTGTGGGTATGTATGCATTCTTCTTCAATCTCGCAATCAATATCTCAGGAACTTTTGCACAAACATTCAGTAGTTCCTTATTGGTAAATTGTAGAAAATAATTTCCGAGAAAAACAACAATATAAATCTAGATAACACTTGTCAATTTATTGTATACATCAAAAACGTCTGTTTTTTATGACATATCCAGATAACCAAATCTGTTAGAATATATTTTGTCAAATGCCCATTAAAAATTTTAAAGGCAGAAAGATTACACTTTGTATAAAGAAACTGATATATTCGATTATGTTGCCAGCATGTCAACAGAAATACAACAAAATCTGTTCATATGACTAAACAAAAGATTATCAACAGAAACAAGCAGAACTTGTTGATGTAACTGACGGCAGATTGATATCAGAAATTGAACAGAATCTGAGAAATATTTTTGCTTACTGGATATATATTTACGATCAGTGTTTGCTGATATCTTATCTAGATAATTATCTAGATAAAATTATCTAGATCTTATCAAAGAAATGGATCATCTTTATCTTTAACTAGCTAGATAAAGATAAGTTTCTTTATCTACATAATTATCTAGATAATTTTATCTAGATAATTATCTAAATAAGATACCAACAAACACTGTTTATGACATTTATATTTCGAACAATTGACGCAAAGTAACAAATCTAAAATAAATGAGATATAGTGAAACTTACAGATACGCATATATATTTTAACAATAAATATATATAACCCAGTAAGCAAAATGTTAGCAGGTTGGCAGCAGATTGGCAGCAAATTCGATCAGAATCCCACACCAGAACCATAGCCATTTATATCCATAGCATTAAGCTTTTGTTTTGGCGGGCAGAGTCTATAAAACATAATCTGTTAACAAACTGTCGGCAAAAACTGAGCAAGATCTGCGCGATGCAATTTGATGTTAGATTGGCAGCAGAATCTGCGCATGCAACTTGATGGTAAATTAACAGCAGAAACTGCACAAGATTTGCGCTTACTTTTATTCATGTTATATAAATGCAAAAAAATTGATTATTACAGATGCTAAATAGCAATATTATCGGCAAGTTAATTACAATTTTCTTCTAAAATGACATATATGTCATATGTTATATCATAATATATGTTAATGTAATATATGTTATATCATATATACCTCATATAGCGAAGGACTAAATTAATTTAATTAAATTAATAATAAAGTAAATGATAAAAGTAAATGTAACTTGTAAAACTGGAGATGTAATTTATTTAGAATTAAATTTTTGCTTTATGCCTCAAATAGGCAGTACATCAATAATGTTCCATTTATCATATTGATTCCAATCAGTTTAATATTCTGAATCTCATCTACTTGTATCAGATATCAGAAATTAAAGTGATAGAAATTAAAATGATAATTACTATATTCTGATATTTTATTAATATTCGCGACTTTATATATATTTTTGACAGAAATTAGATTACGAGAAAGTACAGCTCATGTAACGGTAAGTGAAGGAACTATCGAATCATGCAAATTCTGTTCCGTTTCTGTCGTCAATCTGCTATAAAAGATTATGTGCGCAGATTTTGTTCGATTTTTGTTATCAATTTGCTATCAAATTGCACCGCACAGATTCTGTTAACTTTTTGCCATCAATCTGTCATCAGTTATATCAGCAGGCTCTATTCGATTTCTGTCGAGAATTTGATAACAAATTTCATATTGCGCAGATCATGCTCGGTTTCTGCTGGTAATCTGTTGTCAAATTGCGCCGCACAGATTTTGTTCAATTTCTGCTATCAATCTACTATTAAATTCTGCTATCAATCAATTATATCAACAAATTCTGCTCGTTCTCTTGACAACTGTTTTGTTTAGTCATGTGAATAGATTTTGTTGTATTTTTGCTGACATGCTGGCAACATAATCGAATATATCAGTTTCTTTATACAAACTGCAATTTTTCTTCCTTTAAAATTTATAATAGGCATTTGACGAAAATTTGCTAAGATCTTCTAACAGATTTAGCTATCTGGAAATATGTGATATGTGTATACCCAGATAGCAAAATGCTAGCAGATTGGCAACAGATTGGCAGCAAATTCGATCAGAATCCCATACCAAAACCGTAGCCATTTGTGTCCGCATTAAGCTTTTGTTTTTGTGACAGAGTCTGTAAAACACAACCTGACAACAGATTGTCGGCAGAACCCGAACAGAATTTGCGCACATAATCTAATGGCAGATTGACAGCAGAAACTGAGCAGGATCTGCGCACATATTCTGACGATAGATTGACAGCAGAAATTGGAATAGGATTTGCTATTTTCATTTAAGTTATGCTATTAGGGCCTGGTTGCATAAACGTTATTTAACTCTAACTTTAGCTTAGCTAACTCTTTGTTTCTTTCTGAAGGAGGCAAAAAGAGACGAAGAATGAGCTAATCTGAGGTTAAAGTTAAGCAACATTTATACAACCAGGACTAAACAATTTATTGGTCTATATTATTAAAATGAGAATTCTTATTTATGATTTTAAATGAATATAAAAATATGTTTTTATTTTATTATATACTGTTAATAATTATTTTATTATATACTGTTAGTAATACTGTTATATAATTATATAATTAAATTTGTATAATTAAAGTTAAACAAATGGTACATTTATCTTTTTCTTTTAAAAATTTGCAATTGTATGCATATTGCAAGATTCTTAATTGTACATCTATTTTAGAAGTGGTAGTTTGTATTTTATACTTTATATTAGAAAAGTAATAAATAAAAATAAAGCATAAAAACAAAGTTATTTTAGATACTTCTTAAAGTAAATTGGACAAAATCAAAATCAAATCAAATCTTAGTCAAAATCTAAACTGTAATAGGTTTTTTTTTATATAATGCTTTATTAACGACCCAAACGTTCGCACGAAGCAGCAGCAGACTTTATCATTTGCTCTGCCTTTTTCCTAAATTTATTTTTGTATTGATTTTCTATGCAACAAAAAGATAACGGCAAAATAAATTTTGATACGTATACATAAAAAGATTATACGTTTCTAGTAAAAAGACTTTACTTTTTTTAACATTTCACTTGTTTATTTTATTTTAATGATAATTCTATAGAAAATTAATCGTCACGTGAATTTTATTTAGATACATTTGATAATAAATGTACATTAATATTCAAGATACAATCTGCTTTTTAAATGTCAGTCTTACTGCTGTTTTGATAACATATACATTTTGATACATTTCGATGTATCCTTGAAGATTAATGTACATATATTATCAAATTTATTATCAAAAGTATCCAAATAAAATTCACATGATGATTGTCTTTTTATAGAATTATCATTAAAATAAAATAAAATTTTTTTACTATATATACGTATAATTCTATTCAATGCATAGTTACATATGGCCAAATAACATGCAAAAATTATAGAAATAAGAAAGAAAAATAAAGTTGTTTCTTACTTTAACTAATAAGTATGTTAACCGTTCGGTTCATCATTCCACAAGTTTCGACTGATTATCCCCTCGCCAAATTGTTTACGCGGACCACATATTTTATTTCGTAATTTTTCTTTTGCTGTTCGAAGAGCCTCCCGCATTTGCACTTAAAATTCATTGCGCGTTGGCTTTTCGAAGTATCTATTATTACATATAGCCTCTGAAAAAGAAATACAAGTAATATTATAAGTGAAATATGCATGATAATGACAAATATCCGAAAAATCATAAAAGACCATACCATAAATTGCTATAATGAAGCGCGTATTATACATGGGCTGTTGTCGCTCTTCGCGGTCTCACCAAGTAAAAGAGAATGTAACTGTATTCTTCAGTCCCTCTTTAAAACATAAGTTGACGGCTTCTTTTAAATTAAAACCACCGATGTAGCGAAGCTATATAAATTCACCATAAACAATATATTAATTATAGAAATTAAAAATATATAAAAATGCTTATAAAATCAACTTTATAGTTTCTGCTTAAGAGGGATAAACTATGATGGTTGCTCTTTTTAGCGAATTTTTTGTGATGCCCATAAAGCAGGTAGATTAATAAATGTTTTTGTATTGAATTAGTCATCTTTAGAACTGTTGAAAAATATTTTTTTATTTGATAAAATACATTTTTATTTTGGTATAAAATGTGTCTCTACAAGCTCCATCGGCCCTGCACCTAGAGTCCTTAAAAGTTATCTGGAATAAGAAAACTCAAGATTTTCTTAAAGTATATGAGTAGTTTCATTTAAGCGTATGGATTTTTTTTTACGATTAAAATTTAAAAAAATATAAATTAAAAAATGCCAAAAAAACGGTATTTTTTTGGACAATTTCCGAACTTTTTTTTGAACGTGCGTCATTTTGCGAATAATTAAAATATTAAAATTTCCATACACTTAACTGAAACTACACTCATATACTTTAAGAAAATCTTGGGTTTTTTTATTTCAGATGACTTTTAAGGACTCCAGATGCAAGGCCGATGGAGCTTGCGTGGCGTGCAGAGTCTACTACAGACACATTTTATAAGATAAAAATGTATTTCATCAAATAAAAAAATATTTTTCAACAGTTCTAAAGATGACTAATTCAATACAAAAACATTTATTGATCTGCCTGCTTTATAGGCATCACAAAAAATTCGCTAAAAAGAGCTATTTTTTCGGCCGTCATAGTATTTATCCCCCTTAATTGACTTTTATTTTATTCAAAATTCAGAGATCAACAAAGGGCATAATTTTTCTTTTTACTTTACGACGTCGGAGTAGGAATCATTATGAAAGCCTTTATCTCTTCTATCGATGAGATTGGCAGGATAGCTGGCTTATGCGATATTTGCTTATGTGATATTTGATTTTGCAGGCACTTTAAAATACTTTCTAATAGTGTATCCATCTTTCTGTAAATAAAATATAAAAAATTAGTATTACCAGTTTATTAGATTTCACGTTTCATATAATAAAGACAATATCTCTTACTTACTTCAATTTTGTTTCTACACGTGTTCTCCTGCAAACATTTATTGATATTAAAATGTTTTTTTAACTTTTTAATTTTTTGGTAAATCTATTTTTGAATGCATATATATTTTTCTTTTACTAATAATGTGTATTTCTATAATAAATAAATATATGTATAAATGTACCAATTGTCCGTTTTCTCTGACTGAGGCGCAGGGATTTCTGCACGTCAACTTGAGTGGCTTAACATTCTTGAAACATTCTGCTCTGTACTAATTTCAATTTTCTTCCGTATGTGTATTGTTGTTTATGAAGGAATATGTGGTGTGTAAAGTGTGTGTCACACTAGATATGCGATACAATAGAAAGTAGTATAAGAAAGTGTGGTTGAATGTTTGCATATGATGAAACATTTGTGTCCAATTAAGTATGAGATTGAATGTTTGCGTGTGGTTGAAAGTTTATGTATGGCTGAACACCAGTATGTGGTAAAACGTTTGTGTGTAAGTGAGTGCTTGTATGAGATTGAATGTTCACGTGTGATTGAACGTTTCCATATGGTTGAACACTAGTGATGAAACGTTTGTGCACGGTCTTATACATAGGTCTTGAAACGAAGATCCTGAAAATGATTCGCTTGTCGATCTCAAAATTATTTCAACTTGTGCTCACAGGGTGGCGCAGCGATCGAGGGAAACAATATGTGCACGCATATTGTATTTAACATCATTTGACTGTGGTACTATACATCCCTTCGTCATTGATTAAACTTTATTTTTTAATAAAAAATTCACGGTCAACGGTCTTATGTAAAGCTCACAACAAAACACATCAAATATTTTGTTTCGATTATTTTAGGTTATTACGATTTTTCACACTTCCCTTGATAGCGACACACTCGATAATGATGATCCCAAGTACTAAAAACACGGACAGTAAGAGTGCCAATTTCTCATCTCGAAATTCGACTTCGTTTCAAGACCTGTGTATAAGACCGTGCGTTTATGTCTAATTGATTGTTTGTATGAGATTGAATGCTCGCGTGTGGTTGAATATTTACGTATGATTGAACGTTCATATGTGGTGAAACGTTTGTGTTTAATTGCTGAGTATTTGTATGAGACTGAACATTTGGTATGCAATTGACTGTCTGTATGTATATATGTATACTGTGACAAATTATTCGTAGGTGTATGTGGTGTATGAGTTGGGTAATTATTATTGGAAGAATCGGAACTGGAATAGTCCTCTTCCAAAATCTTTCTTATTTCATCCTTCTCGATATCTTCAGCAGTGATGATACTTCTTTTTTTTTTTTCGTTTTTTCGGAGCTTCATCTGATGAGGTTATGTAACGCGATAGTTTAAATGTAATTCGCTTTGGCCGTTTTTCTATTTGTGCCTGTAAATAAAAATACATATAAATTACAACACATGATATGTAGTAGACATATTTTATATTAGCTGTATAATATATGTGTACGTGTAACATATGGTATAATTTTTTCAAAAATTGAATTTTTGTAAGAAACTTATATACTTGATAATTTCTTAATAATTTTTAATAATTAGTAATAAAATATTTAAAAAAATTATAAATAATTATATAAGTGACGATGTTTATTATTATTATTTCTCCAATATTTTAATATTAAGTTAAATACATTTTATTGTACAGCATATGTATATATCTCATATTTATTGTATTTAATAGATAATTTTGTAACATTTTTTAGAACAACTTAATATGATAAGTCTTACCTTTGTATCTCATAACATTTTACATTTCCTTTCTTATCAATATAAAATGATGATGATGATTGTAATCTGTTTCTGAAGATTAATTCAAATCAAGACAACTTCTTTATAATAATAAAGAAAAATTAAATCTAATAATAAAGTTATTAAGGAGATTGACAAAACAACTTGTACATACAATATATATACCTTATGTTACCTATGAGCAATACAAGAAAAAAGAACAGCAAAAAGTCAAAAACAACACAAAATGCAATAGTAAATAATATGGCATGCTCCTCAATGACAAATTCGGCGCTTCTTTATAAGAATGTGCAAGAGATATGGAAAAGCAAAAAAAGAAAAATTATAAGTAAGAAAGATATGTAAAAAAGAAGAACGTCATATTATCAAATCGTCAAATCATATTACCAATTCCTGCAAAAATGTAATAAACAATTTAGAGAACAAATCTTACATTCTCTCGCTGTATATAACAGCAGCTACTATATATTGAAGCACTTCTGAATGATTTTCTTCATTGCTGCTTCTATCATCCTCTGATGTAGAATTCCAAAGAGGCATTCTGTAACACTTAGCGCGAACTTCGTCTAAATAAGTACGAAAAACCTCGCTGCTTAATGTAGAACATCTATACTTGCAAAGCAGAAGATAAAATATCAACATCATAGAAATTTTCAATTTCTAAAAATTTCTTAACTATCAAAAGATACTGTGAGAGATAAAGTAGAAATCAATGCACATTGATACAAAGGATTTATCTATAGTACGCGTTTATGTTCCTAATGTGCCCTACGGAGGGCGTTGTCGTCTTTTTTTTTGGGACCAAGCACTGTCTTGCCGAACATGGCGGATACAAGTTGCACGCGTTCTCTATACCTGTATATTTGAATAGTAATAAAGACTAAAGCAAAGGTATCTAAGACTGTACGACACTATCTCCAATACCAAACGCACTCTGACAGGTTATGGGCCCAGGGAGAACTCCCTGCTGCGCAAGTGTAAGGTAAACCGAAAAATTGCGTGTCGTGATACAAAGGATATAGAGATCGATCAAGATGGCCGCGTCAAGCAGCATGTACAATATTGAAAAGTTAAGCGACTCAAACTACGAGTCATGGAAAATCCAGATGCGGAGCGTGCTCATCGTCAACGACTTATGGGGATATGCGAACGGAGACGTCGTGCCGACGTCAGAAACTGAAGCCGAATGGAAGGTTAAAGATGGAAAAGCCCTAGCATTAATTCTGCTAAGCACATCGAAAAATCAGGTAAATCATATAAAAAGATCATCTACAGCCGCGGAAGCATGGTCAGGACTAGAGAAAATTCACGAGTCTAAAGGTCCTGTACGCAAGGCAGTTTTATATAAACAATTATACCGCATGCGAAAAGAATCTAGCCAAACAATGACGCAATACGTGCATTCCTTTGTCCGTAAGGCAGAGCAACTCGAAGAAGCGGGAATAAAAATTCCTAATGAATTATTATCGATTATGTTATTAAGCTCTTTGCCAACGGAATATGATAGTTTTTGCGTAGCAATCGAATCACGCGATGACGTACCGGATATTGAATCATTAAAATTAAAACTAATAGAACAAGAAGCTCGTTTAAATGAACAAAATTTAAAATTTGATACTAATGAAAATGATGCTTTATTAGTCAAAGGAAAAGGAAATTCTGCCAAGGAACATAAAATAACTGCTAAGGAAAATGCAAAATTGAAAACAAATAAATTTAACGGAAATTGTTATAAGTGTGGAAAAAGCGGACATATAGCGGTGAATTGCAGAACAAAGAAGAAATATTCTAATGGAAATCGAGAAGAGGATGCAATGGTGGTATTGAATACTGAACCAAAGAAAACTACTCAATGGTGCCTAGACAGCGGAGCTACAAAGCACATGTGCAATGATCGAAAAAATTCGCTACTCTCTCGAAGGATAAAGCATGTAAAGTATACACTGCGGCAGAACATTGCGCAAGAGCAGAAGGCGCAGGTGATATTAAAATGCGTATTAAAATGCCAGGTAACAAATCTAATAATATAAGATTACAAGATACAATGTTAGTGCCAGAATTTAGAAGTAATTTATTATCTGTTGCTAAAATAACAGACAATGATTATACTCTAATTTTCCGCAACCGCGCCACAGTTGAACGCAAAGACGGTACTGTAGCTTTAACGGCGAGACGACAAGGCGATCTTTACCTAGTGGATGGATCTGACCAGGAAAGTGTATATAATGCGGAGGACAGTACCAAAAACTTGAAACTATGGCACGAGAGGTATGGACATTTGAATCTCAACGATCTAAGAAAACTGAAGTTGGGCGAAATGGTAATTGGAGCTAACTTCAACACAAATGAAGCTCAGTTTGATTGCGAAATTTGTCACATGGGCAAAATACATTAATTACCTTTTAATAATACATCAACTAGAGCAAAAGATAAATTAGGAATAGTGCACTCAGACATTTGTGGTCCTATAAGCGTCGCATCCATCGGAGGAGCAAGATATTTCGTCACTTTTATAGATGACTACACAAGGCATACTGAAGTAATAATGCTCAAAAATCGCTCCGATGTTTTATCAGCATTTAAAAATTATATGCTGCGTGTTAAAACAGAATGTGGTTACGGCATCAAAATACTGCGTACTGACAACGCAAAAGAATATACCTCCAAGGAATTTAAGGCTTTACTTGATGCAAATGGCATTAAACATCAGTTAACTGTCGCTTATACTCCCCAACAAAATGGAGTGGCTGAACGAGCTAATCGTACTTTAGTAGAGATGGCTCGCTGTATGTTGTTGCAATCACGATTACCGATGAGCCTATGGGCAGAAGCTATAAATACAGCTAATTTTATAAGAAATAGATGCCCAACGAAAGCCTTGAGAAACAAAACACCCTTAGAAATGTGGTGTGATCGCAAACCATATGTAGGTTTTATGCGAACGTTTGGGAGCAAGGCAATAGCTCTAATCAAGAACGCGAGAAAGAAGTTTGAAGCCAAAGGTGAAAGTCTAATAATGGTAGGATATTCAAACGAATCGAAAGCGTATCGGTTGTGGAAACCCAGTACGAAAACAATTATTAAAAGTCGCGACGTACGATTCTTGGAAGATGAGAAAATGGAAGGCGAACAACCCGTGGAAATGTTCGAACCTCCAATGAATTCAACTTTTGAAGACAAAAATGAAGAATATGAAAATGAAGCAGATGATGAAACAAAAGAAGAACAGAATAAAGAAGACGCTACAGAAAGGGAAGAATATAGCGACCCAGAAGACAATTCCAATGAGGATAACAATATCTATCAAACCCTAGAAGAAAATGATCATACGCATGAAGAAATTATAAAAAGAGGTCCAGGACGACCGAGGAAGTTAAAAACGGGCAAACCAGGTAGGCCAAAACGTCTATTCCATGAAGCAGCAAATTACACGACTGAAAGCTATGATGATCCAATGGATATAGATGACATAATGAGTCGTCGTGACAAATCATTGTGACTAGAAGCAATGAATTCAGAGTACAAATCGTTAATGGAAAACAATACTTGGGAACTCGTCGAAAGGCCAAAGAATAAGAAAGTGTTAACTAACAAATGGGTTTTCAAATTGAAAAGAAACCAGGATGGATCTGTGGACAAGTACAAGGCGAGATTGGTCGCACGAGGACACGAACAGAAGCAAGGAATAGATTATTCAGAAGTGTTCGCGCCCGTTGCGAGATACGAAACCATAAGAACGTTACTTGCAGCATCTGCAAAGATGGAAATGCATGTGCATCAGATGGATGTCATCACGGCATATGTTCAAGGTAACCTGGATGATGAGGTTTATATGGAGCAACCAGAACTATTCATAAAAGCGAACGAAATAAATAAGGTATGTAGATTAAGAAAACCCTTGTATGGATTAAAACAAGCTGGTAGGGCCTGGTACCGGAAATTAGATACTTTCATGTCAAGCATAAGCATGAAAAGAACAGAAATAAATCCGTGCGTATACACTAGTTATAACGGGAATAATAGCATAATAATTGTTCTATATGTAGATGACTTGTTAATAGCATCGCGAAGTATAGAAGCGTTAAATAAAGCTAAGCAAACATTAAAGAAAGAATTTAAAATGAAAGACTTAGGTCCAGTAAGCAATATATTAGGTATTAATATAGAAAGGGATCAACCGACAGGTAGCATAAGGTTAGATCAACGTAAATATATTTGTAATGTACTTGAAAAATTCGGGATGTTAAATTCTAAAACGGTAACAACTCCGTTAGAGTCAAATGTTAAACTTACCAAACAATCGAAACCAATTACCAAAGAAGATAGGGATGAAATGAAAAAGATTCCTTATCGAGAGCTTATAGGCGCATTAATATATTTAGCCAACGCAACACGACCCGATTTAGCATACGCAACTAGTGCCCTAAGTCGTTTTTGTGCGGATCCCGGCATGACACATTGGAAATTAGCGAAAAGAGTTTTACGATATCTAAAAGGTACGTTAGATTACGGTATAACTTACTCCAAAGAAAATAGTAAACTTAAAGGATATGTTGACTCGGACTGGGCCGGCGATATAGACGATAGAAAATCGTGTTCAGGAAATGTATTTATACTAGCCGGAGGTCCAATTAGTTGGGAAGCAAGAAAACAAAAATCTGTTGCATTGTCTACAATGGAGGCGGAGTATATGGCTCTATCTGATGCGTGTAAAGAGGCTATATACTTAAGACGATCGCTAGAACACATGGGTCTCACAAACTTAGTGATGGAGGCAACTGCGATGTTTTGCGATAATCAGAGCGCGATACAATTAAGTCGAAACTGCGTATATCACGGCAGGAGCAAACATATTGATATCAGATACCATTTTTCTAGAGAAGCGAGCGAAAATGGAGAAATAAAGATCGAATATATAAGGACAGACTTAATGTTAGCAGACATTATGACCAAAGCATTATCTAGTAATAAGCATGCGAAATGTGCGAAGATGTTAAATTTAAGTTTATGACTATCCTTGTATACGTATACTTAGAATGCAATAAGGCATAGCGAAAAGTGTAACAGTAACATAACAGTATGTCTTGATTAGTAAGTTTTGTTTTGTATTGTATCAAAGTACATTGATAGAGGGAGTGTGAGAGATAAAGTAGAAATCAATGCACATTGATACAAAGGATTTATCTATAGTACGCGTTTATGTTCCTAACGTGCCCTACGGAGGGCGTTGTCGTCTTTTTTTTTGGGACCAAGCACTGTCTTGCCGAACATGGCGGATACAAGTTGCACGCGTTCTCTATACCTGTATATTTGAATAGTAATAAAGACTAAAGCAAAGGTATCTAAGACTGTACGACACTATCTCCAATACCAAACGCACTCTGACAGATACAAATTATCCCAGTAAGCAAGAAACATTTCAACATTCTAATGTGATCAACATTCTAAAATGTTAATTTTATATAAATTTTCTAAACATTATGATATAATGTTTTACAAATATTTAAAAAATATTTTAATAAATGTATTAATAACATTTAAAAAAATATTTTAATTTATGTTTTATAAATATTTTAAAAATATTATTTAATAACATCCCTCTCAAAATATTAATAAAATATTTTAGAAACATTAGTCAAAATGTTTCTTAAATATTATTAATATGTTTATTAGAATATTTTAAAAATATTTTTAAAATATTCTAATAAACATATTAATAACATTTAAAAAATATTTTAATTTGTTTTATAACTATTTAAAAAATATTATTTAATAATATCCCTCTTAAAATATTTTAGAAATATTAGTCAAAATGTTTTTTATATGTTATTAATATGTTTATTATAAATAAAAATATAACATCCAGTTAGGAGTTCGTTCACGTTATTATTAAACGTCATATTATTTATTTCATACATATCTTTAGATTATTTTTTTCATAACATATCTTAATTTCTTTCTCGGGACGGGCCTGACGACACCTAATACGTTACTGAGAAGCAACATTCGGTGGGATATGCGTATACGCTCTATTGCGTATGCGTGATTTATTCTTTTGTTCTTTGACTTCGGAACACTCGTGCCGGCTGCCAGCGTGCCACGTGCTCTTACACGATCTCGCATAATAAGTAAGTTACAGTGTTTTTGCGAGTTATAATGCTGCACGAAAGAAGAAAAAAGTGTTTCTTCCAGTGTGTTATAATATCTTGTAAGTTATTTTTATAGATATGTCAATATTCGTTCTCGGATTTTTCAGTGAAAGTTCTAACATCATCTTATTCGTGTTAAGTTCTATTGTAGAATTGTCCTAGTCAATCATAAAACATTTCATTATCAGTTATTTCAAAGGCAAACAGAGAAAACATTCTGTGTTGTAGAATGTTTCTGCGTATAAGATTTATAGAAATGTTAAGGAAATTGGATACATGTGCACATATGATTATAATCAAAATTTGTTAGTATGTGTTTGAAAGAGAGAGAGAGAGAGAGAGAGAGAGAGAGAGAGAGAAAGAGAGAGAGCAGATAGAGATTATAATAAAAGCAATACTCACATTAATATTCATATACATACTGATTTCTATAACATTTACACATTTTTTTCTAAACAATGTCATAAAATTTAGTTTTACAAAACGAAATAATTATATTAATTATATATGATTGTCTGTGATTTTTTCTATTAATTTGTACTTGTCTTTTGTTGATTATAGAGGTCAGTTGAAAATGGATAAACCAAGTTGTTCATCACCTAAGGTAAATATACACATATACATAAAAAACTTCTACATTAAAATGTTTTCACGAACTGAGTCCAAACTTTTTAATAATTACGTTATAAATTAACAGATAAAAGCTAAAATAAAATTTTATAAATTTAAATATTTATTTTTAGTTCTATAAAAAATGTCATACCGAAAAGTATTTAAAGAGAGTTATAAAACAAAATATTAAAGTAAATGCTAAAGATGTACCAAAAGAAAATCGTCCGTGTAAAATTACACTCAAAGAAAAGAAATACAAGAAGTTTCATCAGCATCCTTATGTTTAGTAGAACAACCAACACACAATAGTTTATCTCAAAATTTATTAGAAATTAGTCAAATTTCAAGTATTATAATTTATCTGATGCATTGTCTGCATCTTGTGATCCCGAATCATCACTTGAGATCTTTAAAGATCATCTCAGATGTTGGGCAATTGGACATTATATCGCACAAACAGCTATTAGCGATTTATTAAAAATTATAAAATCAGACTTAAAATTAAATTCATTACCTTCAGATGCACGGACTCATTTTAAAACATATAAATAATAAAATAGTAAATTTATCTCCTGGAAAGTATTATCATTTTGGATTAAAATCAAAATTGCTATTAAAATTAATTCAGAACGATTTTAAAGGTAATGAAGTTAATATATCAGTAAATATTGATGGACTTTCTCTCAAATATTCTTACAAATGTTATTAAAATACATATTACTAAAATTGGATTATTATAAGTTCTTCACTAATTGAATTTTATATTTTCCAGGAAAAGAAAAGTGAGAAGAAATGTTATAAGATATAAATATAGAATTAAAATATTTAATTTAAATTATATTTTATATTATTATATTTATAAAGAAGTGCAATGAGATAAATATAAGTTTGATTTCAGTGTAATGAGGCAAATATATAAGTTTGATTTATAATATTTTATTACATTTTGTTAATATTTATACATATGTTTATATATATATATATATATATATATATATATATATATATATTGTTAATATTTTCTTATGTTTTTGAGTATTTTTTTAGTTTGATATATTTTTTTATTTTCTTTTGTTTCTCAGTTTTTTTAGGTATCGAAAAAGTACCTCATTTTATAATACATTTTTTGTATTTAATTATATAGAAATAAAAAAATATTTTCTTGTACTTATATGTATATATATATTTGTATATTATATATATTTGTATATATATATATATATGTATATTATATGTATATTATATTTGTATATGTATATACACTGAGCAACAAAATTAGCGCAACAAAAATTTTTATCAAAATTTCACTCAATTTTAAATAATCATAACTCCGCGAAAAATGGTCGTATCAGAAAAATTTTTTTTTATTTTAAAGTTTAAAGTCTCTACTTTAAAGAGAATTTGTCATATTTTGACTTCCTCTTTCCTCCCTCCCGTCATCTTCTTAAAAGTGATGTCATGTTTTATTTTAAAAAGTTTGCATATTTTGCTGCGTTCCACGGGATGCAATGAATTTTTCTCGCAAACGTTATAAAAATTACCGTAGAATATAAACTTTTCCGCACAAATTAAAAAAAAAATTGAAGTCTGTACGATTTTTTTTGGCGGAGTTATGACATGTCAAAGTTACCCATGCATTTTAGTCTGTTACCGCCAGCATTAGCGTTACCCGATGCACACCACGAGGAGGTTGCTAGTCGGATTTTGTGCATGGATGTGTGTGTGTGTGTGTGTGTGTGTGTGTGTGTGTGTGTGTGTGTGTGTGTGTGTGTGTGTGTGTGTGTGTGTGTGTGTGTGTGTGTGTGTGTGTGTGTGTGTTGGACGGAAGAAATGAGACATATTGCACGGAAGAAATGTGTATGTTATTGTTTAATAATGTGTATTCCCGCCTCGTCTTTGAATAACTTCCTGAAGACGTTCGTGCATATTGATGCAGGATCTTATTACATCTTGAGGAATTTCGTGCCATATGCATTGTAGTGTTAACTCCAGTTGTTGAAGAGTAGTTGGCGGTCTCTAACATTGAGGTGTTATCGCATCCAGCAATGAGCCTGGATTTAAATCCTATCGAACATGTGTGGGATATGATGAGAAGAAGGCTGCAAAATTTCGAGAGACCGCCAACTATTCTTCAACAACTGGAGTTAACACTACAATGCATATGGCACGAAATTCCTCAAGATGCAATAAGATCTTGCATCAATATGCACGAACGTCTTCAGGAAGTTATTCAAAGACGAGGCGGAAATACACATTATTAAACAATAACATACACATTTCTTCCGTCCAACACACACACACACACACACCACACACACACACACACACACACACACACGATGCACAAAATCGGACCAGCAACCTCCTCGTGGTGTGCATCGGGTAACGCTAATGCTGGCGGTAACAGCATAAACAGACTAAAATGCATGGGTAACTTTGACATGTCATAATTCCGCCAAAAAAAATCGTACAAACTTCAATTTTTTTTTAATTTGTGCGGAAAAGTTTATATTCTACGGTAATTTTTATAACGTTTGCGAGAAAAATTGCACCCCGTGGAACGCGGCAAAATATGCAAACTTTTTAAAATAAAACATGACATCACTTTTAAGAAGATGTGAAGAAGAAGATGTGTGCGGGAGGGAGGAAAGAGGAAGTCAAAATATGACAAATTCTCTTTAAAGTAGAGACTTTAAAATAAACTTTAAAATAAAAAAAAAATTTTTCTGATACGACCATTTTTCGCGGAGTTATGATTATTTAAAATTGAGTGAAATTTTAATAAAAATTTTTGTTGCGCTAATTTTGTTGCTCAGTGTATATTTGTATTATTATTCCTTATTAAATGATAAAAATAATATTTAGAAAAATACAATATATATTTAGACATTCTATTAATATTGAAAAATTATTGAAAACATGTTATATATAATATTTATAAAATAATATATAATTTATAAAATATATAATATATAATTTAATAATATATAATTTATGAAATAATAAAAATCAATTTAATTAATGTTAGAATTAATATTATTGTGATATTAATATTAAGTTATGTAGATGTTGATACTAATGTTATTTTATTATTGATTTAATTTTATGAGAAACATTATCAGAATATTAAAACAACATTAATGCAATATTACTTGTAACGACAGAAATATGTTATTTCAACATTACCGAAACTTTTAAATCGGTGTCAAAGTTTGTTCATAATGATTATTGCATATAATGTTAAAACCTACATACTTGACAATATTACTATGTTAGTGAATATCATTATAATAACGTTGTAGTAATAATTTTTTGTTTACTAGGATATTATCCATGACAATGTCTAAAACGATACAAATTGATCCATCATGTAAGAAGCAACAATTACATGTATATCTATGCTTAATAACATTTAAATGTAATCTACTATATTGGGAACATCCATCAGCTGCATTATGCTGTACAGACACATGAATAGAAGAATCAATATCACAATTATTATTTATTTTATGAACTTTTATTTCTGCTATTCTGTTAAAAAATTGTTGAATAAGTAAACCTGGTTTTCTGCAATATTTTTTAAAAATAGCCATGTTACTTTTGTATGGGAAAGCAAAAAAAGTATCTAAATTACTAAGACATCTTACATTGTTGATGAAATGAAGAAAACCATGAACATTATTAGTATTAAAATTGGGACCATACAAATTTTCATATCTTTAAACAAATTTTTATAGTACAAGCTCTGCAAAATTTAACTGCAGTTTTGATGGAGAATTCGAAACCAAAACTCTTACAACTACATGCAAAAATAAAAAGTGTTTATAAATTTGCTTATGAAGATACCATATTACAACAGAACCTGTATAAAGAAGAAATTGGCGAAATTCTGTCGCTTTGTACTTGAAGCATATATCGAATGATCTTGGACGATTGGCAAAATCTGAGGGACAATATTTTTTAAAAATATTTAATCTTGCACACAAAAGAGAAATAGATCTACCTGATAATTTTGACAATCGAGAATATTTTCCATACACCCACGCTAATAAAAGTTTTTTCATTGTTCCTAAACAAACTAGATGCATATATTCGAATGGAACTTGTGAAACCATACCTATTGGAAGTATTGATAAAGGACTTTTACTCTCTTTATGGTGACCTTCATTAAGACTTATGATATATTCCTCATCGATTCGAAAAGAATGATTAATGCCATTGAAGACATTACGACCTTCGCTGTGTGTACTTCAGATTTTGCACTTAGAACAGGGTTGATTAAATGAATGACCACGATGATTGAGAATGAAGGCACGAGCTGGTGCATCAACTATAAAACATCTCAAGGATATTGGTATTTTATTATCATGAAAATTTATACCTCCGTTGAACATTATTCTTTTAATATCTGTAACGAATTTTTCTAAGAATATGTTAGGATCAGATGGCTTTTGCATTCCTTTATAAACTCTTACAACAATTAGTTTTGCATGATGGATATTTGCAATTCTAATTTGAATTGGCCAGATATGAATACTACTTGGCTTAACTAACGTGTATTCATCTATACTGTGTTAAAATCTATTTCCAATTGATTAATAGTGATTGCAGATGAGATACTCTTGAGACATTGAATAATCTCTCTTTCAAGATCGAAATGAATATATTCGCCTGGCTCCACATTAAAAGTAACAACACGATTTCGTGGCGTATTAAGAAACGTCCTAACATCTTTTGGCAAGTTGGAAAAGCAAGGATGAGTTCGATGTAGAGATAATATTCTATTTCCTTGAATATGCGTCAAATTAATATCTATGAAACAAGAAGCTAATTATTCGCGAAAAGATGATTCTGTCGAAACAGTATTGAAAAATGAGAATATCGCATCACTAGAATCAGAAACAGACGGGGACAAAGAAGAAAATCCATTTTCTATATTGATGTCGTGCCAAATATCATTTATAAAATTATTAGAACGATTACACTCTGCAAATGTTGATGGACCAGAAATATCTTGTATATGATCTTGTATATTATCTTGTATATCTAATAAATCTTGTGTTATCTAATTTTTTATATCTGGAAAAATTTTAATTAATTTCCAATATAACTCTATTTTTTTGTCTTGAGGATAATTTATGAAGTGATTTTCGCGAAGTAGAAAACTTTAAATTATTTGGCCTCATATTTACGTATTTTTCTTTTGTGCTGCAGTTGAAGATTATATTTATTGAACCAAAAATAACTCAAAATATGTACTTCTCACATAAAGAAACACATAAAGAACTGTACTTCTGACATAAATTCCACAAACTGTTTTCCTTATATTTCTCTGTACTTTATCTCACAATTGTAACAGTAAAACAATTGAAACGATCAAAAACAACGACTACGCGCCAGATGCCGATAAAGCTATGATCAATTATATAAGCTTGGACCGTAAATTACCCAATCAGAGAGCGTCAGATGGCGGAAAACTTTTACACAATGCATAATGCATAAAAGAATGTATAATATCAGAGTTCATTTTTATTATCAAGATGAAAATAAAGGACTGTAATTGATTCATTCACTTATGCGCAAAAGTTTATTTAAGCCTATATCCAGACTAATATTGAAAATAATAATAATTCCCAAAAATAAAAAATAAAAAACGAAAAATAAAAAACTTGTGAAGATTTGAGTAATAAGAATAAAGAACAATAAATGTTAGAAAGAAGATATATATTCGATCTATAATTCAAACTTTACATATAATATGTTGCTTCTTTCACATTCTTATGTTCTGTAACACAATGAATTAAAATTTTGAATTAAATTCATATACTTTCCGTTTTTATTAATTATTACTTCAATATATGTTGCTCCTTATTCCTAATTTAGTTTATAACATAATGTAAGATATTATGTTATATATATCATATCTTACATTATGTTATTATCGCATATCTTACATTACATTATCATTTCTTTATATACTACAATCATAAATTATTGCAAGGAAGTTGAGTATTGATCCTTTCTTCCTAACAATACATTTCATTTGCAACAAATAATATTTCAATTTATAATTTATATATATATATATATATATATATATAAAAATTATAAATTGAAATATTGTTTGTTGCAAATGAAATGTGTTATCAGAAAAAAAGGATCAATAATTAACTTTTCTGTAATAATTTTTATTATTGTAATAAGTATACAAGAAAATAATTATATCTGTTCAATTTCTGCTATCAATCTGTCGTCAATTATATCAACAAGTTCTGCATGTTTCTGTTGACAATCTTTTGTTTAATCATGTGAACAGATTTTGTTGTATTTCTGCTGACAACGTAATCGAATATATCAGTTTCTTTATGCAAACTGTAATCTTTCTGGTTTTAAAATTTGTAATTTGAAGGCATTTTGAAGAAAATCTGTTCTAACAGATTTGGCTATCTGGATATATATATATATATATACACACACATATACATGTGTATGTATTTACATACAGGGCTTTCGAAAAGTAACGGACCCCCCCCTATCTCAGAATCTATGTATCATAGGGCAAAATGACCCGAACAAAAGTTTTATGGTTCATAAAGTTCTGTTTTTTTGTGACCTTAAATTTGACCTTGATCTTGACCTTGAAGGTTTTTTGAAGGTTAATTTGCGTTTTTTAAATGGGAATTGCTATTTTTGACCCCGGATTTGGAAAGAGCGGGAAATTTTACGTTCAGATATGTAATCTTGTGATGGTAAAAATGACATCCAAATCCTACTTTTATCCTACTTTTAGCGCTATCCAGGAACAACGACGTGGACGTAGTAGAATTCTGTTCCCTATGGGATGTTTGGTTAACGTGAGTCCCCTCTCTCCTCACGTATGGAATAATGAGGATCTTCGATGAATGACTGTAAGACACTTAACATTTTTTTTATCATTCGTTGCTGCAATCAATCATTAAAAAACCTTCGAGATATCATGTAAGATATGGGTAAATACCTAGTACATTACGATACAAGTGCGGAGGAATTAGAAATCGCCCAAATCTCGGAAGTTGGACGCACGAGTCAAAGACGAGTAGGTAATTAACTCAAACATGGCACACAGGCCATAAAGGACAACAGGCTTGACCTTGACAGGTATTGCGACAATTTAATGAAACTTTCAGAGTAGAGGAAAATCCTATCTCCAAAAGTACTGTTGTACGTACAATTCAACGTTTTCAGGAAACTGGTAGTGTTAAAGATCGTGAAAAACCTGGTAGATCTAAGTCAGCAACGAATGATGAAAAAATGTTAAGTGTCTTACAGTCATTCATCGAAGATCCTCATTATTCCATACGTGAGGGGAGAGGGGACTCATGTTAACCAAACACCCCAAAGGGAACAGAATTCTACTACGTCCACGTCGTTGTTCCTGGATAGCGCTAAAAGTAGGATAAAAGTAGGATTTGGATGTCATTTTTACCATCACAAGATTACATATCTGAACGTAAAATTTCCCGCTCTTTCCAAATCCGGGGTCAAAAATAGCAATTCCCATTTAAAAAACGCAAATTAACCTTCAAAAATCCTTCAAGGTCAAGATCAAGGTCAAATTTGAGGTCACAAAAAAACAGAACTTTATGAATCATAAAACTTTTGTTCGGATCATTTTGCCCTATGATACATAGATTCTGAGATAGGGGGGGGTCCGTTACTTTGCGAAAGCCCTGTATATGTATTACATATATTTACTATCATACACATATATTTACATATATGAATATATGTGTATCAGATATATAAAGATGTGCATATATATATATATATATATATACATATATTTTTCGCTAATTCTATAGCTTTCTATGATTTATTTTAATATTTATTATTAAATATACGTACATATCTACAAGTTTATACATATATGTAAAGAGTAAATATATTATATTAATATTAATAACATTAAATTCCCAGACAGTATAGGTCATTCTATGGTCATTCATTTTATGTTCATTTTATGTCCGCACGTCCATGGACATGAAATGACCGTTCATTGTACATTCGATTCGGGACATCCATTAACGGCCAATATTTGGATCTACAAAATGTCCGATCTTGGATAAAGTTTCGCGCGAGCAAATAAGGATGTGTTAGTTCGTTCGTTCGTTTCGTTTACCGCTATGCGACGTGTAATGCGTTATCTTTCTCGTATTTAAATTTTAGTTATGAGAATTATATAAAGTTTCCAAAGAGTAACAAATAAGATTAAAAATATATTGTTCAATTTAATTTCTGACCTCAATACAAGAGTTTCAGATATTAAATTGATTTTATAAGTCGGATAAGTAAATGTCCGGCAAATAAACGAAAATAATCCGTTCATTACTTATTCAAAATGTAAAGTGCACTATTCGAGTATAAATTATAAATAAAATTTTTATATCAAATTTTTATGTAAAATTTTATATGAAATAGATAAATTATATTATTATTTAGAAATTAAAATATATCCATCAATTTCATAAACAGATATACTACGTCCATTGAATCCGAAGAACGTAAAACGGATGATCATCTGTGGATATCCTCAATATCCTTAATGATCATCTATGGATGTCCTTCGGATATTTGTGTGTTGTATGAGTTACAACATGACAAGTAACGTATTTTTAAAAAAATACGTTCTCTCTTTTTTTCTCTTTCTTCCAGAAATGCACTCGCAATATCAAGATATCTAGACACAAGCGGGAACATCCGTAAACGACGTCTAGTATCGAACACCGCGCGCGCGCTGACGCGCGCCCTCCAGTGCCGCACTGCCGCCAGCCAGCTGTGTACCGATCGGTTCGGAGTAGACCCCGACAAGGCCGTCGTCGTCGCGCGCGCCGCGCGTCCGTCAGTCAGCGTTCGCGCACGAATGTGACGGTACAGTCGGGTCGGTCGTCGTGGCGGGTTTTACTCGGCGCCGCGCTCACGAGTCCGAGCTCGAGAGAGCAGAGCTGACGTTTCCGCGCGAAGCGAGAGAGGAAGGAGATCAAGCGGCTCCGTTCCTCTCCCTCTTTCTCTCCCTCTTTTCCTCTATTTCTCTCTCTCTCTCTCTCTCTCTCTTTCTTTCCGTCTTCTTCTTTCCTTCTTTCTATTTCGTCAGTCTACGGGGCCAGGTAACCAGGTAGCTCGAAGGGCAGGGTACGTATCGACGACAGAGGCTGTGACCTGCTTCCGCGCTCTATCCTCGCTAGCAGTCCGACTGGCGGACGAACCGAAGGTGAGAACGACTAGGACCCTCTCGTGAAACGTGACGATCGTCTCTCGATGATCGGGCCGTTACGACGTATCGTCGCGTTGCGTTATTTTACGACGCAACAGTCTTTCGTGGGGAAAGCGGATATTTGACAGATCGCTATCAGGTGTTCGCTCGAGAGTACTCTCGAATCACACGTTTAATCATCTCACGTAAGGGAACTCGCGTTCTCTCCAGTGAAGCTCATAGACAATTGTTACGGGGACGACACATAATGATTGAACGATACCGAAATCGTTACTGTGATACATGCGCGTCTGTTTTGAAGGGTTAAGCGATTATCACTACGTAAGACGATTACAAGGTGTTGTTAAACAATAGGAGAGATCGCCGCGATAGATTATCCTCTTATTGCGCTGAATCTCGAGATACGCCAACTCCAAGTACAAATATGTGTACGTGTGCATGTATACATGCGTGTGTGTGTGTGTGTGTGTGTGTGTGTGTGTGTGTGTGTGTGTGTGTGTGTTGTGTGGTGTTGAAACAACATTCCTCATTTTTTTTTATTATTCATCTAACGCAATCTCGGGGAATGCAGGAATGAAAATTGCGCGCGTCTTGTGCGACTCTATATACCTACTTTTGTTCCGCGCGAAAGGCTCGACGAACTAAACTAGATTATTCTAAGAAATTAAAAAAAAAGGTCTATGTAGATCCGCATTCCTCCTACCTTCCCTCGCAAAGAAGGGCAGGACGCAGCAGCAGTAACGAGAGAGTTTCCACACAAAGAGAGAGAGGGAGAGAGAGAGAGAAAGAAAGAGAGAGAAAGAGAGAGAGAGAGTTACTAGGAGTAGGGGGAGAATCGAGGCTTTGTTTAACGGCTTTCGAGCAGCCGGAGCGCCTGTTCGTTACGGAAGGTCGAGAAGTCGATGCTCATCATCGACTGGTCGAGCGGCGACGCGGTGCGCGGCGACCTTGATCGCGCACATCGCACGGTGTGCCACCGGTGTAGAGGTATACGCACGTCCCGCGCGCGTCGATAATTCGCGAGCGCACATTCTCTCTCTGTCCCGCGTGTCTCGCACACACAGCACACACTCGATACTCTTGCATTCCTGCCATTGCGACCCGAGGGGAAGAGAGAGACAGACGATCTCTTCTCTTCCATTGGTTAATTAAGAATTTTACGTATTTTTCGATTTTATTTGTATAAGGAAAAAAACGAGGGAAGGGACAAAATCTCGTTCTGCTCTTCGCATTTTGCGTCATCCACGAATTGTTCGTTCGAAACTTGAAAAAAGAAAGAAACTCATCTGTCAAATGCAATCTAACTCTCCATCTGCAATAGAATTGAAAATAATATTCGATGTTTTGCAATTGTGTCCAAGATCTCTTATCTATCATGATTACAATATTCTAGTAATGTTTTTTAACAAAAAAACAAATATTAAATAAGTAAATATTACGTAGCAAATAATGCTTAACGTAGATGTGACAAAATTTAATTATTTCTCAAATTGATCTTCATTTTTACATCGATGAAAAATAAAGAACGTTGAAAAAAAATGTGACGGATAAAATTTTCAATCCAAACGTCCGATAATTTTACACTTAGTTGTGTTTCCTTTTCGCAAGATCTTTTGTATTTTATAATTTTAAAATGTAAAGCAACATCCATCAAATATATAATTGAATTCAGATCAATTTTTCAAGTTGAACGTTCGAATCATAATTTATTGCTTCAAGTGTTTAAATCACGGTCTCTTCAATCCGAAATAATTTCCCGCTCGTGAGAATTATTAGTCGGACGCTTTAAGCCGCTTTAAATCACGCACGATCGATGTTCGTTTTGCTGCGAACTATCGATGGGTCGCGCTACGCGTCATATCTATCGCGATGGAGGTCGCGTATTGATAATGTAGGTCATGCATTTTCGGTCTTGCACATTTGACATCCGAACGTCGATTGGTTCGCGCGTGGACCAATTCAGCCATTATTGTTCCACCGAGAATCGAGAGTGAGCCAATGTTCTCGGACAGTTGGAGGAATTTTTAAACGAGATGATTGTCAGTTTGATTGACAATTCGATTAATCTTACACTATACGAGAGAAGCAATTGCCTCTTGGAATTCTCGAAAAAGTATTGACGCTAAATACAGCGTGAATTTCCTCGTCGACGTTTGCAAGCGAAAATGCACAACCTTCTTAAATCGAATGCTGAAAAAAATCTGTTGGAGATGTCGGTGAAAGCTTCTATTTTCTCGACGATTAAAGTTCGACATGAAAACATATCAGCGATAATCGTAAACCATTCTCGATCAATACGAGCGTCTAAAAAACATCGTAAAATCAAATGTCTTTCGGATACTCGTATCGTCATCTGGAATGAGGACGTGAAACGATCATCTATACGCTGACATTTTTTACGCGAATTTATTACGATTATATTTTACATCATCAAGTATTTCATTAAAATTCGATATCCGACCGCTAATAACGATCGTCCAATTTAGGTCATTTGTTCGTTCGTGCAATTGCTGATCATTGCAACGACTTTCTTTGATAATGTGCTTGAGGAATTGTACGTATTTTGAGCACTTGGAAATAATAGGACACTCGCTTTTCATTACATCGCCTCCATCGCTTGTGTTTCGCATTCGTGTAAGATACTTTTGCGACTCAATTGATTCGTTCTATCAAGTTATTGTTCTTTTACATCGTTTTTTAGTATGTGTAGTATGATCCCGACTTGTTTCTTTAAAAGTCCTACGCTTTGTGTTACATTGTGCTATCAGGTGCTATATTGTGCTTCGCGAAATGTTTATGAAACTTATTTCAAGGTCGAATAAACAACAATCGATTTATCAAGTATAAAGCAGGAGATAATTACATATCTGATGAATTATAATTAAAAATACAATATTCGCAGCATTTTGTAATATTTGAGACATCAAGTTATGATGTAAATTTTCGTTTTGATTCATCGATATTGCAAAGAAATTAATACTTCCAAAAAAATGTTCTGACAAGTACTACTGAGAGAGAGAGATTTCGAATTATATTTATTTTCATTCTTCCTATGAAATGCTCTCAAGTTATCAGCTGAACTTTGCGTGTCAATAATGATAATAATACATTAATGAAAGATAGAGACACCTACGCATTATAAGCATAATTTAAAATATACTTTACAACGCCTTGATATTAATCATCCTTTTTTAACGCGATGAAACTGTTATAAATAAAAAAAAAGTTTTTACAACACAACACAGCTATATTATATTATTACACATAATTATATGTGTGTTTATTAATTCATTAATCGTGTTGATTAATTTGCATTATTAATGCATTGTATCTATTATATCGAGAAGCCTGATTAAAATTATTGTCCATAGAAAGTCTATTAATCTTTGGTGATATCTAATAATTCAACCGTTCCTTAATTAGCATGATTTCCGTTGTGACGATACTTCTCGTAGGCGGTACACGAGCGTAGGTAGATACTTTATGAGACGCAGGACACGTTTCACAAGGATTCGCTCACATTCCACTTATCACTGTCTTTGCAGTACCAAGAATCTGAAATGCATATATAAATAGATTAATTTCAAAGCAACGACTTAAAGTAAACAATGAAATTATTAAACTAACGAAATAAGAAGAATCGGATCTTTTTCGAGTTGACTACAATCAATACTGGAATGTTTGATTAGAATTTTCATACGATAATAAGTTAGGTTTCTTTCATTGTAACCATATTGAATTTGATGTAGGAGGCGGAAAATTATGTAAACCAGTTTCTTATACGTCGAAAAGTTTTTAATAGCTTTTGCATACGTTTTATTATAACAAATTTTTAACAAATTCAATTGTATTAATTCTATTCAATTTATTAATTGTGTATATTTAAGATAATTTATCATTAAAAATCTTTGATATTACAGAAAACCTACTTTATCGAATAACACGTACAAAATTAATTTATTTCATTATGTAACAAGAGAAAGAAAATTATATTTTTCATTCATCAATCATATGGCTATGGAAAATTACAAGTTTCTTAAAAAAATTTCCTGCACAATTTTAATTATTCCAGGGAACATAATTCGTCACGTAATTGACATTGATTTGTAAATGATTTGTAAATGATTTTCGACGTAATCACAACTGAGTCAGAAACTAACTCCGTTGAATGACGTAATATATTAAATACATCATTGTACAAGTACGTACAATATTACGTTATATATCGAATCTTACGTCACATGATACTCATCGCTTTCTGTCATTATATGTCTGCTTCGATAGCTTCGAACCAAGAATATCTCTCTGAAATGTCAGCGAGGATGAAATTCCTGATTTCAGCGCGAACGTAAATTCTCACCTAAGTGAGATTCGAAGTAATCAGAATCTCAGAATTCCAACGAAAGATGGAATATGAACAATCCAAGTAAAAACAATTCGAGTTTGCACGAGTGAATTTGGAATTCGTATCCAAGGTAAAAGATCGATACTTCGCTAATATTTCACAATTATCGATTCGATCATATCACATTTTCCCTTGCATATGCCTGACAGTGCTTAATGAAAGCAGAAAACGTTGCGAATATTTACTTTGCGTCATTTACTGAGTCATTGTTGACGGTGGACTTGTGATCCATGCGTCCAAAGTCGTATGTAATTATGGACATGTTGAATTTCATATCAGTTTCACTGCGTAACGAGTAAGTTAAAAGCACGATGATGATACATGAATAATTGGTATATAACGCACATTTTTTTCCTTATAAAAATATCCACAATTTTTGAATTATAAACGACTGAAAATTCAAGAATTCGTCATTAAAATTACAGTCATTAGTTCTGCAACAGCCTGTATATTCGTGAGTTTAAAACGCACTTTTTTTCAAAAATACATCGAAAAATTAAAAACAGTGATAAAGAAAACGCGCACATACAGTTGTTTAGAAGCGGCAATTTACAGCGAAGATTAATGACAACGGAGATTTCTTAATGTAAGAAACTTTATCGATGGGACATTATTATCGTGAACAATGAAATGTATACCCGGTAACTTTTATCAATGTGTAAACCAAGGAAAATCAGATAAACATGTTATCACGAGCCGGATCTGTCATTCCCTCGAAAGAGAACCAGACGCAGAAAGCAGACGAACTATTAGTGAACTCAAAATAGTGATGAATTCCAACGGATATCCCTATTGTTTCTATGGATTTATTATCTCGATTAAGACCCTCATTACATATATGCATTTACTGGATTATGGCATCGAAAAATCCTCATTAAATATTTTAAAAATCAATTTTCTCTGAATAAATATAAAATGCGTTTTAATTTCTTAGAGAGAATTTATGTAATAATATTTCTACTGTATAAAATTGATACATTTCATGACAAATATTATATCAAATTTAGAAATTGCTCTTAAGTATTAGGCTAATAGCAATTATTGATTTCATATTTAGTCTTGATATTTTATTTTTTAATATTTTTTATGAAAATTATTTGTTGAGGTTTTGTTTTTTAGAAAAATGATTTTTTGAAGGAAAATTACTGTAAATTATTTTGAAGAAATTTTTTTTTAATTTTTATTAAACATGCATACAAAGTAGAATATTTTTTATGTACTTAGTGTATTTTTTTTACTTTTGTAAGATTTTTTTAGAGGAATACGTATTTACTGAATTATGGCATCGAAAAATTATCTGAATTTTTTCTTCGTACTATATATTTATTTTTTTTTCACTCTTTCGCAATCGATAAAATATATTTGTGACGAATGTTGAAGATATTCTTCCTTTTTGCTTTTGTAATTTATATTAATTAATAAATTAGTATATTTATATCTTAATTAAGAGATAGCTATAAATCTTAATTAACTGTGATAAGATATATATTTTTGTTGAAAATGTTTATAGGACACGTATAAATTGAATTATACATTCTTTAAAGGAATATATTCGTTAAAACTGATTTATTTCAAGTGCAAGGAAGAGAAATTCGTAAAATCCGACTTATTATAATATAATTACAATGAAACGTCGATAATTTTTAATTACTTAATATTGTCCATATTGCCTAATTATTTAGTTAAATTTAATATTTTCCAGTGACCGAATGTACGCGTTGTACGACCACTCGCGGTTTAAACAATCACGAAGGCGCTACCTACGTGCCTTTGTGAAAACAAGCCATGTCGATTACGTCGATATCCGTCAATTTATATCAGATTTTTTTTCCTCTGAACTTTTCACTTCGCTGGCAGTTATGCGCGCACAAAGAGGATTCGTTCGGAAGCCCTTCGTGTCATATAGAATATGTAACGTCGAACGGCTTCGGCCCGTGTACTCGTCCGAGATGTCGATTGTCTGACAAGATCGAAGCCCGTGTGTGTCGCGTCCATTATTTTATTAAGCCATCTCGCGATAACTCTCGCGAGGTAGCGATTTCGTCGCAAGCTCGATTCGAGTCAAGATGATTGATTATGTACGATGTGTAGTTTGGATCTATTTTTAAAGTTGAATTTATCGAGCGGTTTTGACTCTTCATCCTCAGGCAGTACTATCGGCCGGCTGCAAAGTTTATTAGACGTAGGGTCGTTAAACGCATACTTTCCGTTGATGTTCGCCTCCGTAACTTTATAACTTTACGCATATCGTTGCTCCGGAGCGATACGGGGATATTTTTAATCGAATAGCGATGAGATAATATCGATAATATCGA
Source organism: Camponotus fellah (assembly GCA_030586385.1). Classification (NCBI taxonomy): domain Eukaryota; kingdom Metazoa; phylum Arthropoda; class Insecta; order Hymenoptera; family Formicidae; genus Camponotus; species Camponotus fellah. Next base: position 1,401,019 of record JAPIVC010000952.1, read on the forward strand.
CATCAATCTGTCCGCGAACTGTCTTGATATACTATAGTTTCCGCTAATTGTAATAACATTAATTTACATTAGTGTTAAATAATAATATGAGAATAATATAACTTGATATTATCAGCAATGGCACGGAAAGCAAGCACGAGTATCGATTGATTGGTCAACCATGTATGCGCGAGGCTGTTTATAGTTAAATAAGAAAAGTGATGTATAGCCGGTGTATTACGTAAATAGTAGGTAAACTAACCGTAGAGTTAAGCTACTCATATTATTTTCAATGTGGTTACACATACGCTGGCTAGCTAACTATCGTATGTTTATTAATCTTTTCTAAAGTCGATCAATTTCGCATCGACTCACGTAGAGCAGTCGTTAAATTTCAATCATTAACTCATCGTCGAGGATAAGAATCGAAATGTCAATATCAATCGCAAATCGTGAACTTTATTTCCATGCACGTCCATAGAACGGCAAATTGATATCTTCGCTAAATATAGATATTCTCTCACCAAGGATTTTAATCATGGATATTTTTATCTCTAAAACACCTTCATATATCAACTTTTTTTTTTATATTTATATACATTCAAATCAATTTAAATTATATCTGGAACCGTTCAAATAATGCGAGGATTCCGAGGTGACTCGATTTCTTGAAATCAATTTTATTTCGTAAACATCTCATGATATCTATATTATTTTATCGCAGGCCCGTAATCAGCCCGTTATGTTAGAGGGAGCAAATAAAATTCTAAATGGGGCAATCTCAAAAACTCTTATCCAATGCACAAAATACATTATTTTTTTATTATTTAAATATTGATGCAATATTTCATAAGAAATATCAATAATATAAAATTACAATCAAGTAAATGTTAAAATGTTAAAATAATTGTAATTTTCGAGTTGTCTCGTTATTGAAAATTCTTAGGAAACATAATAGTTTCTAAAAATGAAAGAAAAAAATTCTTTTACTACCCTTACCTACATAGCAAGCACACGTCATTTTGACGTTCCAAACTGATCATTTTTGATTATATGTCCTCAAAATGACTGATTTGTTACATGACTTTATATTGACATCTTGATATAACATTATTTTGACGTCATTTTTCAGTCATGAAGTGAGATTATTTTATTATTAATATCATTAGTTAGCACATCGATCCCATAAAAAAAATCTTTTAAAATTTTCTATACAACATGACTTTTACGATCAGACTTTAACAATTATTGAAATAAAATTGATTGTAAAACCAGTAATTTCACTGAAAAAGCAATATATAAGCAATAATAAATCGCTAGTTTGTTCGTTTACCGCTACGATCGCTATCTCTCTCGTATTTAGTTTTAGTCATGAGAATTATATAAAGTTTGCAAAGAGTGACAGATAAAATTAGAATTACTTCGATTTAATTTCTTATACAATTTCAATAGAGAGGCTTCAGATATTAAATCGATTTTATAAGTCGGACAAATAAATGGCTACTTAATGCAAATTATTCATTCATTATCTATTTAAAATAACAAGTTTAATATCCATGTAATACAAATAAAATAAAATTTTTAATATAATAAATATAAATAAAATTTTTAATTTTATATATATATTTATATTTATGTATATTTATTTTTATATTATATATATTATATTTATATTATATTTATGAAATATATAGAGAGATGAATTCTAGTTTAATATTACTGGCAATAACAAAAGAAATTACTGAGATATTATTATTGAAATTAGTCAAAATTATTAACTAATTCTTTCAATAAAATATCACTGATTTACAATGCTGTACTTATAACTGCCATAATCAGTCATTATTTACGACTATTTACTGATAATACACTGATTCACTTTTACAGAGTGCTTTATTCGACAACACTATTAAATATATTATGCTAAGAAAAAGACGTCAAAATATGATACATTTTATGACGTCAAACGCGGTACATGACGTCAAGAATCTATGGCCGGTATTCATAGTCCGATCTTATATTTAAGATTGTCTTAAGTCTGGTACGAGGTTGACTTAAGACCTCATTCAACCAATCAAATAACTGCGTAGCATTCAAGCTCGAACTTAAGACGATCTCAAATATAAGATCGGACTATGAATACCGGCCTATGACATTCAGACCATCACTTTTACGTCATAAAAAACGTCAATTCGTAACGTCAAGTATAGTCAGTGAATGATCAATTTGAAACGTCAAAATGACGTGTGCTTGCTACCTGAGTAAATGTGCAGAGGATTAGGAAATAAATAAGATAAAAATTTGCCAGGGGGGGGCAAATGAAGTCCCTAAGGAGGCAACGTCCCCATTTGCCCTCCCCTGATTACGGACCTGTTTTATCGTATTCCGGATATAAATAAGAGCGATGAATCTTTTTTTCCCCTTTGTATCGTGATTTAGGGATTTCTCTTTATTTTTTCATGTCGCGAGCAAGTGCAAATTATTCTGATAATGGAGGTCGACGATCCTAATGGGTTTGCCAGAACGTAAGATTCGTTTGAGGCTAGACGGCGCCAGTCTTCCGGCTCCTCGCCAGGATTACCGGCGATATATCCAGCTATCTTGACACGTGTGTGCATAGTTCCAAATAATTCGATCACTAAAACGAGAGCAATAAAAGCCAAAACGTAATAAAGCGTAAAAGAAGAGTGGCAAATGAAAAATTTAATTTACGATAAATATAGAAGATAATCGAATTACATCTCATAGAATACGAGTACTACATACATTATGAATGTATGTTTTCTTGTCTCTTACATTTTATATTTTTAACAGATAAGTAGATAAAAAAATGAGATAACATTCCAGAAACGATATAATATCGATTTTTCTTATCTTACATAAAATCGTAACATATATATGAACGTTATTGTCTGATACAAACGCGCATATGTGTCCTTGTTTCCTGTATATTATATTTCGAACGGATAACTAGATAAAAAAATATGATAAAATTTTTCCAGAAATAACATTTGCTCGAAAAATCGATTTTTTTTTCAACTTACGTAAAAGTGTAATACATGTAGATATGTATGTATTGCTCGATACACAAAAGTTTCCATTCAACAACGGTATAATCGCAATTGCCAGCGATTACACGAAAGTAAGCTTGTTTTCGAATCGCTCGCGTTTGAGAATCACGTCCTTGGTCGAGTATAGCTCTCTCCTTGATTGCGATGCGCGGCCCACATTTTTATCGACGGAACCGTTTTATTTTTAGGAATTCGCGACAAAATACCGAGACAAAAGCGGTGCTTTCGTTATGCAAATCGAACGAGCACGATTCTGTCCCCCGGTTCTCATGCAGTACTTATATAAATCGCTACTTTTATTATAGAATGCTCTGACGTAATTATCGATACAATCTCTGCAGTTAACGCATCAATGGACTAGCTTGAATGAACTTCGACTTTGAGAACGAGAGAGAGAAAGGGGGGGAGAAGAGAGAGAGACTGACTCGAGATTTTCTGTTGAAAAACCCGTTTGGAGAAATAAATAAATTTAGAAAACAATTTATTATTTAACTCTTTTTTTTTACTTGGAACGCGCGTTTTAAGCTAGCGCCAGACTATGCGCGTTTTCGCGGATCGTGATGCGTGATTTGTATAACATTTGCGAATAATGGGTCTGTTCGTTTTCGCTGCATTGATGCACTAGTGCAATTAGTTAGAATGAAAGAAAGTATATTTGTCTTTTTCTCTAAGGGCCTGAAAGGAAATGACTTATAATTTTAAAAGACATAACACAGTATTGTGCGTAAGACAAAGACTTAGGGCATAAAACAGTGTCTTAAGGTTATAAGTCAGCCATTCTGCTCAGGCCCTAACTTATTGCACTAGTGCAGCAGTGCAGCGAAAACGAACAGACCCAAGGTGGAGGGAAAATTCGTTGATTCGTCATTTGCACTGATTCGCTAATCGAGCGGTTTGTTGACGAAATTCAAAGGAGACGAATCGTTACGAATTAATCCGTTCGTGTCGCGCTACACTATATGCGTAACTAGTTCGTGTTTCTCTTTGATAGGTTATTGCATCAATTACAACACGGTCTTATACACAGGTCTTGAAACGAAGGTCCTGAAAATGGTTCGCTTGTCGATCTCAAAATTATTTCGACTTGTGCTCACAGGATGGCGCAGCGATCGAGGGAAGCAATATGTGCACGCATATTGTATTTAATATCATTTGATACTGTAGTACTACATCCCTTCGTCATTGATTAAACTTTATTTTTTAATGAAAAATTCACAACGGTCCTATGTAAAGCTCACAACAAAACACATCAAATATTTTGTTTCGATTATTTTAGATTATTACGATTTTTCACACTTCTCTCGATAGTAACGATACACTCGATAATGACGATCCCAAAAACTAAAAAACACGGACAGTAAAGGCCTTTACACGTACAAAAATTTTAGTCGTAATCGTAAAATCGTAAGAAAACTGACGAATTATAGGCCGGTATTCATAGTCCGATCTTATATTTGAAATCGTCTTAAGGTCATTCTACAATAGAGTCGTAAAGTCGTAAGTCGTAAGAAATTGACCAATCCCAGTTGAAATTTAGGAGAATAATCAACTGTGATTGGTCAATTTTCTTACGACCTTACGGTTACGACTAAAATTTTTGTACATTCAAAGGCCTTAAGGTCATTCTACAATAGAGTCGTAAAGTCGTAAGTCGTAAGAAATTGACCAATCCCAGTTGAAGTTCAGGAGAATAATCAACTGTGATTGGTCAATTTCTTACGACTTACGACTTTACGACTCTATTGTAGAATGACCTTTACTGGCCTTGAACCGGTGCGGACGTGTTTTACATGTGTGTCCTTCGGACAAGAAAATTTTTGAGTTTATCCTCTTACGAGGATAGAAAATAACCACTTAAAACCTACTCCTTGGCCGTAAGTGTGGGTCCACAACCTTGCTTTAACTGACGGAGTCGTAAGAAACTAACCAATCGTATTCAATTATTCTTCTCACATTCAACTGTGATTGGTTAAATTCTTACGACTCCGTCACTTAAAGCAAGGTTGTGGACCAACAAATCGTCTACAATGGCAGTAGGATTAATGGATTAAAGCTGTAACTCAAGAAAGTGACCAATCACAGTCGAGTATTCTTTTGATGCTTGACTGTGATTGGTCAATTCCTTAAGTTACTGCTTTAATTCATTAATCCTACTGCCATTGTAGACGACGTGTAATAGAAGAAGAAGAATACGTTGTGGATCCACACTAAGACCATGATCAATTATAATGAAGAGCGAGACAATGGAGAGCTGGACAAATAATCGCGTGCTTGAACTTGTAGAAAACGTAAGAGAACATAGATGTTTATGGGATCCAAAAGATAAATATAAAAAAAACTGGTCGAAGTAACGTGAACTAAGAAACTACGAATTATGAATTACGAATGATATATAGCGAATCGCGAATAGGTGGAAGGTTTACACTGACGAATAACGAATCTCTCTGAATGTCCAACGAATTTCTATGAATCACGAATTACGAATCGGGAACGCAGTTCCTACATTTAATAACTAGTTGTTGCATCAAGTCAGCTGAACGAATGTCGCACGTCCCCTTTCTGGGTCAACAACCGCGTTGCATATGACGCACGTCAGGCAGAAATGGTAGAGAGAGAGAGAGTGTGGCAGGTTAGGTTAGGATTGAAACAGCTGATACGAAAACAAAGGGTTCGCGCTCGCTTTCCGTTGAGAAGAGACATAAAAGTGCATAATCGATAAAGAGTATGACATGATTTTCAGCTGAATGAGGCTGATGGAACCCTTGGGTGTCGCCCAGGACATCGTGGAGCCGGCTGCGTTAAAACGATGGGCCGACTATCCCATCCAACATCGATTCACGGACTATTCCGAGTCGATCAGAGAAACGGCGCATCACGCTATAAGTCCCTTCCCTTGTCAACCATTGCTTAACAACAAGCTCACGCTATGGTAAGACATTATTTGGCACATTCGGACTTTTAATTCTAGGAGTGTTCTTTGTGTCAAATAATTTTATTAGTAATCAATTCAGAGCATTTAATATAAATATTTATATTTTATCCAGGACATTAAGTAAAAGTAATTTGCATTGTAATATGATTGCACATAATATTAAGATAACATGAATTGTTTCAGGACTGGAGATATCTCAATATTACAAGTAGACGCGATAGTGAATTCTACCAACGAGACGATGGACGATAATAGTCCTATGTGCCAAAGAATATTTAGTCGAGCTGGCTCTGCGCTTAAAATAGAAATATATAATGAAATAAAAGGTAGTATAATAGTTATACTATATGTATACAGCGATAGCATTTATCTCAATCTCATTCAAAATATTGCAGAATGCAGAACTGGCGAAGTAAGAGTAACACAGGGTCATGGATTACCTGCTCGTTTTATTATTCATACTGTTGGACCAGTTTATAATGTCAAGTATCAAACAGCTGCGCAAAATACATTATATTGTTGCTATAGGTAATTAGCATATATTCATAGCACTGATTTATATACAAGCATTGTCTTATTTTCGCACATTGATGTTATTAATATAGAAAAAATAATTTATTTATTTTTTAGAATCAAGAAACAAATTCTGATAAGAAAAAATGTTAAATAATAAAACCTTATAATCTTGTAATTTTGTTTTCTTGTTGTAGAAATGTCTTACAAAAGGCAAAAGAACTGGGATTGCGCACCATTGCTCTACCGGTAATAAATTCTGTGCGGAGAAATTATCCACCGGATGCAGGAGCACATATAGCTCTTAGTAAGTATAAATAGACAAATAAGACAAATAGACAATTTATATAAACAAAAAATTCACAATATGCAATCTGCAATATGCAATAAATTATTTTTTTTTGTAGGAACCGTACGCAGATTCATGGAGCAATATAGTGATTCGTTAACATGTATTATATTTGTACTTGAGCCTTGCGACCTTGGAATATATGAAATTCTTCTGCCACTTTATTTTCCACGAAATCTGGCAGAGCAGGATAACGCTTGTTGGCAATTGCCGAATGATATTGGTGGAACGGACGGGGAACCTTTACTCCCAGATAGACAAATCAGAATTATTGACAATCCTCAGCACACTTTGCATGGTAATAAAGAATTTTATAAAATGTTACTATATATGGTGTAAGCAATCCTTTTTTTGAAAAACATATTGCGTTTATAGGTGATGAAACAGTTGAGCTTTCTGCACAATTAGAGACTTCTGTGAATATTGGTGAACATGCCTTTGCACAAATGCAAGGAGATTTAGATCGTCAGAGACTTCTGGGAGAGAGACCCCCTGCTGATCCATTAGCAGATATTATGCTTAAACAAATGCAACAAAAAGAAAGGTATGAATTTATATAAATTATTTTAATAATGTTACTAAAATTCTTCAAATAATATATATATATATATATATTATATAATATTTATATATATATAAATAATATATATATATATATATATATATATATATATATATATATATATATATATATATATATATATATTATAATATTTATATTACTTTTATATAAAAAGGATTAATTTTGTAATTATAAGTGAATACTAAAATATGAATGATTGATATGATGATTCATTTAATCTGAAAGAATGACAAGTTTATTCTTATAAAACAAATCTTATAAATCAAATTAAAACAATGTAGTAAATTAATAATAAGATAACTGTTAGCACTTTTAAATAAAATAATATCTCTTATTCATTAGACAATGTTGTTACAACAATAATTTTTTTTATATTAAATGAGTAAATGATTGCATTTGGTACTATATATTTATCATTAATGTTTTCTGTTATACCATTAATAGAATCCTGCAGATTTTGTTGCATGCCATTTTTCAAATTAAATTTGCTTATGCTTCAGAAATATAAATATAGATTCTGTGCTCATCGTTTATATATTCCATCTTAAATATTCTAAAAAAAAGGAAAAAACACATTAGATTATTTTCTATTTTTGTCCTTTAGATGCACAACTAGCTATTATAAATTAAAAGTTATGATATCCATAAATACTAAAGAGATGAGAAAATATTGAAGTTGATGCAAAAATTTCAATATATGATTTTTTGGTTCTGATATAATCCAATATGATTGAAGTAAAGAATTAAAATATAAATATATTATAAATGTGTGGCTGTGTGTGTGTGTGTGTGTGTGTGTGTCTGCGTGTGCGTGTGCGTGTGTGTGTGTGTGTGTGTGTTTAATGAATAAGAATATTTTAAATATTTTTTTCTTCTCTATCGTTTCTTCTCCAACGTTTCTATTTTCTATATATTTTAAAATGTTGCTAAATGTTCTATATAGTTTAAAATGTTAAAATATTTATGTGTATCAAATGTATTTAAAAAATGATTTATTTAATTAACATTATTTTTTTGAAATATATTTGACACACATAAGTACAATATTTTAAAATATATAGAAAATAGATAGAATCATGATAAGAGACATTTACAATTGAAAGCTAATAGCGGATTGCTAGAAAATATTTTTAAAAATTGTACAATTGCAAAATTGTTTTCTTGTAAATGCAGCAAATCTTACCGAGTTTTGATTCAATAATAATACGTTTCTTCATTCTCTCTTTACTTATGCAACATAATGAACATTAATAATGTATTTGTGCAGAATAACTACCTTTTCTACGGATAAAGCTTTAATATTATCATGTATGACATTAACAGATTTCTCCTATATCGACAAATATCAAAATGGAAATTACTCACGAGCATATAAAATGAATCGAGATCTTAACAGCAAAACTACTTGTTTAATTTAATTTCATAAATTCATAAATATTCATAAATGTTGAAAATGATTTAATACATCAAAATTATGCAGAGCCTCTCGCTTGCACAATATATCTCTTACAAATTGGATAATATATTAACTACAAATTAACATACACATATACTTTTTGATTTACTAATCATTAACGATTTTAATCAGTGTCTATTGATGTATTATTACTGTATAATTAATAATGTTTGTCAATATTGTCATTTGTTATTATTTAATAAGATAAAATGTAGATAATAAGATGAATTATTCTTCAAAAAAAGTAAAATTAAATAAAATACATAAAAAGTTTTTTCTCATAGTCAATGTTAACGTGCAATAATTTATAAATAATTATTGATTATTTTTGCTATTATATAATGTATATTCGATAACGATATCATATATAATCATATATAATCATATTAATCGTCTATTGACTTTCGTATGACGCATGTACGAAGTTTACCTCGTAAAATCTCTTTCTAATTAATATCAAGCCCGAAATATCTCTTGCGTCATGAAAATAAATCATTTCGTATAAGTCTGACGTTTCTGTTGCATTAAATGTTTATTTCTAGATCGAGATTGTCACCGTCTATCATTTTATATCATGACAGCTTCGCTTTATCACGACGAATGAAAATCCCACGCGTGACTAGAACCATGTACGAGCAATAATGAATCTTCTTTTCGCAGCAAAACTATGACAATCAACTTGCTTTCATAAAATAGCAATCAATATCCTTCATACTAAAAAAACATTAACGTATATGGTATTGACACAAATAATCTCACGAATTATGATCGATACAACATTGAACCTAATAAAAATTGTACCTACACGTTTATCATATATATATATATATATATATATATATATATATATATATTTGGTGTTTAAAAACACATGTTTTATTTTCGCAATTTGTCCAAATGCATTATTTATGAGAGAATGTCGTTATTTCATGGTCTCGATGAAACACCTTGTATCTGTTTAATCGAGGTCAGAATCATACGAAACTGCAATTTCAATCAAGAACATGATGTTTTAGACATTACTGTGCAATCATAATCACATAATATTAGTGTCTTTGTAAGTTATCTAATTCTTCCTTGGGAAGGACGAATTAGGAAGCAATATATCATTGTATTGCATATGTATTATTTTATCTCTTTCTCTCTTTCTTTTTTAACAGACTATCAATTTGACTATTAATTCGATTAATATATTAAGATTATTATAGTATTTTTTTTTAATTCTATGAAATGTAATGCAAATTATAATGACACGTTATTTCAGTGTCATTCTATTTATGTGAGATTTTTAAAAATTTTTTAAAATTTGTAAAATATGCCGATTGCTTCCACAAGTCTGTAAAGCATGCGATTCTATTTTCGATCGAAAATAATCTTGAACACACCGGATGTTCCTACTACGCATGAGTTTCAGCGAAAGACTAATTCATCGAGAATTGTCGAAATTTCTTAGTTTACATTCCCAAATTATATTCTTTTTTCTTTTACTATATTCTTTTTTCTTTTATTATATTCTTTTTTCTCTACCTTAGTTATAAAGTAAAATAATTTTTATGTCAAAATAATATTACAACACCTTGCACGAAACGATCTGTTACGCAAGAGTATCTGAAAGAAAAATTATTTTTTTGAAATCCGCGTGCAAATAAGAATTTAAGATACGATCGAGATAGGATTATATACGCGGGCATTTAAGTTTAGTAGACTGTCTAATCTCCAAGTTTCTCAAGTATGATCTGACAATGATCCCGAATGTTGTTTACCGAAGTGGAAATGTTATTCCACACTTTGGATCGACCTTCATAGTTGTTTGGCCGAAAAGGCATGATCGGTTAAATTAAAAGAAAGCCCTCCAAGAAAAGCCTGCTATTCATGTCGAAACAGCTGTTCCGCGTCTAATTCGAATAAGATATTTACTACAAAATTACGCCGAATCGAGATCGAGTAAAAGCATAGCTATAAAATCTATTCGACAACGCGAAAGTGGAAATTGATCGCTTCATGCGTAAATAATACGTGACACGTAGCGCATACTTTTTTTTAAATTTCAATTTTTTAAATAATAAAAGTATAAGAAATATAAAATAATCGAAATATAAAATTAACAAATTAGTTTCAATAAGAGCTAAATTTAAACCAATAATAACGTTAATAATGCTCGTGTGTTGCAACGTAATAATAGAAATTCTAGGGCCAAATAAACGAGTTAATAAATAAGATCAAAATAAAATAAAAACAAATATTAATAAGATCATTTAATTAAAATATTACCATAAACGTTTCGACTTTACTTTTAGTCCTCAGTATGAAAAAATAACGCAAAATCTAACATATTAAAATCATCCGTATTCATTTGTCTATATTATTTATGTTGCCGAGAAATAAGTATAAATTTAATCAGAATCCTACATTAGAGCGCTATAAAATAAGCAGTGAGAAGCCCATTAGTTTCAATAGCAATACGAGTCGAGCGTCGATGTTATGACACATTTATTTATTTATTATATAATAAAAGGCATGAAACAAATAAAAATAAAAAGAAGGAATAGCGGACGTTTCGATCCTATTTTTGGGTCATCTTCAGCGCAAATGTGATGATGTGGTAAAAATATAACGAAGGTATTACATATCTGAATCGATGAGAAAGGATGCCGTCCAAAGTAATACTACTTTCAATTTTTTATTTCAAAATGACAATTTCCTGCGCATTGTTTTTTCTCGTAAAACGCCTCCGCACCTACGTTGTATGTAAATCTATCCAACGATTAAATGCAAGGAAATCGAGATAGCGCGCGTTTCTCATCCTGTTTCTCTTCTAATCGGTTTGTTACGGTCAGAAAAAGCGTCACGAAGAAAATGACACACGTTGACAAGCTCAAGGCTATCGGGTAGCATTAGCCGTAATTAAAGAATACACCGCGATTTTCCGAATTAATAACGGGTTCTCGCGGGATCCCTACTCCACGTCTAACGTACGCGCATCGAGCACGCAGTTTAGCAAGCCGGGCAGGCGCCGTACGTGCCTCGGGCAGGACTCGACTTAACTCGGCGTCGTGCGGGAGACCCGGCCGTCGTAGCCGTCGTGATCGTGGCCGTCGTGGACGTCGCAGAGGACGTCGAGAGGTGGCTTCTCGTCGAAGTAAGACGCTCCGGTTCGGTTAGTTCGTCGCGAGTCGTCATACCGTTCCCGTCCTTCGACACTATCGACGCTTCCTCCCCCGCGGGCTTCTCGACACTCGAGATCAAACGACTGGACGCGTCCTAAAGGGTGCTTTGTTATTTTTTTTTTTTTTTAAACGGATGTCGCGGTTAAAGAGCCATTAGTGCATCCGATCGCGCATTCTTTCGTCGGTTTTTAATCAAGGCAAGACGACGGGAGAGCGCACGATCCAAGGAAACGTCACATCAGAATGGTCATGATTGATATGGTGGATGTCATCGAGGATGAGGACCGGTGTGTAACTTAAGGATGCTTTGTATGTACAATCCCAGCAAAAAGTAGCTGAAAATCAATATTGACGAATATATCCACTTTTGGTGTTGGTTATTTTGAGTAAGAAATTGTGTGGAATATTACAATTTGATCTTAGCTACAGTGCGGAGATGTATTTTTTCATATTTATTGCGTTTTTATTGAAATATTCCGAATTTTGTTAATCGAAATGATTCACTTTTGACAGAGAATTTCGCCTTGTGTCAGATACATGGCTGATTTCATTGAATTATATTTAATATCTTTTTAACCAGTTAGTAGTTGTATAATATTATTTGGCCAAATATTTCCTCTATCGAAATTACACTTTTGCAAATTTTAAACAAATTTTGAATATTATTTTCATGTGTTTTTGTTATTTGAATCGACGTGATTATACGTTTCCCATAAGAACACATATTAATTCGGTGCAAATTAAAATCCTTATAATTTGTGAACGCTTTAATGAATCGATTTAAAAATTGTACTGGAGATTCTAAACATATGTAAGGACATTCTGTACAATTTTGATTAAATTCTCAATATTTTGAAAATAGGTACGAAACATCCTTAAAGCGCTCTAATGTCGATATTTCGCGATCAGGCGCGCTAATTGGAACGAAACCAGTGTCTCGTTATCGGTTCACTATTGATCTTTGCTGTTATTGGCGTGCGTCCAGAGAATATATTTTATATTTTAGATCGATCGTCGTCAAGGAATACATTAAAGTTGATCGTCTGATCGATTTAGTATCAGAAAATTCGTATACGATATATTCAATTCGTCAATTTATTACACATTCGATGATTTCGGAGAAAGAAGCTAAAAAATAATCATGAAAATAATAACGAATCGATATATTATTTGCCAGTGATTGAAATTTTATTAGCACGATATAGGAAACGTACCGTGGATTGGCTGTCAAAGAAAAATTAAAAGCATAGTTTTACACACACAACGTATATTTTAAAGACTTTATACCACCTATAGGTTATACGCTATCGTCAAATTCGTGACAATACACGATATACTTATTTGCGATAAACCACATCTGCAAAATTTATCTGTGAAATATATATTACAGACTTGTGTTTTTATGCATGCATCGTCATTTACGTTTTATGTTATGCAAAACAACACGTTCCTTTTTTTTGCAATTAAAACGTGACAATCGTGAAATTGGAGCGACATTTCAACATGTTCATTTCATCATGCCGCATCTTTTTCAATTCAATCTTCTACGTAACGTAAATTTTTCATGGCGTTTTTTTTTTTTTTTTAATACTTAACATTATGTCGCATGTTAGAATAAATCTAGATCTATTTGTATCGAATAGCTCGATAAATTGTCGTGCTACATATCACGAAAAGTGGAGTTCCGGGAATATAATTAGCCGGAAATTTCGAAGAAAATTTACTCAATAATATTTACCACAAATGCATGATCGTGAAACTGAATTAGACCGACCGATTTAAAATAAAACCATGCGCTATATTCATATCCGATGATTCAACCCGAACGCTTGGCATTAGGTGGATAAAGTTTATCTTGACTTTAGGTACGAAAGGCTCCTCAGGAGGGCGAAAACGGAGGACTTGACCGAGGTCTCGGGGATTGGTTGTCTCTATCAGAGCGGCGTGGACCGACAAGGTCGACCGGTAGTTGTTTTCGTTGGCAAATGGTTCCCCGCCACGAAAATCAATTTAGATAAGGTAAGGATTTTCATCAAGGCTCAATGTTGTCGATTAACGAAAGATATCGTATAAGAAATTGTTTGCGCAACATTACGATAAAAGTATCATCGAGTTCGTTCATATATTAAGCGAAATCGAATAATGAACAGCTGACTTTGGCAACATAATCACTTGAATTGATTATTTTTCATCAAACAATCATAATTATGCGTATGTCCTCGTAAATCTCACATTATATGACATACATAGTTCTCGAGCGTAATTGCAGGTTGTTTCGTTACAATGTACATCATTTTCCTATAGCCATTCTTGTCTATTCCTTACAATTTGCAATCGATTTGTTTGGAATATTTCTTACGTGGTGATGAAAATGTTTTACAAAATACTCTTCCGATGAAATTATTCCTGATTTAAATGCTCTTGCATATTTAATCTGTATTATCGTGTAACATTGTAATGCGATATATTTTTAAGCAATCTTAAATGAATATAACTTTCATGCTTTTCCTTACTAGGTTTTAATGTACTGAAATATACAAAAAAAATATACTATATTAATATAAAATTATTAAAAATGTCAGACTCACGAATATAAAATTAAATATATAAATTGATACAAATGGCAATGTGAGTCTAGTGTCGATATTGTTATTTATTATATAAAGAATCATATAAAAACATTCATTTAATAAATATACATATGAGTGGATTGCGAACGTTTCGACCCTATTTTTGGGCCATCTTCAGCACAAATACAAACGGAATAAATAATAATAATACAGTAATTGTTACATATATATTATATTAATATAATCAGAAAAAGTAGTCTCCAAAGATTGAGACACTATATTTTTTACTGATTTTTTTTTTCGAGATCGATATAGCAGAATTTGCTTTATTGTGGATACGAAATTTTGTCGTCCTTAGAAAATAAGAATTCTCTTGTTAATTAAATTAAAACATTGGGCGTGGCTTCTCGAAAAAGTCATTATGAGAAAAGCGCCTCGATTACATTGAAATTGCGTGTGCCACTTTCCTCTATGTACTTTTTCTTCGAGATTATACTCGACATGTACATCGTTCCATCGGGAAACCACCGACTCGCGCGCATGTCGCTCGTGCTCGATATCTCGCATTGTCTCGGACGCGAAAGAATAGTCTTCCAGGCAGACCGGCCCTCGATCATTTGGCATCCATCTTCGCTCCGCTTTTGTGCCATTTCCCTTCCCCGTCGAACTCATTCTTACCGGAGCGGAGCGCTCATAGCCGGGGATTATATAGCGGCGGGTGGCGAATCGATATTTATACGTCCAGAAATAGATCGACCGCGGAACGAGTCCCCCCATAGGGAGGGCGCGCGCGGATTGCAGCGTCGTCGCGGCGCGCACCCCCATCCTCAATGAGACTTCATCAACCCATTTGCGAGTGTGCTGCGTGCGACAAGCATATTATCCGCGCATGTAATAGTCAGGGTAATTAACAGAGAGAAAGACAAATGATTGTCAACGTCTTTTTCTCGAAGCCATTTCTTTTCTCGTGATTTTCCTTCTCATGCACAGAAAAAAAAAAATAAGTGTCAAATCAAAATTTATATACTTAAATTAACGCGTTAGGTTAGGTCATTGTTTCATATATACGCAACAATTTATAATCTTCTTAGAGGAATTTAATAATTTTACATTTCAACAATATTACAGTCTTATTTTAATATTATAATTGTCACCTCGAGAATATATAATATTTAATTCTACTTTAAGAAAATTATAATCTTTGATTTAAAAATGTTACTTTCTATCTAACATTGTTTCTTTTCCATTCGAGAAAATTAAATCTTAAATCGTAAGCAGTGTTTGCTGGTATCTAGATAAAATTATCTAGATCATCTGGATAAAGAAATGACTCATCTTTATCTTTAACTAGATGAAGAAATACAAAGTATCTTTATCTTTATCTTAGACGAAAAATATATGTTATCTTATCTAAAAATTGTCTAAGATGACGTTTTCATTATGCAAAAAAGTTTTCCAGGCAAGCTTCTAAAAATCTATCTAAAATATATTTTTTATATTATTATTATTATTAATATATTATAAATATATTATTATTATAGTATTAATATATTATAAATATATTATAAATATAAATTAATAAATAAATATTTATTATATCATTTATATACCTTTTTGCTATTATTTTTTTATAATATTAAATATTCTTTAGGAAAAGAGAAAAAAATATGCGTTTATGATTTTAATATTCCATTTATAATCTGCGTCACATTTTTTACAAAAATTCATTCTTCTAAAATAAACAAAAATATCTAGATAATTATCTAGATTATCGCAATAATTATCTCATCTTTCATCTAGATTAAGTAAAAGCAAAATCTTTATCTCATCTAAGATAAATTTACGGATTTTTATCTTGATCTTTATCTAGATAATTTTGAAATTATCTACAGCAAACACTGATCGTAAGAATAGATTTTTCTCGATTGAACTATATAAAATGGCTTCATTCAAGTAAGCAATTATTCAAGCAATTATATTTTTCTTTAATTAACGCAAAATAATCTCATTTCAAGATTTCCATGTTAAAATTAAATATATTTTCGAAACAAGAATGTCCTTTTTTTGTGTGGCGAAGGGAAATTGTTGTTGGCTTTTTTTAATATTAATTTTGTTGAAAGATGAATTTAAAAAATGTAGTTTATTTCTTTCTTCTCGCAACGTATAATCCTGATTTGATGATAATTTTCTTTTACTCATATTTTCAATATCACTTTTCGTTTTATCGATGGTATTGCAGATGTTTGGAGCATTCGAAAAATAAATATTTCATATCACTATAATTAATTATTTGTGTTTTGACGTATTAAGTATTAAAACAAATATATTTAAAATCTTTAGAAAAAAATATTTTTTGAAATTTATAAAGAGAAGTTTGAACAATACCCGACAAATATAATTCCGGTATAACTCGTATAGCTTTTAAACAGTCTTTTATTGAGCGGAAAAAATGATCTACATTTCTGGTACAAAAGTAACTTCGTAAATCATTCCTATGTACATCGAGATATCATAAATGCCTTGACAAACGCTTCTTCAAGCAACGTATTCACGTTTTTTTTTCATCCGCCTTATGCGTCTTTAATATCTCCTTCGTAAGAAAAAAAGACTTTTATTATTTTATTTTTTTTAATTTTAATTTTGTCGATTACGAGTCGCGAGATCACCGGCTTAGAATGTCTTGCTACTTCGAATTTCAAGATAAAAATATCAACGAGATGTAGCGTAGTAGTTTAGCTAAAAATATACACCATCATGCACAGCAACTGCTGACATAACGTTATATGCATAATGTTGAGGCGCGTGTTCTAAGGCCGAAAAATTTGTGAGATGCCATTCGCTATTGAAATCTCTTGAGTCTGTCAATTTAGAATATTCGAGAGCATTTCAATCTCTTTCTCTTCTCCCTATTTATCCTATATCCATTGACCTGTTTTTGAGATGAACCATTTACGCTCAGTCGGGAAGCTAATTACACAGCGACCTGAGATAACGTGTCTCTAGGGTAATACAGATAGTGATATGTTTTGCAATTTATGTTGAGACAACGCCCGATGTTATTTTCATTTGGAGCAATTTCATCCTTACCAACTATCATTCTTCTACCAACTAACGCTGGATAATGGAAGCTCTAAGAGTTTGAAAAATTTTCTTGGAATCTTTTGCACAATAATAACAAAGAATGCGCAATATTGCTGCACGCATTGCATAATGCCATCATTCGATCAATCATAATCGGACACGCGTAGTTGAATCGCGTGAGGATATGTTCACGAAATGACTCCGATCTAATCCACTGCTGTGGCTTTCAACCATATCCCTTTTATCGTATAATTCGATTAGTATAGTCTATAATTCGTAATCTCATTTTATGATGAAGGTAAAAAAGAATTCGTGAAATAATATTTTAAAGATACAGTCGTACGTATATAATAATTTTGTAATCGTTTATCATGAAATCTAATTGAAGTAAGGAATATTTCAAAACATTATAGCGTTCTTTTTTTATGTCAACTTAATAAAAACAATTAGCTTCGAATCAAGATTTCTGTAAAATTATGTTATTTAATTATAAGATTTAAATAAAAAGAAAAGAAAGTTATAGAAAAATATAAATTTTACACAATTTTGAACCAACACAAAACTGCCTTATCATGTAGCCTAAATTTCTTACTTTGCGTGTTGTCGAGCTTATGGCTCGCTCGTCACCGCTCGGGTTCATCGATCGCATGAAACATCGTCCTCGAATCTTCAACGTCTCTCATAAAGGTAGGTGAGTGAAGTCGCGACGTAAGTCCTTTCGATGGAATTGGCAGGGAAATTTATTTATATGTTCGACGACATAGAAAAGCTTCGCCAAATACCTTGCCTACATTTCATCGATCTCGAAAATATTTATGTAGAGTTTATTTTAGGACGCGTATTTACCTCTTGTTTACTTTGGCAGCATATTTTTTACGCAGTAGGAATTTTATATATTTTAACGAGATTTTTAAAGGATTTTTAAACGATTATTATACAGGGTGGACCAAAAGTCTAGATACAGTCGAATATCTCGTATAGAATGCATTTTAGAACAAAATGTTTTAGACAAAAGTTGTAAGGATTAAAAAGATGTATTTAATTGTAATATCCATTTGACATTGAGTGGTGTTGCCAAGGTCAGGACAAGATCGACTTGAATTTTTTTAATGGAATCTCCTATTTTTCATTGCATATTCTTGTAGCTTACCTCGAATTTTTCATTGCATATTCTTGTAGCTTTCCAAAACTATAATAAAATATTTTTCCCTTGAACACTTTTTGAGTTATAGGGCTTGAAATCATTTCTTAATTTTACATAAATCGTAAAATATTTTTTAAAATATTCATTTTTCGATTATCTTACCTAAACACTTTCATGTACAAAATAATGAGAGGAATCAATTGGTATAAAGAAAACATATAGTTATTTAGAAGAAAAAATATGTAATTTGCAATTAACAATTAAATATTTTTTCTTAAAAGTAACTATGTATTTTCTTTACACCAATTGATTTTTCTCATTATTTTGTACATAAAAGTATTTAGGTAAAATAATTGAAAAATGAATATTTTACAAGATATTTTACGGTTTATGTAAAATTAAGGAATGATTTCAAATCTTATATCTCACAAAGTACTTGAGGGAAAAATAATTTATTATAGTTTTGGAAAGCTCTCGGGGAAAGCTACAAGAATATACAATGAAAAATAGGAGGTCTATTTAAAAAATTCAAGTTGATCTTGCCCTGACCTTGGCGACGCCACTGAATGTCAAATGGATATTACAGTTAAATATATCTTTTTAATCCTTACAACTTTTGTCTAAAGCATTTTGTTCTAAAATGCATTCTATACGAGATATTCGACTGTATCCAGACTTTTGATCCACCCTGTATAGTTGCGTCTCGTTTTTTACTGTAATTTACATACAAGACGATAAAGCACGAACAAAATAATCAACGAAATATTATTTCACCTTAATATTTCTCGTGCGGTTTCAGGCTTTGCTGTACCTGATACAACTGTTGGATCCCATCGTGAAGGGGGACTACGTTATCGCGTATTTCCATACTCTTACAGCCAGCAGCAATTACCCCAGTTTACACTGGCT
The DNA here is from genome assembly GCA_030586385.1 of Camponotus fellah. Classification (NCBI taxonomy): domain Eukaryota; kingdom Metazoa; phylum Arthropoda; class Insecta; order Hymenoptera; family Formicidae; genus Camponotus; species Camponotus fellah. The sequence continues at coordinate 1,420,773 of JAPIVC010000952.1, forward strand.
GCGCGAAGTCTACAATGTGCTTCCCTACAAGTAAGTTATACGCCTGATATTGAACGCATTGAATTTATTGATCCCATTTTAACATGATCGAATCACGTACCCCGCCTTTACTTAGTACACAAACAAAGTATTTCCGTGATATAGGAAATTTGATGATCTTTTAATCGGATTTTATATATCAATAAATTTTTACAAAATAATAACAAAATTATTATTATTTTTTTTATTTCAAAAGATTGATGTAATATATTGTATGCTTTGACATATTTTTAAAAAGAAGAAATATTCTCTTTATATATTAATATTATTTATTAAACAATTCGACTTTGTGTGTGTGTGTGTGTGTGTGTGTGTGTGTGTGTGTGTGTGTGTGTGTGTGTGTGTGTGTGTGTGTGTGTGTGTGTCAAAAATATTTTATATATAAAAATATTATCTAATCACGGAAGTTTGGAAAATTAACACTTCGCGAGAGGTAACAAAGTTGAATTATTTATATATATTAGATGTATAACTAAGTTCTTGCCGTTTTTTTACTTGAAAAATACATTTATTTCAATAAGAAAATGAATTAATATATTAATCAAAATATAGTCCATTATTTTCTATCACTTTTTTCCATCGTTTTTACAAAAATTGGATTCCGCGACGATAGAACGACTTTTTTTTTGCTTTAAACAATCCATTGATCGGCCCATTTTTGTACTTCTTCGTAATTGGAGAAGTATGTATCGACGAGCGCGTGTTGCATTGATCGGAAAGGGTAATCCGATGGAGTCAACTCTGGAGAATAGGTTAGGTGCGGAGAATCTTGCATTCGAGTTCCAATAGTGTTTCTTTTACAATTCTCGCAACATAAGGTCGCACTATCATGCAAAAGAATTACTTTACGTTGATTACTAGCCTTTTCCGCATCAATTCATCAATTGATATAATTGTTGATAGTCAGCCGTGACTGTTCCAGAAATCAATCGAACTTCAGCTGCAGTTTTATTTAAAATTCAAAGTAGTAAAGAAGTACATGTCGAAAAACAACTTATCATGTTCCATTTTAAATCGATTTAAAAAATCTCTTTCAGAAAAATGAATCTTTGCGCACTCAATTTTATTGACAAATACCTAACTTCACTATATTTGCAGCTAGAGCCATCTAATTATGAGCGGTGGAAACTTAGTTATACTCTTAATATATTACATATACAGAATGTCAGGGCTAACTGTTGCCAAAAAAAAGCTTTTGTAGCTTACCTCGAGAGTTTTTCAAAACACTATAATATAATATTTTTTCATTGAGTATTTTTCGAGTTATAAGGCTTGAAATTACTTAATTTTACATAAATCATAAAATATCTAATAAAATATTTATTTTTTGATTATCTTACCTTAATACTTTTATGTACAAAATAATGAGAGAAATTGGAGCAAAGAAAACATAACTGTTTCGAAGAAAAAATATGTAATTTGCAATTAACAATTACATATTTTTTTCGAAACAATTATGTGTTTTCTTTATACTAATGGATTCCTCTTATTATTTTGTACATAAAAGTATTAAGGTAAGATAATCCAAAAATGAATATTTTATTGGATATTTTATGATTTATGTAAAAATTAAGAAATTATTTCAAGCCTCATAACTCGAAAAATACTCGATGAAAAAATATTTTATTATTTTTGTTATTTTGTTTTGAAAAACTCTCGAGATAAACTACAAGAGCTTTTTTGGCAAAAAATAGCCCTGACACCTTGTATATTAAATTGCATTCTCTTTAAATATAAAATCAAATTTTTCACAATATTGAATTAATTAAAAACTGACATATCAAATTACAGACATTCTAGTTACGCATTGGCAAAATTGCATGGAGTTGTTATCTCTCGTAATTTGATAACTTTGTTTGTAGAAACTTGATAGTGATCTTGAAACAAGGTTTCTTTTACAGATATAAGAAGAATCTAAAACATTTCTACATTATCCATCCTACCTTCTGGACCAAGGTTAGTACACCAACGTCTATCGCATTATAATTGCATGTCGATATGATTTAAAAAAAAATATTACGCTCAACAAACATGTTAAAACGCAAAAGCAGGCTGAATGTTATTATTGCATTTCCCACGTTTATGCTTCATGACGAATTATCTTTATAACGATCGTATCCGATTTCCTGACTATTCATAGTTCGTTAGTAAATATGCTTGCGCAATAATTTTATAATCATTAATGGAATCATATCATTAAAAATAGTTTAACGCGATAATTAAAATTGTTGATAATAACTTTAAATATTATTATGTCTTTGCACTTTTGCTTGCCTTCTTTTATTTCTTTCACAATTTATACGGAAAATAGTTTTCAATTTTCTTGAAACAAATGGAATCAATTATTCATGTTACAGATGATGACGTGGTGGTTTACGACCTTCATGGCCCCAGCTATTAAACAGAAGGTTCACAATCTGCCCGGAGTGGAATATCTTTATGAAGTTATGCCGCCTGACCAACTTGAGATCCCGGCGTACATCACGGAATACGATATGACGGTAAAGCATAGCAAAATGTGTATTTTCGAAAGAAATTCTGAAAACAAGTCTCATTTGTTCGAACGTCATTTTCCTTGACAGATAAATGGCTTGAGGTACTATCAACCGGAACAGGTCTCGTCATCGCCATCAACATCCACGTAACTCGCAGATAATCGAGATGAAAGCAGCGAGGCGTCAAGATCGAGGCCGAATCGAATGTTCCGCGCGTTCTTACAATTAACTGCTCGTATAATTACAGTGACATCGGTGCGACACTTAAGCGTGAAAGCCATACGCATAAGATTCGTGATTGCCGGTATATCTCGCCGAATTTCGGCAATGATAAGGCGAAGAGCACGACGTTGTCTGGATACGGTAACCCGTGTATTCGAAAAGGTAATCCGTCTCCGCAATATCCCGAAGTCGATTTGTCCAAGTGCCTCGTGATGGATCGCTTATAGCAAGAGGAAGGACAAAAAGGACGATCGGCTCCGCGCGCGAATATTAATACGAATATTAATACAAAATCAAGAAACCACTGCCCGCCTGCTTTTGACGTTGATCGGTTCTTTTTACTCGTATACGCATGCGGGTTTTATGTCCCCAAGAAAGTACAGAGATATAAAACTTGGTATTGGACAATCCGCGTTAAGATAGGTAACCTCGAGAAAACTGGACCGACCATGTACGCTATTAGAGGTGTACTACTAAACAGCGTATCCACCTCATCCAGTAATAGAGCTAATAAATTACTATTCGCTTAGAGCGAACATCGGCTGCCAAAACATCAATAATCAGTATTTTCATCATCGTCGTCATCGTCGTCGTCGTCGCACGCAAAATGAAATCCGAAAGCTGAATTATTAATCTTGCCCTTGTACATATTACGTAATTCGTGGCAGATTCTTAGCTTAGTATTGTCTGCGAAGGCAGTAGGATGGATAAAGAATGGTATTTGACGACGCATTAGAATTAAACGTTGGCTTAATACAAATCGTCGATCGCTTTCCGTTATCTTCTTATATCAATCGTTAACGAGCGATTTGATTATTGTATATTGTCAATATTTTGTTAAGTCATATCGTTGATAATGAGATCGTGCTACGCTGCCGCCGTCGTCGCGCCGTATAGTCGCGGTATTTTCGATATATACTAATAATAAATCATCTCTCTCTGCTACAAACAAAGAGCGGCTGGATGTTTTACTGTGATGTCATGTCTTCGACGCTCAGCAAATTTAATTTATTTTCAAACGCCGATCGCTCCTCTTATGGAGACGTCAACGCGAAATACAGAGTAATGCTTACGAAAGGGAGCGTCCAATTTGACCACGTTCGGATTGACAACTAATTATATCGACGTGTGCCTAGGGTAACCAGCAACGATTAACCAATTAGAGAGTCTTATTTTGAATTGACCAATTGGCGAATGTGGTCAATTCGGTGCCACTCCTTACGGAATGTTAGTGTTGAGCATCGAAGTCGTACGTACGGGACACTCCTAGATTAGAAAAAGCAATAAATTTAAGAGCTTGCTCGCGATGTATTTCGGGAGGCAAAAAAAAATCGTTATCCCAGTTGTTAACCATTTTTAGCGATTAAAAGATATAAATTAAAGAAGTTAAAGGAAAAAGACCTGTTAATCGCATCGATTAGCCCATTTTTCACGTTCACCAAATATCACGAATATTCTCTTTCCGCCTCCTTCATTCGCGACAAATATATAGCGTCCTTCTCCGCGTCCTCTTTTTTCAGCCTTCGTCGATTAATTTTTAGCGCAAGACAAAAAAAGCGATTTCGCGTTTAAATCAGCCGCGGACGTGCTGAGAAGGCGCAATGGGTTAATTGACCATGCTACCTCCGCCGAAGATACGATCGTTTGTGTGATCGAATGTATAAACGTTTATACGGATCGAGATTTAACACAGTTATGAAATTAAAAAAAAAAGTGCTATTCATAATCGCGTCGTCGTTGGCTGCATTCAGAAAGCGCAACCAAATAGTGCGATTGTTGAGTTTTCTGAACGTTGTTTTCGCAAAGAGGAAGTAGTATTTTTTTCTGTTATCGTATCTACACATGTCTATGTTTTGCAGAGATTTTCAATATGGTTCGTGCTGCGAATAGTCGGAAAAAAGATTAACTTCGTACTATTCGGAGGGGGCCAATGGAATCACGGAATGATACGAAAAATAGGCTATTTCCTGCTTTTATGTTTAATGACCTCACTGTCCGTCCCTGACAATCGAGTTTAATAGGTAACGACAAGATGCAAGATCATTCAGAGAAATCATTGTTATCCCTTATATATTTTATATTGATGTCGTTACTTTATCATTTAAAATTTTATTAAAAGGAAATCTATTTGAGCAAATTTTAAAATAAAAATAATGTTAAAAATTAATTTTAAATATGAATGATTATTGTTATTCAGAGAATATATTGTTATCTTTGAGACAAATTTGTATGTGACAATAGAACTTAATTGACGGATATGATTAAAATATTTAATATATGTTTTGTGTCGATTATATTAATTCATATATTATATATGTTAAACAATTGACAGTTGAGTCTATGCTTAAGTCGACAAGTACTTATTTGAAGATTAAAGAGATTCTTGTATAATTTTGTTAAGGTCCTATTCTAATGATTAAATGATATTTTTATCTGTTACATGCATAAAAATATGTTATCTTAAACGAACGTTTAAGAACTTGTTACAAATTCGTATACTTCGTCCTTTTTTTCTTTATCATTAAACTCGGCTGCTGAATGTTGAATCTTTTCGCAATATATCAAGTAGAAGATTTACATCACAAATTTTTATTTTAATATCTTTCTATAATATTTATATGGAAATTTAAGAAAGACACAAATGAGAATATACATTATATAATTAAAAAAAAATTATTGTCTTGCTAATTCATAATCGTGTAATTCCGTTGAGGTGATAATATACGCATCGTGTCAATTTAAATATTTCAATGTCGGATAAATAAACTAGACTAGGACCTTAACAACATTAGTCAATTAGCTGATAATACCGCATTTGAAATACATGCGAATGTGTGCGAAATGTGTGTACGAGTTCGTTTCTCGCACTACGAGTCAAATTATCTTTTTTTACAAAAAATAACTAGTTTCCTATTTTATTTTATTATAGCTTCTCTTTGACATAATTCATTGCGGCTGATAGAAAAAAATAGGAGCTAAAATCTTAGACTTTTATTATGATAATTATTACTAGTTTTTTCATAATATAATAATCTATTAGTCTATTTTAAGAATTTTTTAGACAAACTAAACTATTAAATTTTAATTTGTAATAACAATTCTATTCAAATTTAAAGATTAAATTGATTGCTTCTAACTCTTACGTTATGATTTTAATCATGCCAAAAGTCATATATATAACTATGATCAATGGTGAAAAAAGCCAATCGTGATCGTATGTGTGGAGATGATGCTTCGTTATCGTGCGCATGTTATGATTAAAAGGAATGTGAGAGAATATTGTTCAAAATATTAATCATACATTTCTGAATTTGTTTCAGATCTAGAAAAAGTACTGAAACAAAAAAAAAGAATCAATCTTGTAATTATTAATTACGCTAAGCTTAGTTATTTTTTTACATAGTAATTAGTGACATGTCATATTTGAGTTATAAATGAAATGTAATTTTATTAATTTTACCACATTTTTTCTCTCTATAGTTTGTACTTAAGAATAGATTGTTATTGAGATGTAATAAATCTTATCGCGATTTATCGTTTATTGTTTTCTCTTGATGTCGATGCACTTCTCCGTTGTATCTTTTTTTTATAGAATATAATAAACGTATTATTTCGATAAAACCTTTATGATCTTATGCGTTTTATTTTACTTGCTAAGTCTCTCTTAGACTCAATTGCACCAATGTTATTTTAGCTTTAAGCGAGACTTAAGTTAAATATATGTATATCTAACTTTTTTTTCTAAATAAAAAAAGACATTCCAGGTAGCAGAGTGACATCAAATGATATTTTAATAATGTTTTAATGATATCATTATACATCATTAAGACGTCTGAAGACGTCATGTTGCTACCTGGAACATATATTTAAGTTTCGCTTAAAGCTAACATAATGTTGATGCAACCAGGCATTCATGATGCATGATGCATTCTTACAAATGCTTTATAATTTTATGAACAATTTCGACAATGCTAATGCTTTCGAGAATATTAAATGTTACAATTTCATCTTATTTTTATTCGGATTTGTTATTCCTTCCTGCAAAATTGTAAATCTTACCTTTTATATGTAAATTTCAATCAAGGATTAAAATAATTAATAATCTGATTTTTGACTGTCTTAATAATCTTTTAATATTATTTAATAATTTTTAATAATTTTTTAATAATATTTTAATAATTTTGTTCCTTTTCAACTATTTTCGAAATTTTAAAGACGCGGTCAAGTTTGCTTCAAGACTTCCAACGTTGGAATCGTGATTATACTATACTACTACTATAGTGTATGTTCATACGTACATATACAGGATGTATCATTTTAAGTGATGCAGATGAAATATCTCAAAGTAAAAGAATTGGAAAAAATGTTTCAGACAAAATTGTTTGATTCGAAGGGGAACATAAGATGCGAATTGTTTCGAAGAAAAAATATGTAATTTGCAATTAACAATTACATATTTTTTTCTCAAAAACAACTATGACGTGTTTTCTTTACAACAATTGATTCCTCATTATTTTGTACAGGCATTAAGATAAGATAATCGAAAAATGAATATTTTACTAGATATTTTACGGTTTATGTAAAATTAAGAAATTATTTCAAGCTTCATAACTCGAAAAGTATTTAATGAAAAATAACTTAATTATAATGGAATGCTCTCGAAGTTTTCGAGATCGAAAAGTACTGAAACATTTTTTCCAATCTCTTTTACTTTACTTTAAGAGATATTCAGCTGAACCATTTGAAATGATACACCCTGTATACGCACAAAGTTCAAAGCATGTAGTCTTTAGACTCTTCTTTCCGGCAAAACCTCCAACAGTAAGGCATATGACGCCGTGTTGAACGTTCTGTGGACGTTCTATTGAAGAGGTATATGTATTATAAGTACACATATGTACATACAAATAAATCCCGCACTGTATTTCCTCATTTCGTCTACAAAAAACAGTCTATCTAGTTGTGTCTCTATCTGGCGCGTAACAAAGGTGAATCTGAGAAATTGTACATCTACCGATAGTTGCGAGATCTTCCACAGAAAGTAAGTAAATTTCGAAAAAGTATATTTGATCGAACGAAATCATAGTGATTATACTGTTTGAATAAAGTTTAAAATACAAACATTCGAAATTTAAATTCAAAGTTTGAATGGAATAAATTTTAAATTAATTCACAGCCAAGAAAATGCTCCAACATTCAACTGTTTAAATAATTAAGATATCAAAGGAAATTTGTTTGCAAAAACAACGTTTTATTCCAGAGAATAAACAGTATCATTTTACTTTTTTAAATAATTCACTAAATTTTTATTAAGTTTATTTTAATATACCTGTATTTATATTATTGTACTATTTTACTATTATATTATTTATCAATTTCTTCGATATCTAATCTACAACCTTAACAATGCAAGAGAAAGATTAAATTGAAGCAGAAAGTTTCAAACTCTCCAACTACTCGATTATGGGAAAGTTTTAAGCATAAATTATTAATTACAAATTTTACTACTTGAAAGTTTTTAATTTTTTCTCCTTTCACTCACAACAATTGACAGAATTTGTATTTATAATTATTTAAGACCAAGAAGAGCACAGATGATATTGCGTATTTTATAAATTTATAATTAAAAAAAAACAATTTCTAAAAGTAGTAAGTACAAACATCTCGGTCCCTTTCGGACTCTCTTCAATATAATAATTTAATAGAACATATAAAAGAAATTCTAGAATAAATAGATAATGATATAAAAATAAAACAAACGTGAAGTAGCACTGTACAGGTCGAATGATAAAATTATGAAAATAAACATCGATATCCCGATCGAGTCAGTGAAGGTAACCGATAAGATTTAATACGTCAAATAAGATAAGATAATATGTCAAATTAACGCAAAATTTTTTGTGACGAAAGACGTTGTCTCTTCATTCTAAAATTCATACGATGTTAATACTTCGCAAAAGACGATGGTTTGTTTTTTAACTTACAATACTGTTTAATGTTTAATTTACAATACTGTATAATGTTTTAACATTGTACGAATTTTAGAATGAAGAGACGTCTTGCGTTACAAAAATTTTGCATTAATTTGGCGTATTATCCTTTTCTAAAAAGTATATGTTAAATCGATTCTCGAAAGTCTCGAAGTATTGTTGCCTCTTTTTGCGCGATGCCGGTTCTTTTATTGCGCTTAATTCATGTTGTGAGCAGCTGTTATTTAATGCAACGATTATTACAAATTTTGACAACTTGTGTGACAGTGAGAAATGTATAATGAAAGAGAATAAATGGCGCGCACGAAGTGCGCTTTGCATTGTCTAGTCTAGATTTAAATTTTATCGGTTACCTTCATTGACTCGATGTTTATTTTTACAATTTTATCATTTGACCTACGCTATTTTACAGTGCTATTTCCCGTTTGTTTTATTTTTATATCTTTATCTATTTATTCTAGAATATTTCTTTTATATGTTCTATTAAATTATTATTGTCACACTGAAGAGGTTCCGAAAGGGACCAAAATATTTTGTACTTTCAGAAATTGTATTTTTTTTAATTATAGATGTATAAAACACGCAATATCACCTGTACTCTTCTTGATCTTACATAAGTCTTCCTTATTATTTTTGATTTATTATTTGGATCAATTATACGTAGATTTATATATATTTTTAATTTTTTGATCCTTGGTCATAATTATTTAGTTTTATATTAAATAGATAAACGTTTTAACGTGATTTTCGTACGATTGCAGATCACTAACTCAAAACATGAGACACGAATGTCACAGTCAACACAAAAGATTTGATATTATTTGCGCGTCAATAAATCGATTTCATTGTACAAACGAATGAAAGGAAAGCAATGTTCAACAAAAGAATATTTAATTATTAGTCTTATTATATATTCGAAGTTTTTCACATAATAATTGGAATAAATTGAAAACAACTGTATAAAAATTAAAAATTGATTTTTTACAATTAGAAGTTGATTATTCATGAGATTCAATAATTTCCATAAATAATTGTGTATATAGAAATATGTAAAAACAACAAAGTCAATTAGTAAAAAAGAATATGCGCATAAATATTCTAATGTAAAAATATAATGTAAAAATATTTTTACATAATTTATTACATGTCTATCTTTACAAGTGACTCTTTTATGTAATATTTTTGTCTCTTTTATGTCTATCTTTTCACAGGTGATCCTTTTATGTAATACGGTTTATCATTCTCCCCTAAAAACAATTGTTTTTATTGAAGTCATAATTCAAATATATTCGAACAATTTTATTCAGGTATTTTTTCTTTCACAACCGATATAAGTTGATATGTAAAAGTTTGATAACGATAAATTCTAACTCTCCGATGTGCATGTGATAATCAGAGTTGCGTTCATTCACAGCGATGTCATCATCATAACATTTTCATTTAGCAATGATTAAGACGTAAAATATTGTAAAGTAATTATTTATATAATGCGATTGTGAAATCACTATGGCATTGTTCCAATTTTTTATAAGAAATAATGTGCTTTCGTAATAGGCCGAAGCGACACAATCGGTTCTCGTCGGAAGAGATACAGAAGAAAAAATACAATATGAAGTTTCTAATCGCAGGTCAGATATAGCGCAAAATAAAGCGGAAGGATTGGGTCCTCTGATCTAACAATAAGTTTGAAACGAAATCCCGACGAGAAACATGGAAATTTTGGGTGTAAAATTCGCGCCGTTAAACATACCTTTGAAAAGAAGGCTACAAACCTTGGTAATTGCAATATGGATTCTTGTTTTCCCATTCGGCGATTTTTGGGGATACATCATTACGGCCTATCTTTTGTTCTACACGCAAACAATACGTTACTTCATGCTACTGTATTTCCTCTGGATGTATTATGACTGGAACACTTGCGATCGTGGTGGCAGAAGGTAATATAATTTTATTAATTTCTTTGCCGATTTTGAGATGATTCTGATATAAAGTATCGATGTAAAAACTGTTGTAGAATAAACATTTTTTTCTATCGTTCTTTGACTCGAGATAATTAATCGATGCTCAGTGATTATATGTAATAAATCTGTTATGACACTTGTAGGCCTTAGGCGTAATTAAAAGAAATTTATCTTAAAATGAGAATCATTAACGGTTAGAGAATAATTATATCTTATATCTTATATTATAGATATATGTGTATTTTATATTTCAGTTATTCGTGGTTAAGTAGAATGAGAAATAACGTATTTTGGCATTACTTTTGTAATTATTTTCCGCTGAAGTTAGTGAAAACGGTCGATCTGGATCCAACAAAGTCTTATCTTTTCACCTCCGTACCCCATGGGATTTTATCAATGGGAATAATAGGTTCATTTGCAACGGATGCAATAGGCTGCAGGAAGCTATATCCTGGACTAGAAATACGATTAATTACACTTGATCAACACTTCAAAGTACCTCTATTCAGAGAAATTGCTTATTCCTTAGGTAAAAACTCTTGGTATTATTTTTCACGGTTGTACAATCTTTCATTTCATAAATCTTTCAATATTCTATTGAATACTTTCGATATCGGCACAGCATATGTAACTGTATTTGAGAAAAAAAGATTTTACGATGCATCAACATGAAGGGTGACATATATGTTATAATTTTTATTGTCAATAAAAAAATGCTCTGTTTACATCTGTTTTAGACAGAATTAATAGAAGAAAAAAAATATTACAAAAGAAATGACTTAACATATCGTTATCGAAATAATTTTGTATTGCAAAAAAATTATGAGTATTATTTCGAGAAAAAGAAAAAAAAACGAAATCATTTTATACGTTAAAGATTAATTGATAAGACACATTCAATATACAAGGTGTCTCAAAAGTCCCGGATCGGTCAAATATTTCATAAACTATGCACTTTAGAAAGAAATGTTTCAGACAAAAGTTGTATGGCTTTAAGGGAGCCATAAGGTGGTATCATTGATTTGACTTCAGGGAATCACCTGAAGGACACGTGAAAGTCACCTCAAACTTTTTTTAAATGGAACACCCTATATGCTTTTACATATTCTTGTATCTTGCCTCTTTCCAAAACACTATAATAAAATATTTTTTTATTAGGTACTTTTCGAGTTATGAGGCTTAAAGTAATTTTTCAATTTTACATAAATCATAAAATTTTACATAAATCATAAAATATCTAGTAATATAATAAAAATATTTATTTTTTGATTATCTTAGCTTAGTACTTTTATGTATAAAATAATGAGAGGAATCGATTGGTGTAAAAAAAAAACGCATAATTGTTTCAGAAAAAATGTGTAATTGTTAATTGCAAATTACATCTTTTTTCGAAACAATTATGTTTTTCTTTACACCAATTGATTCCTCTCATTATTTTGTACATAAGTACAGTATTAAGGTAAAATAATCAAGAAATGAATATTTTACTGGATATTTTAAGGTTTATGTAAAATTGAGAAATTATTTCAAGCCTCATAACTCGGAAAATACTCCATAAAAAAATACTTTATTATAGCATTTTGAAAAACTCTTGAGACAAGCTACAAGAATATGCAAAAGTATATAGGGTGTCCTATTTAAAAAATTGAAGGTGACCTTCACGTGACCTTCAAATGATTCTTGAAAGTCAAACCAATAACACCATTTTATGGCCCCCTTTAAACCATACAACTTTTGTCTGAAACATTTCTTTTCAAAGTGCATAGTTTATGAAATATTCGACCGGTCCTGGACTTTTGGGACATCCTGTATATAATTAAAAGACAATAGTTCTCAAACAGGTTGTTGTGCTGTTAATGCAAAAAGTCTCGAATATTTATTATCGACACCGGCAAAAAGCCCTCATACCGGAAGAGCTACGATACTCATCGCCGGTGGTGCTTCTGAATCTATGGAATCGTTACCAGGTACTTACCGTATTATCGTGAAAAAGAGAAAGGGCTTCGTGAAACTGGCTTTAAAACATGGGTAAGAAGCTAATTATTTTTTTCTACATTTTTAGATATTTTCACATTAATCATATTTATTTGTATTAAATTGTATAGAATTATCGACATATATTACTGGACAGAACATGCGGAGAAATTTTTTTGTTTTTTCGTGTTGAGAGACGTAGAAAAAAGAAAAGAAGTAGATGTGAGGGAACGGATCTCTCACTCTAGTCTCTTTTCATTGGTTGAATTTTGTCGAAGGAGAAAGGGAACAGTACTATATTCTTATAAGTTGGGATGTTCAACTTTATTATTATAGTTAACTTTATTATTATATATTCCATACAGCACAGAATATTACAGCAATATTACAATATTGCTAACGTCGCAGCAATATTGCTGCAATATTGTAGCAATATTGTAATATTACTGCAATATTCTGTGCTGTATGTGATATATATATATATATATATATATATATATATAGGGTGATGAAAAACTAAGTGTCATAAATTTGTATGATGAAAGAAGGGATGAATACAAGCGATGCAATGATTTTATTCCGTCAATTTGATATATTTACAATAAATGTTCAAAGTTACGACCGCCAACGTTTCGACAAAGGCAGTCTTGTTTGGGTATCTTTCTTGATACATCCTCCGAGCGAGAGTTGCTCCCGGCAGCGCCGAACGCAAGGTGCATATCTGCGAGTTCCTCCCAAGTATACTCATTGTTGCAGTTCATGATTAATCATTCAAAGAAAACAAAGAATTAATATAACAAACAAACAGCGGGAAACAAACCAACTACGTTGCTTGCATCGCATACGTTGTGACAATTCAATTAAACGCCCGTCACGCTGTAATGAAACGTCGCCGATCCATGGTTCTTATACTTAAAATGCTTGCATTCATCCCTTCTTTCATCATACAAATTTATGGCACTTAGTTTTTCATCACCCTGTATATACATATATATGAAGGAACAGTATATAAAATGATATTTTATAGCATGATATTATATACAAATAATTAATAATATGGTCTCTGTTTATTTATTATGCAAAACAAGTGGATTAAACACAGATAAGATATATAAGATGTTGAACAGTTTCTTGACTCCATAGTTCCGTAAGCCGTTACTATCCCCACATCGCCTTGTCTCTTTCTACATCTGTCAATATGATTTCATTTCCATGTTCCGTCCAGTACTATATGACGATGGACAGAATAAATCAAATATTAGGAAAAATAAAAGAGAAAGAAAGAGAGAAAAAAAGAATTTGAAGAGAACGAAAACACGATGATGTATATTGATAAGATTTGATAAGAGCCGTTTCGACCAAACTCCGATTGACTCAATCGTTGATTAAAGGGTTGCTAATATGACAAAATAATTCAATGTGACCAATTGTATTTCTAACAATATACAGAGAGAATCCAATATAAATAGAAATACAGTATATTGTCGAAATACAACGATTGATAATCGGAATTTGGTCGAAGCGGCCCGATCTGATATGAATACTGATACTGAACACGACTCAAATCTAATACAATTTAATTATAATTTAGCACGCCGTTAGTTCCTGTTTTGTCGTTTGGCGAAACGGATTTATACAATCAAGTGTATAGTCCAGAAGGAACGACTTTAAGACGTATCCAGAATTACATTCGCAATGTCATAGGATTGGCGCCGGTCATTTTTTCGGGTAGAGGATTATTTCAATATTCGTTTGGTCTAATTCCAAATCGATTACCTGTCACCGTAGTCGGTAAAGTTTCTCATTACATTTCATAATTCAATATATACGTTATGACATGTATATATTAAATTATTTAATATTATCTTTTTTTATTCTCTATAAATTGTTATGTTTCCTTTCTTCATTTTAGTTGGCAGTCCTCTCGAGCTGCCGAAAATAGAAAAACCCACAGCTGAGCAAATTGATAAATATCATAAAAAATTTATGGAACATTTAATTGAGTTCTTCGAAACGCAAAAATACAATTATATAAAGAATGCGGAAACAACTACTCTCGAAATTGATTTGTGATACGCGCTCGGATATTATGATATCTAATTATAAATTTATCACTTTATTTGCAAGTTTCTTAAACTATTTGTCATTTTCTTAAGAAATTTAAAGTATTTCGGGAAAATGAAAGTATTAGATATATATTTAATATATAATTTTATATACGGGGTGTCGCAGACAACCTGTATCAACCGAATATCTCAAAAACTAACTATGACCTTGAAGAGTGTTGTAAAAGTAACGTAAAGGTCACCTTGAATTCTGTAAATGGAAACCCTAAACTATAATTAAGTTAGTTTTCATTAAGTACTTTCCGAGTTATGAGGCTTGAAATCATTTCTTAATCTTACATAAATTGTAAAATATCTTGTAAAATATTCATTTTTAGATTATTTTACCTTAATACTTTTATATACAAAATAATAAGAGAAATCAATTGGTGTAAAGAAAACACATAATTGTTTCGAAAAAAAATGTAATTTGCAATTAACAATTACATATTTTTTCTTAAAAATAACTGTAATGTAAAATTATGAAATGATTTCAAACCTCATATTTAGGAAAATACTTAATGAAAACTAACTTAATTACCCAAATAGCACAAGATATCCTCAGGATCATCCTGAATATGTCCAGGATATTTCTAAGATTATTCTGAATATGTCCAGGATGTCTTGGTATATTTTGAGGATATTTAATTACTTTATATGTATATCTGACTTCATTAATTTATGATGAAATACTTGGAGTAATTTCAGAAAGTTTTAAGAATTACAATAAAGTATTTAAATCTTTCATTTAATGTCCACTAGACTCAAAAATAGTTAAGAACCCTAAAATCATCCTATACATATCCATATCTTAAGGCATATCCCAGGATGTTTTGAGTACGTCCTCCAGAACTTTTCAATATATCCTGGGCATATTGAAAATGTACCCAGGATGTCTTGAGGAGTTTTGTGGGACGCACTTAGAACATCCTGGGATTATGCATTTTAAGAGATAGATATGTATAGAATGATTTTAGGACTTAATTATTTTTGAGTTTAATAGACATTAAGATTTTGGGATATTGTTAATATATAATGAAAACGCAGCGTTAAAAAATGTTAAGTGTGTAAATGCCTATAAACAAACACAGCCAAAGTGCATCACGGTAAGTAAACTGATATTAAAATATAACGAGAAAATTTATATTTATTATATGATCAATATTTGACTTTTCAAATTACGCGGTACGATATATAATAGCGCCGCCGTTACAAATACAAAAAGACAGGATTTCCGATTACGGTCTCTTCTCACATCCTTAACAGCACCTGATATTATTCGAATATTCTATACTCATACTGTAAATATACGTTACAGATGTAATATACTGAGAATAATCCCATAACATCTCTTGTTGTATTTTATTTTTCATATATTCTCAGAATATACTTTGAATATCTCGTATTAGTATATTCTTTCTCGTATATTTTCAGGATATTCTATAATATGTGTTTCCTCATTTTGCCGCTACGCGCACTACTAAACTCGTACTTAACTTTTGGTGAAATGGACATAAAGGACTGGTACTAACATGAGTTCCAAGGTTTCTTCTTTTTCTTTTTAGTCAAATCAAGTTAATTTATAATAAACTGACTTAATTAAAGATTTGTTTAGTAATTTACTTGTTCTGGATTCTTGGTTAGGATTCAGAATATTAAAAAGATTTAAAATTAAAATGAGAAATAGTGTGTGCGTTTACGGCATTTATCAAAAATATTTATATTACATATATATATATAAATGAAACGTCCTTAATCTATATCCTATAGACATTCTCAAAACATCCTGAGGTTATCCGACAGGATATCCTATGGATGTCTTAAGAACTAGTATTTGGCTATCATTTACTATTCCTCAGGACATCCTGAATATATTCCGGGATAAAAATTGGATTTCCATAGGATATCCTTCATGTCCGTCCTGGATGTTCTTCGGATTTCCTGAGGACGTCATTGTGCTATTTGGGTATAGTGTTTTGGTAAGCTCTCGAGATGAGTTACAAGAATATGCAATAAAAAGTTGGGATTTCCGTTTACAGAATTGAAGGTGACCTTGACAACACTCTTCAAGATCATACTGATATTGTCATGTAATGCGTTACTTGGAACAATTTTCGTCTGAAATATTTTTGTCTGCCGCGCTTTTTAAGATATTTGACTGGTGGTCTGCGACATCCTGTATATTATTATGTTATACATATGCATTTGACTCAATTTAAATATAATATAATTACACTTTTTTATATTATTTTATATATTATCATATATTTATATGATTTTTATATTATCATATATTTATATGTCGTTTTATGATATTTCTATATAAAAGAATCAATTAAAATAAAGTAAAACTTCTATTGTTCTAAATAAAAATATATAAAAGCCAAATTGTAAACTAATAAATAAATATAATAGAGCTTTGCATTAAATTGTTAAAAAAAATAATGATCAATTTCTTTTGTTAGAATTCCACATATCACAAAAAAAAATATCGTTGTATTCCTTTTTTTAATTTTATCTTTTGTCATAAAAAAGCATCATCAAAATAAAAGCTTAATAAATAATAAATAATGAGCTATAAAAAATGTATAGATGTATGTTAAAAGAAATAAACTATGTGCATAAAAATAATTAGATTTATTTAACCTTTCGAGTGCTATAGACATATACATCCTGTAAAAAAAATCTTATAAAGTTAAAAAAATACGCCAAGTACATAAAAAACATCAAAAAATCTAAAAGAGTGATAAAGATAAATTATTTTAAAATCGATATGAGATCAATACTATTAGCCAAGTAAAATAAATTATATGATATTAATTTGTAATCGATACTAAATGAGTTAAGATTACCTTAAAGAAAATTATAAGATTTCTTTAAAGATTATTTTAAGATTTGTTCGCGGAGCGACTGCGGATTGCCACGACAGCGCAGGAAGTAATCTAGCGAGATGGACACGACAATTGTCTAAAGACTAAATGAACGTCACACGACATGTTTTTTGTATTTTTTAAGTTTATTTTATGACACCACACAATTGATAAAGAAAAATAAATATATATACAAAATTTCAGAACTTGAAATATTGAGATGCTAAATCTGAAGGCTGTATAAGCGGTGAAACTAAGAGATTGAAGCGAGCGGTTTGACAAAGATGGTTTTACCAAGAGCGGGACAATTGCGAATAGCGAAAAGTGCGAGACTCGACGGTTCACGTGCAGTGCCCGTTTTATAGCGAGCAGATTTTGGGGCCCTTTGCGACGTGGGCCAATAAATTCAATCTTTTAGCGTGGACCTTAGGGCATCGTGTGTAATTGGCCGTCGATGAGATCTGACGTTGACATTTTTATGGTTGTCATGCGCGCGATCTCTTTCGATCAGCTGATTGGCAATCAGCTGATCGTAACGTATGGACGCGCATGCCTGTACGTTTCGCTAACATTGTCGACGGTTGACATTGTTTTGCTAAATGTTTGTAAGCGTTTCTTATACGGCGAAAAAAGCGAGAGATAAAGCGAACAGTTGAGTTTTTCAGAGAACGAGAGAATTCGAGAAGTTTCTCAACGTCCATTTGATAAATTCGAATTCTAGAATTTATCAAATTGAAAAATGTGGATTTTATTAATGCACAATTTTATTCGGAATAATGTTTTCGATTTTCGAAAAAGATTTCCTAAAGCATTTTTTGATGATATATAATTTAAAAAAGTTTTACACGAATTCTAAATCACATAAATGATCTTCAGGAAGGAAGATATGAGAACTTGGCGTAGCCCGTATTTAAATTATATAGTTTAAAATAGGAAAACGTTAGATTTTTGATGGGCTCAATGTAAAATATGAAATTATACTATGGACTGCGCACGCGCGTAGCTAAATTTCGAACTTATATGTATTGTCTCCTCTGTATTACCTGAAACTCATCACATGGAGATTAGCCAGACAAAGTGAAATCTCTTTTTTTATGAATTTTTTATTTTCTATGTAAGTAAAGTTTAATTGTTGTAAACCGGATTGAAAAGCTTCGCAAGTCGTTTCTAGTCCATAGGTTTCCTGTTGCTTATTCGTAGTCTGAAGCTTATTTTATAAAAATGTAAATTGTACTTACTAAATGAAATGATTAACAAATATATATTGTATATATTGTATATATTACGTCCCTGGTTTGAGTCGCGGTCGAGTCCGTTTTGAAAAGAGAAGAAGTCTGTCGTCAAGACAATTACTAAAAAAGAATATCCGCATAAATTGGTATTCTCATGTAAAAATATAATAAATATTTTTACATAATTTATTACATGTCTATCTTTACAAATGACTCTTTCATGTATTTTTATCTCTTTTATGTCTATCTCTTTATAGGTGACCCTTTTATGTAATACATTTTATCATTTTCCTCTAAAAACAATTGTTTTTATTGAAGTCATAATTCAAGTATACTCGAACAATAGGTATTTTTTCTTTCGCAACCAATATAAGTTTGATAACGATAAATTCTAATTCTCCGATGTGCATGTGATAATCAGAAAATTGCGTTCATTCACAACGATATAATCATTATAACATTTTCATTTAACAATGATTAAGACATAAAATATTGTAAAGTAATACTCATATAATATATTGCGATTGTGAAGTCACTATGGCATTAGTCTAATTTCTTATGAGAAATAATGTGCTTTCGTAGTAATTTAAAATTAAAAATAAAAACGTTACTTGTTCAAATGAGCATATTGTATGTTAATAACGAATAAATTACGAATAAATAACGAATAAATTTACATGCAATTGCAATCCTTGCATTCAAATTGCATTTTGTACTTCTCTCTTTTCGCTTTTTTTGTTGCATCCGTACATAAAACGTCAGTTACATAAAAGGAATAAGTAAATATAATGACGCGCAATAAAAATATCGAATGAAGATTATGAAGAGAAAACGATAAAGAGTGCACATATATAAGACGGAGATATAAAGTCCACCCTTTACGTATCGAAAACAGATTTTATGCGTTCGTCAATTCGTCTAGTTGATATAAAATTTTATCTGCAATCAGCCGAAGCGACACAATCTGTTCTCGTCGGAAGAGATCCAAAAAAAGAATACAATATGGAGTTTCTAACCGCAGGTGAGTTACAGCGCAAATAAAGCAGAAGGATTGGGCTCTCTCCAATGATCTAACAATAAGTTTGAAACGAAACCTCGACGAGAAACATGGAAATTTTGGGTATAAAATTTGCGCCGTTAAACATATCTTTGGAAAGAAGGCTACAGACCTTGGTGATCGCGATATGGGTTCTGGTTTCCGGCTTCGGCGATTTTTGGGGATGCATCGTTACGGCCTATCTTTTATTCTACACGCAAACAATACGTTACTTCATGCTACTGTATTTCCTCTGGATGTATTACGATAGGAACACTTGCGATCGTGGTGGCAGAAGGTAATATAATTTTATTAATTTCTTTGCCGGTTTTGAGATGATTCTAATATAAAGTGTCGATGTAAAAATTGTTGTAGTATAAAAATTTTTTTCTATCGTTCTTTGACTCGAGATAATTAATCGATGCTCAACGATTATATGTAATAAATCTGTGACACTTGTAGGCCTTAGGCGCAATTAAAAGAAATTTACCTTAAAATAAGAATCGTTAACGGTTAAAGAATGATTTATATCTTATATCTTATATTATAGATATATGTGTATTTTATATTTCAGTTATTCGTGGTTAAGTAGAATGAGAAATAACGTATTTTGGCGTTATTTTTGCAATTATTTTCCGTTAAAGTTAGTGAAAACAGTCGATCTGGATCCAACAAAGTCTTATCTTTTCATCTGCGTACCTCATGGAATTTTATCAATGGGGATAATAGGTTCATTCTCAACAGATGCAATAGGCTGCAGTAAACTATTTCCTGGACTAGACATACGCATAATTACTCTTGATCAATACTTCAAAATACCTCTATTCAGAGAATATGCTCATTTCTTAGGTAAAAACTCTTGATGTTATTTTTCACGGTTGTACAATCTTTCATTTCATAAATCTTTCAATATTCTATTGAATACTTTCAATATTGGTTCAGCATATGTAAATGTATTTGAGAAAGAAAGATTTTACGTTGCATCAACATGAAAGATGACATATGTTATGATTTTTCTTGTCTGTAAAAAAAATGCTCTTTTAACATCTTTTTTTAGACAGAATTAATAGAAGAAAAAAATTTTACAAGAGAAATGACTTAGCATATCATTATCGAAATAATTTTGTATTGCGAAGAAAAAATTATGAGAATTATTTAAAAAAAAGAAAAAAAAACGAAATCATTTTAGACGTTAAATATTAATTGATAAGACATGTTCAATACACATAATTAAGAGACAATAGTTCTCGAACAGGTTGTTGCGCTGCTAATGCGAAAAGTCTCGAATATTTATTATCGACACCGGCAAAGAGCCCTCATACTGGAAGAGCTACAATACTCGTTGTCGGCGGTACTTTTGAAGCTATGGAATCGTTGCCAGGTACTTACCGTACTATCGTGAAAAAGAGAAAGGGCTTCGTGAAATTGGCTTTAAAACATGGGTAAGCGGCTAATTATTTTTTTCTACATTTTTAGATATATTTTCACATTAATCATATTTATTTATTAATCATATTTATTTATTAATCATATTTATTTATTGTGTTAAATTGTCGAATTGTTAGAATTATCGACATATAATGCTGGACAGAACATGTGCGGAAACTTCTTTGTTCTTTCGTGTTGAGAGACGTAGAAGAGGAGAAGAAGTTGATGTGGGAACGGATCTCTCATTCTAGTCTCTCTTCATTGATTGAATTTTGTCGAAGGAGAAACGGAACAGTACTGTATTCTTATAAGTTGGGACGTTTAACTTTATTATTTATATATATATATATATATATATATATATATATATACGAAGAATATATACGAAGAATATATATATATATATATATATATATACGAAGAAACAGCATATAAAAATGATATTTTATAGCATATTATATACAAATAATTAATAATGTGTTGTCTGCTTATTTATTATGCAAAACAAGTGGATTAAATGCAGATAAGATACGTAAGATTTTGAAGAGTCTCATGACCATAGTTCCATTATCCGTTACTATCCTCATTTCGCCTTGTTTCTTTCTACATCTGTCAATATGATTTCAATTCCATGTTCCGTCTAGTACTATATAGCGATGGATAGAATAAATCATATATTAAGAAAAATAAGAAAGAAAGAAAGAGAAAGGAAAAAAGTTGAAGAGTATGAAAAATATCACGATGAATACTGATACGATCTGATATGATATAAATACTAATATTGAACACGACTCAAATCTAATACAATTTTATAATTTAGTACGCCGTTAGTTCCCGTTTTGTCATTTGGCGAAACGGATTTATACAATCAAGTGTATAGTCCAGAAGGATCAACTTTAAGACGTATCCAGAACTACATTCGCAATATCATAGGATTGCCGCCGGTTATTTTTTGGGGTAGAGGATTCTTTCAATATTCGTTTGGTCTTATTCCAAATCGATTACCTGTCACCGTAGTCGGTAAAGTTCTCACTACATTTTATAATTTAATATATACCTTATAATGTGTATATTAAATTTTATATATATTCTTATGTGTATATTAAATTTTCTTAATGTTGTCTTTTTTTATTCTGTAAAAATTGTTATGTTTTGTTTTTTTCATTTTAGTTGGCAGTCCTCTCGAGCTGCCGAAAATAGAAAAACCCACAGCTGAGCAAATTGATGAATATCATAAAAAATTTATGGAACATCTAGTTGAGTTTTTCGAAACGCAAAAATACAATTATATAAAGAATGCGGAAACAATTACTCTCGAAATTGATTTGTGATGCGCGCTCGGATGATATCATCTAAATTATAAATTTCACTTTATTTGCAAGTTTCTCAAACTATTTGTTATTTTTTTTAAAAGTTTAAAATATTTCGGGAAAACGAAAGTATTAGATATATATTTAATATAATTTATATACAGGGTGTCGCAAACAACCCGTATCAACCGAATATCTAAAAAACTGAGCGCGGCAGACAAAAATATTTCAGATGAAAGTTGTAAGGTTTCAAGTATCGCAATTCTTGGCGATATCAGTATGACCTTGAAGAGTGTTGTCAAAGTAACGTAAAGGTCACCTTGAATTCTGTAAATGGAAATTTCAAACTATAATTAAGTTAGTTTTCATTAAGTACTTTCCGAGTTATGAGGCTTGAAATCATTTCTTAATTTTACATAAATTATAAAATATCTTGTAAAATATTCATTTTTAGATTATCTTATCTTACTTCTTACCTTATTATCTTTATGTACAAAATAGTGAGAGAAATTGGTGTAAAGAAAACACATAATTGTTAGGAAAAAAAATGTAATTTGCAATTAACAATTACATATTTTTTCTTAAAAATAACTATGTGTTTTCTTTACACCATTATTCTCATTATTTTGTACAAAAAAATATTTAGGAAGATAATCGAAAAAATGAATATTTTACAAGATATTTTACAGTTTGTAATGTAAAATTAGAAAATAATTTTAAGCCTCATATTTAGGAAAGTACTTAATGAATCTTAATCATCTCATTCGAGATGAGCTACAAGAATATGCAATAAAAAGTTGGGATTTCCGTTTACAGAATTCAAGGTGACCTTTACGTGACCTTGACAACACTCTTCAAGATCATACTGACATCGCCATGTAATGCGTTACTTGAAACAATTTTCGTCTGAAATATTTTTGTCTGCCGCGCTCAATTTTTAAGATATTCGACTTCGGTTGTCTGCGACACCCAGTATATTATTATGTTATACATATGCATTTGATTCAATTTAAATATAATATAATCACTCTTTTTTTTATATTATTTTTTATATTATCATATATTTATATGATATTTCTATATAAAAGAATCAATTAAAATAAAGTAAAATTTCTATTGTTCTAAATAAAAATATACAAAAGCCAAATTGAATAAACTAATAAATAAATATAATCTTTGCATTAAATTGTTAAAAAAAATAATGACCAATTTCTTTTGTTAGAATTCCATATATCACAAAAAAACATCTTTGTATTCCTTTTTTTAATTTTATCTTTTGTCATAAAAAAGCATCATCAAAATTAAAGCTTAATAAATAATAAATAATGAGCTATAAAAAATGTATAGATGTATGTTAAAAGAAATAAACTATGTGCATAAAAATAATTACATTCATTTAACCTTTCGAGTGCTATAGACATATACATCCTGTAAAAAAATCTTATAAAGTTAAAAAAATACGCCAAGTACATAAAAAACATCAAACAATCTAAAAGAGTGATAAAGATAAATTATTTTAAAATCGATATGAGATCAATACTATTAGCCAAGTAAAATAAATTATATGATATTAATTTGTAATCGATACTAAATGAGTTAAGATTACCTTAAGAAAATTTTAAGATTATTTTAAAGATTACTTTAAGATATGTTCGCGTAGCGACTGCGGATTGCCACGACTGCGCAGGATGTAATCTAGCGAGATGGACGAGGACACGACAATTGTCTAAAGACTAAATGAACGTCAAATGATATGTTTTCTGTATTTTTTAAGTTCATTTTAAGACACCATACAATTGATAAAGAAAAATAAATATATATATAAAATTTCAAAAATTGAAATATTGAGATGCTAAGTCCGAAGGCTGTACTAAGCGGCGCAACTAAGAGATTGAAGCGAGCGGTTTGACAAAGACGGTTTTACAAGAGCGAGACAATTGCGAATAGCGAAAAGTGCGAGACTCGACAGTTCACGTGTAGTGCCCGTTTTATAGCGAGCAGATTTTGGGGCCCTTTGCGACGTGGGCCAATAAATTCAATCTTTTAGCGTGGATCTTAGGGCGCTGTGTGTAATTGGCCGTCGATGAGATCCCACGTTGACATTTTTGCAGTTGTCATGTGCGCGATCTTTTCGATCAGCTGATTGGCAATCAGCTGATCGTGACGTATGGGCGCGCATGCCCGTACGTTTGCCCTAACATTGTCGACGGTTGACAATGGCCGCATTCAGCAGACTCAACAGTTGGGCAACGTTACTAGATTTTCCGATGTAATTCAACGCTGATTGGTCGGACCTAAAAGTAGAAACCAATCATATTCGATTGCTACTTAGCGGTTGAGTCCGCTGAATGCGGCCAATGGCTGCGTTCAGCAGAAAAAGCTGCTTTGCATCTATTGTAAAATTTGTAAGCTTGATTGGTATATGCTCTTAATTTTAACTGAATCTAAAAGTATGCACCAATCAGATTCACGAATTTTATAACAATTGCAAAGCAGCTTTTCTTGCTGAACGCAGCCATTGTTTTGCCAAATGTTTGTAACGAGTGTTTCTTATACGGTAAAAAAAGCGAGAGATAACGCGAACGGTCGAGTTTTTCAGAGAACGAGAGAATTCGAGAAGTTTCTCAACGCCCGATAAATTCGAATTCTCGAATTTATCAAATTGAAAAATTCGGATTTTATTAATGCACAGTTTTATTCGGAATAATGTTTTCGATTTTTGAACAAGATTTTCTGAAGCATTTTTTATATGATATATAATTTAAAAAAGTTTTACACGAATTCTAAATCACATAAATAACCTTCAGGTCGAAGTAAGATATGAGAACTTGGCATAGCCCGTATTTAAATTATATAGTTTAAAATAGAAAAACGCTAGATTTTTGATGGGCTTAATGTAAAATATGAAATTACTAGAACAATACATGTACGCGCTACGCGCGCGCTATTTATTTCTTAGAATTGATACTGTATGTATATATATATACAGGGAAGGGAACGTTACTTTTTAAAAGTAACTAGTTACTGTTACTCGTTATCAAGTTAAAAAAGTAACTAGTTACCGTTATTAGTTACTGATTTTCAAAAATAACTAGTTACAGTTACCGTTACTTAAAAAATAACGGTTCGTTACTTTTTCGTTACTTTTTTTAAATCTATAATCATAATAAATTTTGTTTCGTACAATACTCTCTCTCTTTCTTTCTTTATGAAAGGATTTAAATCACAAAACATATGTTAAATTTTATCGATGTTTTTTATTAATTTTTAATAAAAGTTGATATTCTAATAGGTCATCATTTAGATGGCCTCTAAAAGGTGATAGTACAGAATTACCGAAAAAGTAACGCTAAAAGTAACTGTAAATTCGTTATCGTTACTAAAAAAATGTAACTACGTTATCGTTACAGTTACAGAAAAAAAAATAACGGCGTTACTGGATCGTTACAAAAAAAAGTAACTATAACGGTAACGGCGTTACAAGTAACGCGTTACTTCCCTTTCCTGTATATATATATATATATATATATATACATATAGGGTGTCCGATTCGTGAGGGACCAAACGAAAAGTGTTAATAGATTGGGTCAAACTAAGAAGAATAATCCTCTACTATTTTGCAAAATTCGCAATAATTATTAAGTAATAAGCAAAAAGCGGTCTACCGCTTCTCATGCGCTAGGACATTTTTGCTTATTACTTAACCCAATCTATCATCATATATATGTATGCATGTATGTATATATGCATACATACATATGTATGCATTGCATGTATGTATATGTATGTACATTTTTGCTTATTACTTAATTATAACTATAATTATTGCGAATTTTGCAAAATGGTAGAGGACTATTCTTCTTAGTTTGATCCAATCTATCATCACTTTTCGTTTGGTCCATCTCGAATCGGACACCCTGTATATGCTGTGTTAAATATATATATACGTAAAATATTATTAATAGACATTAATAAAAAAAATTAAACAATTAATATAATCATCATTTTGTTATTATCGTTGTCATTCTTATCGTTGTTATTCTTATTATGATTGTCATCATTCTCATTCTCATTGTCATCATTTTCATTGTTATTAATCATTATCATCAATATCAAGATCTTCATTTATATATCATTTATATTATTTATTTATCATTTATCATTAATATCATTATTGTTTTTATTATCAATATTATTTATTATTACTATATATATATATATATATATATATATATATATATATATATGATATTACTAAACTAAGGTGTATGTTCGTAAATCCTGCGCGAGCGCGCTGCCGAGTAACTAGCAACTCTGTACATATTTCTAAACTAAGGTGTATGTTCGTAAATCCTGCGTGAGCTCGCTGTCGAGTAACTAGCGATTACTCTGTACATACTTCTCATAGGCTTATATAATAGACCTCGCCATCTTATGGGCGCACGCACGCCGACATGGAAGGACAGAGATAGTGATGGAGTCGTCCGCTCTCTCTCACATTTGAGAGAAAGTGAGAGAAGACGGAGAAGACGGAGGAGGCACCTTATTTCTTCTAACCTCTAACCTAACCTACTCTATCTTATTCTCTCCTTTATCCCCATCTTATCTACATTTAAACAGAGAGAGCACAACTCCAGCTATTGCTCTCTCACTCTTGTGTCAGCGTAGGTTGCTCTCACGGTTAGCGCAGTCTATTATATAAGTCTATGGCCGGTATTCATAGTCCGATCTTATATTTAAGATCGTCTTAAGTCTGCTTCGAGGTTGACTTAAGACTTCATTCAACCAATCAAACAGCTGCATAGCATTTCAAGCTCGAACTTAAGACGATCTCAAATATAAGATCGAACTATGAATACTGGCCTATGATACTTTTAGGCTAAGGTGCGTGTTCGTAGATCCGTTAAGCTAGCGCTAGACTATGCGCGTTTTCGCGAATCGTGATGCGTGATTCGTGATTCGTTTAACGTTCGCGAATAATGTGGAGGGAAAATTCGTCGATTCGTCATGCGCGATTTGTCATTCGCACTGATTCGCTAACCGAGCGGTTTTTTGACGAAACTCAAAGGAGATGAATCGTTCCATTCGTGTCGCGCTACACTATGCGTAATTAGTTCGTGTTTCTCTTTGATAGGTTATTGCATCAATTATAATGAAAAGAGAGACAATGGAGAGGTAGACAAATAATCGCGTGCTTGAACTTGTAGAAGACATAAGAGAACATTGATGTTTATGGGATCCAAAAGATAAAAATGATAAAAAAAATTGGTCGAAGTAACGCGAACTAAGAAACGACGAATTACGAATTACGAATGATATAGAGCGAATTGAGAATAGTGTGGAAGGTTTACACTGACGAATAACGAATCTCCTTGAATGTCCAACGAATCTCTATGAATCACGAATTACGAATCGCGAATTACGAATTGCGCATAGTCTGGCGCTAGCTTTACGCGCAACTTTACGGGTTACAACAACGTTACGGATAACTAGCAACTCTGTACATATTTCTAGACTAAGATGTATGTTTGTAAATCTTGCGCGGGTTCGCTGCCCTACGCATAACTTAGCATAATAATCATTGGTCCATATTCTGAGTCCTCTTTTATCGATAAAAGTGCCTCTAAAAGGTTTATAAGCCTTCTGATTGGCTACGAGTCACTTTTAGAGGCACTTTTATCGATAAAAGAGGAATCAGAATATGGACCATTGAATAAAGAGCCTGTTTTAAAGCTTAACACGTGTGATTTTGCGGACGGGATCCGATAACGCACGAGCCCGATAGCGCACGAATTGTTGCTAATTAGTCAGTTAGAACACTAGGACCTTCTGATCCCAGACAGCACACAGATATCTATAAAATATTCTACAAATATCCTTCAAGGATATTGAAAATATCCATAAAATGTCCGTTTTATGTTTCTCAAATATACAGTGGATATATATATATAGCATATCCAAATATGAAATTGGTGGACATAATTTAATCCCTGACGTGTCCAAAAGGTATTCGATGGACATCTAATGGACATAAATTAGCAATAACAGATATACAAAAACTTTATATAAAAAGGAGATGAAAAAGGGTTACATACAAAATTTGAATTTACATATTAAAAAGATGAAATATATATTTTTTTAAGCAATACATTTATTAAAGAAAATTTATATCACATACATATACATTAGTGCAATATCACATATTATTTAAATGTTACTTTTATTGCACAAAACGGATGATTATAAAACAGATAATTAAAAAAAATGTGTATTATATGTCTGAAAAAAGAACAACCTTTATGATCTAAACATAATTTCTAAACAAAACATATATTTCAATCCCTAAATAATAATATAATTTATCTATTTCATATAAAATTTTATATAAAAATTTTATATAAACGTTTTATTTATAATTTATACTTGCATATTGCACTTTACATCTTAAAT
Organism: Camponotus fellah; assembly: GCA_030586385.1. Lineage (NCBI taxonomy): Eukaryota > Metazoa > Arthropoda > Insecta > Hymenoptera > Formicidae > Camponotus > Camponotus fellah. Next base: position 1,449,885 of record JAPIVC010000952.1, read on the forward strand.
AGATAATGCAAAATTATTTTTGTTCAGTCGCCGAACATTTACTTGTTCGACTTAAAAAATCAAATAAAATCAATTTAATATCTGAAACCCGTGCTTTTAAATCAGAAATTAAATTGAACAATATATTTTTAATCTTATTTGTTACCTTTTGCAAACTTTATATAATTCTCATAACTGAATCTTAAATACGAGAAAGGTAGTGCATCGCACGTCGTGTAGCGGTAAATAAACGAACTAATACATGCTTGCGTGCTCGCGAGAAACTTTGACCTTCAAGACCGGACATCTTGTGAACATTCAAATATTGACCGATAATGGATGTCTTAAATCGGATGTACGATAGACGTTTATTTTATGTCCATGGACGTGTGGACGTAAAATGTACATAAAATGAATGTCCATAGAATGTCCTGTGCTGTCTGGGATTGACAACTGTGCTGGTTATTTTAAGTATCCCAAATAGCACAAGACGTCCTCAGGATCATCTGAATATGTCCAGGATGTTCTGAGATATTTCTAGGATTATCCTGAATATGTCCAGGATGTTCTGGGATATTTTGAGGATATTTAATTACTTTATATGTATATCTGACTTCATTAATTTATGATGAAATACTTGGAGTAATTTCAGAAAGTTTTAAGAATTACAATAAAGTATTTAAATCTTTCATTTAATATCCACTAGACTCAAAAATAGCTAAGAATCCTAAAATCATCCTATACATATGTCTTAAGGCATATTGAAAATGTACTCAGGATGTCTTGAGGAGTGGGACTTAGAACATCCTGGGATTATGCATCTTAAGAGATAGATATGTATAGGATGATTTTAGGACTTAGTTATTTTTGAGTTTAATAGACATTAACGATTTTGGCATATTGTTAATATATAATGAAAACGCAGCGTTAAAAAATGTTAAGTGTGTAAATGCCTATAAACAAACACAGCCAAAGTGTATCACGGTAAGTAAACTGATATTAAAATATAACGAGAAAATTTATATTTATTATATGATCAATATTTGACTTTTCAAATTACGCGGTACGATATATAATAATAGTGCCGCCGTTACAAATACGATACAAAATGACAGGATTTCCGATTCCGGTCTCTTCTCACATCCTTAACAGCACCTGATATTATTCGAATATTCTATACTCATACTATAAATATATGTTATAGATGTAATATACTGAGAATAATCCCATAACATCTCTTGTTGTATTTTATTTTTCATATATTCTCAGAATATACTTTGAATATATATTTAATATATTTATCTCGTATTAGTATATTCTTTCTCGTATATTTTCAGGATATTCTATAATATTGCATGTGTTTCCTCATTTTGCCGCTACGCGCGCTATCAAACTCGTACTTAACTTTTGGTGAAATGGACATAAAGGACTGGTACTAACATGAGTTCCAAGGTTTCTTCTTTTTCTTTTTAGTCAATTTAATTTATAATAAACTGACTTAATTAAAGATTTGTTTAGTAATTTACTTGTTCTGGATTCTTGATTGGGATTCAGAATATTAAAAAGATTTAAAATTAAAATGAGAAATAGTGTGTGCGTTTTACGACATTTATCAAAAGTATTTATATTACATATATATGAATGAAACGTCCTTAATCTATATCCTATAGACATTCTCAAAACATCCTGAGGTTATCCGACAGGATATCCTATGGATGTCTTAAGAACTAGTATTTGGCTATCATTTACTATTCCTTAGGACATCCTGAGTATATTCCGGGATAAAAATTGGATTTCCACAGGATATCTTTTATGTCCGTCCTGGATGTTCTTCGGATTTCCTGAGGACGTCATTGTGCTATTTGGGATCGTTCGATATGTGTGGTTGTGTGCTAATGGGATTCTCCCTGGTTTTGCGAGCCTAAGCCTTCTCTTCTCCCGAATCCTGACACCGGCGAGCCGATCCGCGGCGTCGGGAAAGATGCTCCGTTATAACTTTGTCAAGAAATTTGAGAGCAATATTTTCTCTCCAAAGCTTACCTGGAATGATATTGTAAAACGGATTTGAGATATTTTCAAGTGTTTTCATATAATCCAAAATTATTTTTAAAACATTTGGTAATTCCAGAAACCTTTTTAATACTGAGCGGAGAGGAATAAATTGTCCATTAACAAGAGTTGGTATATGATAGCAATTTCTCCACCAGAATTTTTTTCATCTATAGTTCCTATTATATATGTTTCAGGCTTAATAAATGCTCCAACTCAAATTGTTTCATACGTTAATAGTCAGTTTGAAATCCATTAAACATATTTTGACATGAATCGAACATTCTTTTGTTTTTTTATTCATCTGATAAAAAGAAATTTCTTTTTGCATTTTGACTTTGTCTAATAATTTAAAAACATATTTCTTTAAAATCATTAAAAATCCTGCTCCTAAGAGAGTTTTGTGACACTCAATAATTTTTTAAATTTCTTCTTCAGACATTGAAAAATTATTATACAATGAGGCAACATAGATGATAGCATTTGTTAAAGTTTTATGAAAATTGTTACTATTGTCGATTTCATAAAATTCAATGTTAAAATCGGACATAGTATTATTTTTTCCGTAATTAAATGCATCTACTGGAATTTTTATTATCATTTGAATTTTGTGATTTATTATTTATCTGTAAAACATGAGAGGAAATATGTTTTGATGAGTTGCATATTAGATTTTTTTTATTCATGGCTTTCAACATGCATGCTATAAGCTAATAGATTATTAAAAATTCTTATACAATTATCCCAACCACATATTAATCTTTTCTGAGGAATTATATTTGAATGAAAATCGTACATGACAAGAACAGCATCTGCTGCATTATAGTTTATATTACAGACAAAACACTTAAACATTTTTTTTAATGAGTATATAGTCTGAAAATACTAATATTTAACGAAAAAGATTTGACATAAATACTTTTAATAATTCATTAAATATTAATTAAATATTAATTAAATATTTAATTTATTTAACAAAATTTATAATATTATTAAATTAAGAAGTCTAAATATCACTGAAACTTACCAATTATATATTACACTCTGTTTTAAAGGTAACTATGATAAATAAATGAAAATCTCTATTTGCTAAAAAATTAAACATAAAATACTTTCACAAAAATGAGAATATAATGATAGTGGTTTGTAGAAAGCAATCAATAGAATATAATAAAAAGACAAAAGAACTACTGCGCAAGGTTGGACGTAGCATAAAATAATTCGAAATAACTCTATAGATAAAGAGTCATGTTTATATAATTAACTACATATGAAAATCAAAAGGTGAATATTAATAACAAAAGAGTCAAATAGACAAAAATGATTATTATTGTAATGCAAACAGAAGATCAAAATTAAAAAAGAATATATTTACAAAAGCAGAATTCAAAAATAACGATATAATAATATGACAGAAAAATTAATTAGAAGAAAATTGCAAATAATTAAGAGTTTGAAAAACGTTGACATTACAAAATAAAATTAATGAAAATATATGCAAAGAAAAATTGATTTAAATGGAGAGTCACAAAAGGACAATCATATGTTTCAAAAAAGCTGACATACGTACGTTTCGATCATAATTTTGATCATTATCAATGATGATCAATGATTTTTATATGTAGTTAATTATATAAACATGACTCTTTATCTGTAGAGTATTATTTTAAATTATTTTATGCTACGTCTTACCTTGCGCAGTGATTCTTTTGCCTTTTTATTGTATTCTATTGATAAAATACTTTATTATATTAAAAATTAATATAGGCTATTTTTTTGAATAAAAAAATAATTATCAAAATTTAATATAGTAAAGAAGAAGAAATTGTAACTAAACAGCAAGAAAAAACAAATAAATAGATTTTTTATGGAAATATAATAAGGATTAGATTAATAATAAAGATTAGATTATGATTTGATTCAGTCGACCAATGAGTTACATTTGTAACTGAGCGTTCGCCTAACAAGTAAATGTCGTACAGAGCTCTTTGAATAAATAATCATAAATGATATGCTTGAACTTGGTATTCAGCATCAAAAACAAAAAATGATTAAAAACATGATTTAAAACAGATGTGGACAGCTTGTAAAATACTTCCTACTTTCCATAGATTGTTGTTGACGCAGACATACGCAGCAGTAATTGAATCTTTCACATTTCCGACAACAATTATATAGAGTTGAACAGTAGCACTGATAGAAGCATAATATTCATTCCGTCGTTTCATAGTATTCAATACATCATCACTGATCTAATGATGAATAATCAAAAATAGTCAATTTGTAATAAGAAATAAGAATTAAAATAATAGAACGATATTTAAAAAATTACATAATATTTATAGTTACTTTTTGAATAAATGCTTTTCTTGCTTCTTCTACTGATGCCTTAAATACTTTCTTTCCAAGTTTTACTCTGCCTATTGACTTACATATAATAGATAAGATATTTAATAAAATGTAATCTCTAATATCTATAAAGAAAATAAAAAATAAGATAAACAAAATCTTTAAATATACAAAAAAGAATAGTTTCTATATACTATAATTTCTATGCTACAATCATATCAAAAAATAATTATCTAAATTTTTTCACACTCATCATCAGATAAATCAGTCTTTTGCAAATAAGGTATAAAATCCTTTACATCCTTTACATTATAATGTACAATATATCATCCTGCAATATTACCAGCTGTTCCAATTTTTTACTAATTGAAGATCATTTAATTTTTAATTAAAATATTATTATGTTTTCCTTTCAGACAAGTATATTTGGCAAAGAAGAGTAAAGAATGCAAAGAAAGATGAAAGAAGGTAAAGAATTAAAATCATCCAAAATCTGAAAATGATGAAAAAAAATTATTCGATCGATACATATTTTCTAAATATGGATAGTTATCCTCTAAAGAAAATCACAAAAACATACTAATTTATAAGTTTGTGGTTGTTGAATGATGTTTAATCATTGTTCAATGTACTGTTAAGTTGAAATTTTTTTATTAGCTATAAGATTAAGAAGATGAACTTTTTGGCATATTTTTCAATTTTGTGAAACATCTTCAAATGGTTCTCTATTTCTTTTAAGCCATTCTTGAACATTCGATAAAGTTCCGGTTATGGCGTGTTTTATATGTGTGTCCTTCGCATAAGAAAATTTTTGAGTTTATCCTCTCACGAGGATAGAAACTAACCACTTAAAACCTACTCCTTGGCCGTAAGGGTTTGGATTAACCCAGTGCTATTAACCAATAGAAGAAGAAGAAGAAGCCATTCTTGAGTAGCTTTTATTTTATCTGAGAAAATATCTGAAAAATTCTTACATAAAATATACGATTTAACAATTTCAATTAAAAATTATAAAATAATTTACCATCGATAGAAGTCGAATTATTTTTATTTTGTATTTTTTTTCTTTTTTTGCGAATGTGAAATCACTTCCTTTTTACGAAGCAAACACTTAGCATTTTTTATTTTTGTGGGTAATTTATCTTTAGCTAATAATTGCTTTTTCCTTCTGTTTTTGGAGGTATATAGTAAATTGATATCTAAAAAATAATAAAAGTATGTTTAGAAAAATGTAACAAATTGACTTTGGAAATTTTGTTAGGAAAACAATATAGAATTTCAAATAACATTTAGTAGTGTTTATGCAGTATGCTAACTTTTTAAATTATTATTATTACCTTTTCTGTGGGAAATTTGTCACAAATTTTATTAGGAATTACATCATAATATTGCTGCGAACTAAAAAATAAAATTTAAACTAATGAAATAAGAATTAAATTATATTAAGTAAAAAATAAATAAATGAATAAACATACAACTCAATTATCTGGAGCCATTTGATAACAATTTCTACTATAAACTTTCGATCATTTTCACTCAATCTGCCTGGCTTTGAATATCCAATAAGCACAGCCTTAGTGTCTAATAATTAATAACTCATACAGATTATTAAAAGAAACAAAATATAAAACATAGTATACCATCCCAGACAGCACAGGACATTCTATGGATATTCATTTTATGTCCATTTTACATCCACATGTCCATGGACATGAAATGACCGTTCATCGTACATCCGATTCGGGACATTCGTTAACGGCCAATATTTGGACGTCCATGAAATGGCCGATCTTGGACGCCAAAGTTTCGCGCGAGCACGCAAGAATATGTTAGTTCGTACGTTTACCGCTATGCGACGTGCGATGCGCTATCTTTCTCGTATTTAAGTTTTAGTTATGAGATTATATAAAGTTTGCAAAGAGTAACAAATAAGATTAAAAGTATATTGTTCAATTTAATTTTTGATCTCAATACTCAATACAAGAGTTTCAGATATTAAATTGATTTTATAAGTCAGACAAGTAAATGTCTGGCAAATAAACGAAAATAATCCTATCCTATTTAAATTTGCTTGTTGCACTTTACATTTTAAATTACCTATTTAAAATGTAAAATGTAGAGTAAAAGTATAAATATAAATAAAATTTTTATATGAACTCTATGTAAAGTTTTATATGAAATAGATAAATTATATTATTATATTATATTATTTAATTTTGAGCCAAAGAATTTTTCTTTCATATGTTATAAAGGATGCATAATACGATTTATTTATGTATAAAGAATAATTTTTTATATGTGATTAAATTAGATCAAAATCCATATATAATTATACCTACACAATTATATAATTAAATATAAATTTTTTTCTGATTTTTGATGAATTTTTTAATTACTAAAAGTCATTTTTTAATTACTGAAAAAGTATTATAAGTTTATTATTAGTAATGAAAAAGTTTATTATAAGTTTATTATTAGAAATAGTATTGAAATAGTATTGTTTTATTGGAAAGAACATTTTCACATAAATAAATCACTTTAAATATAATTTCTGTGTTGTTTTTTTAAATAGTTTTAATTAAATTTTAAAATTAGAAAAATGTCCAAAATAAGTACAAAATTAGTTTATAATAAGTCCAAAATTAGATATGTTTTGGACATTCTATGAATGTTCAAAGTTGTGACAAATATACATTCTATGGACGCTCATCGAACATCCGACGGATGTTATTTGGATTTTTTATGGACATCCTATTGTCCAGAAACGGATAACCAATGAACATACAATGAACATCCATATGCTATCTGGGATAATTACTTCAAGAATAAAAAATACTTGAAGCTACAAAATTATTCGAATTTACTGATTAGTATATATTTATATAGTGATCAAATATGACAGAATACAGAATCAAAATTTGTGATTTAAATAAAAATTAATTTTTAAACTCACTTTCACTCTAAAAGTTACTATTTATAATAAATGTAAATGTAATAAAAGTTTACTGTTTATAAATGTGCATATATGTGTACATATGTATATATAATTATCATTATACATGTAGAAAATATTTTTGCATAACTATATTTGTGTCTATGCGGGCAAATGTAATAAATGTCTATGTAACTATAATTATGATTGCGCAGTCAAATATGAAAATTTCTATACATTTCTACACACATACATATAATTATCATTATACATATAGGGAATATTTCTGCGTAATTATATTTATGTCTACGCAGGCAAATGTAATAAATGTAGACATTTATTATGTAACTATAATTATGGTTGAGCAGTCAAATATGTAAATTTTTACACACACACACACACACACACACACACACACACACACACACGCACGCACGCACGCACGCACGCACGCACGCACGCACGCACACACATATATATATATATATATATATATATATATATATATGTGTATATATACAGGGTGGGCCAGATAAAGTGTTACAGTTTAATACCTTTGAAACGGCTAGATGGATCTTAATGTTCTTGAATTCGATTTTCTCGATTTGATATGATTTTTCACGTTATTTTCATTTTCCGCAATCGGCCCTTCGTGGGGTGGGGGCACCAAGCTCCGTTTTTTTTAAATGGCACCTTCCTAAAAAATTAATATTAATGGAATCTATGTTGAAAAGAAGTAACTTTTATTCGAAAAAATTTTTTTACAATCATTAATTTCCGAGCTACAATTATTCAAAATTTTTCGGAGCGCCGAACTTCACACTTATGTGAAACAGTGTTTATACAATCTTAGTCTATAGTAGGATTTTATGTTGAAAAAAATAACTTTTATTTTAATAAGTGTTCAAAAAGCATACCATGTATTTCCAAGCACTTAAGTAATCTTTCGATAATATTTCTGCGAACACTGAATAGTATAGCTGGTGTAATTGATGCGCAAGCAGTCCGAATTCGTTCCTTCAATTTTTCTCTCGTAGTAGAAACTGTGCTAAATGCTTTTTCCTTTATGTATCCCCATAAAAAAAAATCTAAAGATGTTAGATCACAACTGCCTAAGGTTGAGAGTATAAACACTGTTTCACATAAGTGTGAAGTTCGGCGCTCCGAAAAATTTTGAATAATTGTAGCTCGGAAATTAATGATTGTAAAAAAAATTTTTTCGAATAAACTCGAAAAGTACTTAATGAAAAAATATTGAGTTATAGTGTTTTGGAAAGCTCTCGAGATCAGCTACAAGAATAGATGTAATAAAAAATAGAAGATGCCATTTAAAAAAATTGAGGTGGCTTTCACCTGACCTTCAAATGACTCTTCAAGGTCAAACCAATGGCACTCATCATATGGCCCCCTCGAAACCGTACAATTTTTGCCGAAAACGTTTTTCTCTAAAATGCTTAGTTTTTGAAAAAAAGGGTGTACGAGAGGCCTAGGACACCCTGTATATATATAATTTATTATACAGTATCTAGTATATCTATAATCTATTATATAATCTATTATACAAGTTATGATTACTCAGAAAAAGATTATTTATGTACACAATTATATATAAGTACCTAGTGAGCAAAATGTTAGCAGTCTGCCAGCAGCATACGAGCAGATTCAAACGGAATATTGCGGCAGATTTGCATTAACTGTGTCCGCATTAAGCTTGGGTTTTGCTAGCAGAATCTGTCAGCAGAAAATCGAACAGAATCTGCGCGTGCAATTTGATGTTAGATTGTCAGCAGAAACCGAGCAGAATCTGCGCAACCTGATAGCAAATTGACATCAAAAATTTCACAAGATTTGCGCTTATTTTTATTAATGTTATATAAATGCAACAAAATTGATTATTACAGGTGCTAAATAACAATATTATCAGCAAATTAATTAGAATTTTCTTAGAAAATGACATATATGTTATATCGTAGTTATATCTCATATAGCGAAGGATTAATTAAATTAATAATAAAGTAAATAATAAAAGTAAATGTAACTTGTAAAATAAAATAAAAAGTAGTAAAGCTCATTTAATTAATAAAATCAAAAGATTGAGACAGGCATAGTGAGCTGATGATCATTATTAATCGCGAATTATGAATATCATTCAACGTTAAAGAATTAAATAGTAATCATTAACAGGTTGAAAAATCGAATTTATTAATACATAGGTGTTAGACAAAACTACAAGCAGACGGACATTTCGACTTGCATTCAAGTCATCATCAGCGCATGTTAATTTTCGGAGAGCAAGCGGAAGTTGTACATAGTATATAATAGAATTGAAATCGCAAACACAGTACGGAAATCATCATCGGTTATATCCCAGATGAAACGGTCCACACAAGTTTAGGTTAATAAGCCTAAATTTTGTGTGGCTCTAATGGACGTTTATCAAACCGCCGATCATTCATCGGACTATAAAAATAAGTAAAGTAATTGTCAACATAGAATCAAGATAATTATATTTAAAAAGAAAACATGAAATAATGAACAGAAAAGAAATTATTAAATTTAAATTAATTAAGTCAAAATAAAATCAAAATAAAAGAGTGTCAATACGATAACAGATTTAAATAAGTCCAGTGAAATAAAGTCAACTTACAATCTCATGATGAAACCGATTAATCTGCATGTCATTGGAGAAAATTATTTAGAACACTATATCTCACGATTAACAATTCAATCGTAAAAAGCTATATGTTAATTCCTTCTTCGAAGACACGACTCCAACTGACAAACAAACGTTCATTACACCAGTATAAATTTTTCTGTATATGACCTCAAGCATCAGGCAGTTTATTTATTAAATCATTATATATATCGGGAAAGCATTCTGTGTTTGTTTGTAGATTTAAGCCGTTTCGTTGTCGTTTAATGCAAATCATTTCAGAAATTAGTCTTTTGTAATAAAAGGTTTCCCTGTCTAAAATCTTTACGTTATCCCATTTAAAATCGTGGTTAAAATTCAATCTATGTTCTGAGATGACAGACTTCTTCGTTGTATTTTTATTAATATCCTTTTTGTGTTTATTAATTTTAATACTCAATTTTCTGCCCGTTTGACCAACATATGTTGCGTCACAACTCTTGCATTCAATTTTATAAACATTAGTGTGAGAGTCCTTTGGGATGACATCTTTATGAGCCTTAATGATTGTACTGAGTTTGTTAAGGCTAAAGTATGACAAGACGGTATCTGTGTCTTTAGTGATGTTTTTCATGACTTGTAAAACTTGAGATGTAATTTATTTAGAATTAAATTCTTGCTTTATGCCTCAAATAGGCAATACATGAATAATTTTTCATTTATTGATTCCAATCAGTTTAATATTCTGACTTTTATTTGCTTGTATCAGATATCAGAAATTAAAGTGATAAAAATTAAAATGATAATTACTATATTTTTAGTCTTTTATTCATATTCGCGATTTTATATATATTTCTGACAGAAATTCAATTACGAGAAAGTACAGCTCACGTAACGGTAAGTGAAGGAACTATCGAATCATGCAAACCCTATTCCGTTTCTGCCATCAATCTGCTATCAGAGATTGTGTGCGCAGATCCTGCTCGATTTCTGCAAGCAATCTGACGTCAAATTTCGTTGCACAGACTCTGCTCGATTTCTGCCGGCAATCTGACGTCAAATTTTGTTGCACAGACCCTGCTCGATTTCTGCCGGCAATCTGGTATTATAGTTCTGTACAAATTCTGCTCTGTTTCTATCGCCAATCTGACGTCAAATTGTATTACACAGATTTTGCTCGTTTTCTTCAACTAATTTGACGTCAATCTGCATTGTTCAGATTCTGCTCTATTTCTGCTATTAATCTGCTATCATAATTTTGTACAAATTCTGCTCGGTTTCTGTTACTGATTTGCTATCAATTATGCTAGCAGGTTTTGTAACGTTTCTACTGACATTCTGCTATCATTATCTGATATAACAGATTTTGTATTCAATTTGCAGTCTTTCTGCTGACAAAAATTTGTAGCAGACACTGATAAGATCTGTTCGAACAGACTTTGCTGACTGGGTATGTATATCTATAACTCTATAGTTCTATAGTACATAATTATTGTATACACACACACACACACACACACACACACACACACACACACACACACACACACACACACACACACACACACACACACACACACACACACACACACACACACACACACACACATATAGTACTATAGAACTATAGAATTATAGATATACACACTTATATATAATTGTATACATAAATAATCTTTTTCTGCGTAATCATAACTTGTATAATAGATTACTTGTAAGAATAAGGTTTATATATTGCATGGAAGTAGGAAAAGAGTAACATCATATGTGTAAAACTGAAAATATATTTTAAGTTGTGGGAGGATGGACTATATATGTTGATGCTGCCTTATAAAATAATATTGTATTTATTACGATACCCAACAAATTTATATTAAACTTTTATAGTAATTATATTATTATTCCGATTCAGCGACTTCGCCCCGATATTTTTCTCGCTTACATTTCTGCAGGAGGGTAAAGAGGGGTCTTATATAATATTCTCGAATGGAGAATCTACCTTGGTTTATGCACCAAGTAAAATATATGCATATGTCTTATTTCGCGTCTTATTTTTTCGCGATTTATTAATCTTTATAAAATTTTACGCACTATCATCCGCGGTGGCTCTTATCGCTCTTTTCTCGTATATCGTGTTGTTTAATACATTTCAGAGCCTAATTCTTTATCTATTTTAATATATTATTATTATTTACTTATTATATACATCTGTTTAAGTCTTCGAATTTTTAATTTCTTTTTTTCTCTTTAAATTTAGTAATGACTAAATTTCAATTTAAATTTCATTTTGTTTAAGATAAAAATCTAATACAATGACAGAATTGCAGCATGTCTAATTTCAATTAAATCTGAACTTCTAAAATTTTCTTTGATTCTTCATAAACAAACAAACAAAATTGAAACAGAATTTTATTTTATAATAAAGAATAATGCAATAATAGTGAAATCTATAATAGTAAATATGTAATGATAAAAACTTAATTAAATCAATAATTTTGACGTGTAATATATGTATAGTAATATACCGGATGGCAATTAATAAATGATTTAGTAGTACAAAAATGTAATTGGTCTCGAAGTGCTAAAAATGCATATATATTTTTTGCAGAAAAGATATATAAATAAATTTTACAAGAAGGTGTGAAATTCCTCCAAAAAAACCTTACAAAGGTAAAAAAAAATACGCCAAGTACATAAAAAATTTACCTTATATGCAACAAAACGTTTAATAAAAAAATACCCTTATAATAAATAATTTAACTAATAAAAATTTTCCCTCAAAAAATATAATTTTCTAAAAAAAATTAAAATTAAATATGAAATCAATAATTAATTTAGCTAAATACATTGAAGCAATAAATAGGGATTTGTAATTTGAAATATTTGTCACAAATTCAATCTTGCATTTATTATATGTATTAGATTCTCGTCAAAATGAAAATGATTTTCAAAATAAGTTCCAAGTAAATTTGGAACTAAAAAAATTAAGACCAAAATGACTTACAAAAACTTGGCGAGCTCGGATCGTATTATAATTCACATATTTTTATAATTGAAATTAATTACAGGTATATAATTCCCAAACTTTGTAAAATTATATGTATTATAATGTGACCCGAGCACGTCAAGTTTTTGTAAATCGTTTTGGTCTTAATTTTTTTAGTTTCAAATTTACTTGGAACTAATTTTGGAAATCATTTTCATTTTGTTGAGAATCTAATAAATGCAAGATTGAATTTGTGACAAATATTTCAAATTACAAATCCCTATTAATTGCTTCAATGTACTTGGCTAATTAATTATTGATTTCATATTTAGTTTTGATTTTTTTAGGAAAATTATATGTATTTTTTGAAAATACATATAATTTTCCTAAAAAAATCAAAAAATCAAAAAGGAAAATTTTTATAAATTATTTATTATAAGAGTATTTTTTTATTAAACGTTTTGCTACATACAAAGTGAAATATTTTTTATGTACTTGGCGTATTTTTTTTATCTTTGTAAGGTCTTTTTTGGAGAAATCGATTATTCTTGATCCGCAATTTAAAAAACTGCACTTTTATTATAAAAGCCTCTTCTCGCCGCGAATGCAGTCATAAAGATCAATGCGATTATTAAAGCGGCTTTACATCAAAATGAAAGTCCTCCCACGCGGGCAATGAAGGATGAAAATAATTCGCAAATAGCAAACGATAGCGTATGGAGTTTTTACGATAAACTCGTCTCCGAGAATCAGACGGTACCTTCCGATTGCCACGATCTCACTCTCGAACTCAGACAATATCGAAATCAATTATCTCGCTATACAAAATCTCTACTAGGACAAGTTGAAAGTTGCGTATCCGACACTATACATGCGCTCTAAAATATTTAAGCATTATTGCTACATCCGTTCCGTCAGAAAGATTGTTTTCAAAAGCAGGCGCGATTAAGGTTGAACGTTGTAGTCGACTTACGGGAGACAAACTCAATACGTTGGCATTTCTTAGTTCCCTGAACAAAAAATATTGACATATTTCATAAATGGCGTTTATAACTAAGCTTCTTCATGTGATAACTTGTGCATCTGTATTTACTGTGATCTTATTATTTAAGCTGTTATTTTAAGAAGCATGAATATTCTTACTGTACATAAAATTGATATGTATTGTACAAGAATTTTAATAATATAACGTCAAATTTCTTGAGTTTTTAAAAATTATAACCTGCTTCTAAAAAGCTTCTGTGTTTACTTTCATTACACCATTTTTTATTTTATAAACATTGTTAACAAAACTTCTTTTTATAAACATAAAATTTATTAATGTTTCCTTTGTATAGGTATATATTTACAGGCAGATACAATTTTGGAATTACAAAAACGAAGTTGGAATTCTAATTCTTCATACAACACTCAATCATCATCAGAAACATCAACATCTTATGCTCAATTTTGTACATGGCTATGAATAAAAAGAAACTTTTATTATTTAAGATAATATGCATACTAGTTTGAAATAAATTTTGTTTATTTTAGTACGTTTTTGTTTGTCAACATTTTAATCGCTTTTTATTAGCTTCTTGACATTTTCTTTCCCCTTTTAGCTGCAGCTATTGAAATTAGGCGCGCTTTATTCCGATCAAAAAGGAATCGATTAATATCGATGTATTCGATAAAACATCGATTTCCAAACATCGATTTTATTTTGCATTGATTATTTCTGAATCGATGCTTTTTTTAAACTCCTTTTTTCGCTCTCCACTAATATGTATTTCTCAATATCAGTAATATTTCTTTCGTTATTGTTAGTAATATTAAACTACAATTCATCTCTCTATTTCATATAAAATTAAAAATTTTATTTATATTTACTAAATATTTATTATATTAAAAATTTTATTTTATTTATATCATATACACATTGAACTTGTTATTTTAAATAGATAACGAACGAATAATTTTCACTAAGTCGCCAGACATTTATTGTTCGATTTATAAGATCGGTTTAATATGAAGCTTCTCTATTGAGATTGTATCAAAAGCTAATCGAAGTAATACTTCTAATTTTATCCGTCGCTCTTTGCAAACTGTATATAATCCTTATGACTAAAACCACGGTCTTACATACAGGTCTGGAAACTCCGGTGGTGGGGGAGGTCTCACTTAATGTGTCCGTTTTTCGAGAGTTCATGGCTTGCTTGCTAGGTTCGCTGAGATCTAGAAGTCGCATACGAGCGAGAGAGACAGAGATAAAAGGCAATAGTCGGTCTCTCTCTAATATACGTCTCGCATTGCAACTTTTAGATCGCAGCGAACCTAGCAGACAAGTCGTGAACTCCCGACAACGGACACACTAAGTGAGACCTCCCCCACCACTAAAAAAGGCCTGAGTTTCCAGACTTGTATGTAAGACCGTGACTAAAACTAAATATGAGAGAGATAGCGATCGTAGCGGTAAATGAACGAACTAACGATTACTGGTTTTATGAAATTTACTAGTTTTACAGTGAATTTTTTTTAACTCCATATTCAGTGAGATACAAGATAGAATAATAAAAAAATAAGCGTTTTCACTGAAAATAAAATACTCACTGAATCTCAGTGAAATCTTATTTTACTGTTTAAATTAGCGATATTTTCACTGAGTCACTTTTAGAGAGTACAATATATAGTTGTTAATCTTTTCCTTTTTTGTAAGTACAATATACATTTTTATAAAATAGGCTTTAGACTACAAATATGCAACAGGCAGCCTGTGGGCTAGAAACAACATACGAAGCTTTTCAATTCGGCTTACAACAATTAAACTTTAATTGCAGAAAAAATAAAAAATCATCAATCAAAAAAAGAGATTTTACTTTGTTTCTCTAATCTCTATGTAATGATTTCCAGGTAATACAGAGGAGACAAGATATATAAGTTCGAAATTTAGCTACGTGCGTCCATAGTATTTTCAAATTTTACATTAGGCCCATCAAAAATCTAGCTTTTTCCTATTTTAAACTATTATAATTTAAATACAGACTACGCCAAGTTTTCTTATCTTACTTTGACCTGAAGGTCATTTATGTAATTTAGAATCAGTATAAAACTTTTTTAAAATATATATATATATATATATATATATATATAAATAATGCTTTAGAAATTAAAGTAATCTTAATTCATTTACAATCGGTTACGAATTAATATCATATAACTTATTATACTTGGCTAATAATATTGATCCCATATCGGTTTTTAAATACTTTATTTTTATCAGATTTTTTCATTTTTTTATGTACTTAGCGTATTTTTTTAACTTCATAAGGTTTTTTTAGGGGATATATATGTATCTATAGCACTCGAAAAATTAAATGAATGTAATGTATTATTTTTATGCACATAGTTTATTTCTTTTAACATACATCTATACATTTTTTTATATCGCCTATTTATTATTTATTAAACTTTAATTTTGATGAAGCTTCTTCTATGAGAAAAGATAAAACTAAAAAAAGAAATACAAAGATGTCTGTCTTGTGATATATGGAATTCTAACAAAAGAATTTAAAATTGGCCATTTTTTTAAACAATTTAATGCAAAGATCTATTATATTTACTTATTAGTTTACTAAATTTGGCTTTTGTATATTTTTATTTAGAATAATAGAAATTTTATTTTATTTCAATTGATTTTTTTATACAGGAATATCATAAAATGACATATAAAGATATGATAATATAAAAGTCGTGTGATCATATATTCAAAATGCAATTAACAATTCCGTATTTTTTCTTAAAAATAACTGTATGTTTTCTTTACACCAATTGATTCCTCCCATTATTTTGTACACAAAAGTATTAAGATAATCAAAAAATGAATATTTTACAAGATATTTTACAGTTTGTAATGTAAAATTATTTCAAAAAATAATTTCAAGCCTCATAATTCGGAAAATACTTAATGAAAACTAACTTAATTATAGTGTTTTGGAAAGCTCTTGAGAAAGCTACAAAAATATGCAATAAAAAATTGGAGTTTCCGTTTTCGTTTAGAATTCAAGGTGACCTTTACATGACCTTGACAATACTCTTCAAGGTCATACTGATATCGCCATATAATACGATACTTGAAACCTTATAACTTTTGTCTCAAATATTTTTGTCTGCCGCGCTCAATTTTTGAGATATTCGATTGATACGGGCTGTCTGCGATACCCTGTATATAAAATTATATATTAAATATATATTTAATACTTTCATTTTCCTGAAATATTTTAAACTTCTTAAGAAAATGACAAATTGTTTGAGAAACTTGCAAATAAAGTGACAAATTTATAATTTAGATGATATCATCCGAGCGCGCATCACAAATCAATTTCGAGAGTAGTTGTTTCCGCATTTTTTATATAATTGTATTTTTGCGTTTCGAAAAACTCAATTAGATGTTCCATAAATTTTTTATGATGTCCATCAATTTGCTCAGCTGTGGGTTTTTCTATTTTCGGCAGCTCGAGAGGACTGCCAACTAAAATGAAAAAACGAAACATAACAATTTATATAGAATAAAAAAAGATAACATTAAGAAAATTTAATATACACATATTATAAGATATATATTAAATTATGAAATGTAGTGAGAACTTTACCGACTACGGTGACAGGTAATCGATTTGGAATAAGACCAAACGAATATTGAAAGAATCCTCTACCCGAAAAAATAACCGGCGGCAATCCTATGATATTGCGAATGTAGTTCTGGATACGTCTTAAAGTCGATCCTTCTGGACTATACACTTGATTGTATAAATCCGTTTCGCCAAACGACAAAACGGGAACTAACGGCGTACTAAATTATAAAATTGTATTAGATTTGAGTCGTGTTCAGTATTAGTATTTATATCATATCAGATTGTATCAGTATTCATCATCAGTATTCATCATGATATTTTTCATACTCTTCAACTCTTTTTCTTTCTCTTTCCTTCTTTCTTATTTTTCTTAATATATGATGATTTGTTCTATCCATCGGTATATAGTATTGAACGGAACATGAAACTGAAATCATATTGACAGATGTAGAAAGAGATAAGGCGATGTGGGGATAGAAACGGTTTAGGGAGCGTCCGAAATGACCACGTTCGAAATAGCCACGGGTAAATTTGACCACGTTCGAAATGGCCATGTTCGAAACCGCCACGTTCGAAACGGCCACGTTTGTAATGGCCACGTTTGAAACGGCCACACACACACACACACACACACACGCGCGCGCACACACACACACACACACACACACACACACACACACACACACACATACACAAGTTTGTAGCTTTTCACGCGAAGCGAGTTGGACGTGGTGGGTGCGGGAGGGGTGGCTGAAGGCCAACGTGGTCAAATTTACTCGTGGCCATTTCGAACGTGGTCAAATTATATCCACTCAGCGGCTTATGGAACTATGGAGTCATGAGACTCTTCAAAATCTTATGTATATTATCTGCGTTTAATGCACTTGTTTTGCATAATAAATAAGCACAAACCATATTATTAATTATTTGTATATAATATGCTATAAAATATCATTTTTGTATGTTGTTTCTTCATATAATATATATATATATATACCCAGTCAGCAAAGTCTGTTCGAACAGATTTTATCAGTGTCTTCTACAAATTTTTGTCAGCAGAAAGACTGCAAATTGTATACAAAATCTGTTATAGCAGATAATGATAGCAGAATATCAGCAAAAACAAATGTCAGCAGAATGTTACAAAACCTGCTAACATAATTGATAGCAAATCAGTAGCAGAAACTGAGCAGGATTTGTACAAAATTATGATAGCAGATTAGTAGCAGAAACAGGGCAGAATCTGAATAATGCAGATTTGACATCAAATTAGTTGAAGAAAACGAGCATAATCTGTTTAATACAATTTGACGTCAGATTGGCGCTAGTAACAGAGCAGGACTTGCACAAGTGCAATTTGATGGCAGAAACCAAGCAGAACCTGCATAACGTGGTTTGATGTCAGATTGCCTGCAGAAATCGCGCAGAGTCTGTGCAACGAAATTTAACGTCAGATTGCTTGCAGAAATCGAGCAGGGTCTGTGCAACGAAATTTGACGTCAGATTGCCAGCAGAAATCGAGCAGGATCTGCGCACACAATCTCTGATAGCAGATTGATGGCAGAAACGGAATAGAGTTTGCATGATTTAATAGTTCCTTCACTTACCGCTACGTGTACTTTCTCGTAATTGAATTTCTCAGAAATATATATAAAGTCGCGAATATGAATAAAAGACTAAAAATAGTAATTATCATTTTAATTTTTATCACTTTAATTTCTGATATCTGATACAAGTAAATGAGAGTCAGAATATTAAACTGATTGGAATCAATAAATGAAAAATTATTCGTGTACTACCTATTTAAGACATAAAGCAAGAATTTAATTTTAAATAAATTACATCTCAAAAGTTTTACAAGTTACATTTACTTTTATCATTTACTTTATTATTAATTTCATTAAATTGAATTAGTCCTTCGCTATATGAGATATAACTACGATATAACATATATGTCATTTTTTAAGAAAATTAACTTGCCGATAATATTGTTATTTAGCATCTGTAATAATCAATCTTGTTACATTTATATAACATTAATAAAAGTAAGCGCAAATCTTGTGAAGTTTCTGCTATCAATTTGCCATCAGGTTGCATGCGCAGATTCTGCTCGGTTTCTGCTGACAATCTAACATCAAATTGCACGCTCAGATCCTACTCGATTTCTGCTGTCAATCTGCTGTCGGTTTATGCTGACAGATTCTGCTAGCAGAACCCAAGCTTAATGCGGACGCAGTTGATGTCAATCTGCCGCAATATTCTGCTTGAATCTGCTCGCAGACTGCTAACATTTTGCTTACTATATATATAATAATGTTAAACGTCCCAACTTATAAGAATACAATACTGTTCTCTTTCTCCTTCGACAAAATTCAATCAATGAAAAGAGAGACTAGAATGAGAAATTCGTTACCCCACATCTACCTCTTCTTCTTTTCTACGTCTCTCAACACGAAAGAACAAAGAAATTTCCGCGTATGTTCTGTCCAGTATTATATGTCGATAATTCTATACAATTTAATACAAATAAATATGATTAATGTGAAAATATATCTAAAATATAGAAAAAAATAATTAGCCGCTTACTCATGTTTTAAAGCCAATTTCACGAAGCCCTTTCTCTTTTTCACGATAGTACGGTAAGTACCTGGTAAAGATTCCATAGCTTCAAAAGTACTGCCGACAATGAGTATTGTAGCTCTTCCAGTATGAGGACTCTTTGCCGGTGTCGATAATAAATATTCGAGACTTTTCGCATTAGCAGCGCAACAACCTGTTCGAGAACTATTGTCTCTTAATTATGTGTATTGAATATGTCTTATCAATTAATATTTAACGTCTAAAATGATTTCCTTTTTTTATTTTTTTTTAAATAATTCTCATAATTTTTTCTTCGCAATACAAAATTATTTCGACAACGATATGCTAAGTCATTTCTCTTGTAAAATTTTTTTCTTCTATTAATTCTGTCTAAAAAAAAATGTTAAAAGAGCATTTTTTTTACAGACAAGAAAAATCATAACATATGTCATCTTTCATGTTGATAAAATCTTTCTTTCTTAAATACATTTACATATGCTGAACGATATTGAAAGTATTCAATAGAATATTGAAAGATTTATGAAATGAAAGATTGTACAACCGTGAAAAATAACATCAAGAGTTTTTACCTAAGAAATGAGCATATTCTCTGAATAGAGGTATTTTGAAGTGTTGATCAAGAGTAATTATGCGTATGTCTAGTCCAGGAAATAGTTTATTGCAGCCTATTGCATCTGTTGAGAATGAACCCATTATCCCCATTGATAAAATTCCATGGGGTACGCAGATGAAAAGATAAGACTTTGTTGAATCCAGATCGACTGTTTTCACTAACTTTAACGGAAAATAATTGCAAAAATAACGCCAAAATACGTTATTTCTCATTCTATTTAACCACGAATAACTGAAATATAAAATACACATATATATCTATAATATAAGATATAAGATATAAATCATTCTTTAACCGTTAACGATTCTTATTTTAAGGTAAATTTCTTTTAATTGTGCCTAAGGCCTACAAGTGTCACAACAGATTTATTACATATAATCGTTGAGCATCGATTAATTATCTCGTGTCAAAGAACGATAGAAAAGAATTTTTATTTTACAACAGTTTTTACATCGACACTTTATATCAGAATCAAGACCGGCAAAGAAATTAATAAAATTGTATTACCTTCTGCCACCACGATCGCAAGTGTTCCTATCGTAATACATCCAGAGGAAATACAGTAGCATGAAGTAACGTATTGTTTGCGTGTAGAGTAAAAGATAGGCCGTAACGATGCATCCCCAAAAATCGCCGAAGCCGGAAACCAGAATCCATATCGCGATCACTAAGTTCTGTAGCCTTCTTTCCAAAGGTATGTTTAATGGCGCGAATTTTATACCCAAAATTTCCATGTTTCTCGTCGAGATTTCGTTTCAAACTTATTGTTAGATCATTGGAGAGAACTCAATCCTTCCGCTTTATTTGTGCTGTATCTCACCTGCGATTAGAAACTCCATATTGTATTTTTTTTCTCGATCTCTTCCGACGAGAACCGATTGTATCGCTTCGGCTGATTGCAGATAAAATTTTATATCAACTAGACGAACTGACGAACGCATAAAATCTGTTTTCGATACGTGAAGAATGGACTTTATATCTCCGTCTTATATATGTGCACTTTTGGTTCTCTCTTCATAATCTTCATTCGATATTTTTATTGCGCGTCATTATATTTACTTATTCGTTTTATGTAACTGATGTTTTATGTACGGATGCAACAAAAAAAGCGAAAAGAGAGAAGTATAATAATGCAATTTGAATGCAAGGATTGCAATTGCATGTAAATTTACTCGTTACATTCACATACAATACGCTCATTTGAATAAGTAAATAAGTTTTTATTTTGAATTCTAAATTATTACGAAAGTACATTATTTCTCATGAAAAATTGGACTAATGCCATAGTGACTTCACAACCGCAATATATAAACAATTACTTTACAATATTTTACGTCTTAATCATTGTTAAATGAAAATGTTATAATGATTACATCGTTGTGAATGAACGCAATTCTGATTATCACATGCACATCGGAGAATTAAAATTTATCGTTATCAAACTTATATTGGTTGCGAAAGAAAAAATACCTATTGTTCGAGTATACTTGAATTATGACTTCAATAAAAACAATTGTTTTTAGAAAATGATAAAATATATTATATAAAAGGGTCACCTATAAAGAGCTAGACATAAAAGAGATAAAAATATTAAATGAAAGAGTCATTTGTAAAGATAGACATGTAATAAATTATGTAAAAATATTTATTATATTTTTACATTAGATTACCAATTTATGCGGATATTCTTTTTTACTAATTGTCTTGACGACAGACTTCTTCTCTTTTCAAAACGGACTCGACCGCGACTCAAACCAGGGACGTAACAATATATACAATATATATTTATTAATCCTTTCATTTAGTAAGTACAATTTACATTTTATAAAATAAGCTTCAGACTACGAATATGCAAAAGGTAACCTGTGGACTAGAAACGACTTGCGAAGCTTTTCGGCTTACAACAATTAAATTTTACTTACAGAGAAAATAAAATATTCATAAAAAAAGAGATTTCACTTTGTTTCTATGTGGTGATTTCCAGGTAATACAGAGGAGACAAGATATATAAGTTCGAACTTTAGCTACGCGCGTACGCAGTCCGTAGTGTAATTTCATATTTTACATTGAGCCCATAAAAAATTTAACGTTTTCCTGTTTTAAACTATATAATTTAAATACGGGTTACGCCAAGTTCTCATATCTTCCTTCGACCTGAAGATCATTTATGTGGTTTAGAATTCGTATAAACCTTTTTTAAATCATATAACATACAAAAAATGCTTAGGAAATTTTGTTCGAAAATCGAAAACATTATTCCGAATAAAATTGTGCATTAATAAAATCCGCATTTTTCAATTTGATAAATTCGAGAATTCGAATTTATTGGACGTTGAGAAACTTCTCCAATTTTCTCGTTCTCTGAAAAACTCGACTGTTCGCATTATTTCTCGCTTTTTTCGCCGTGTAAGAAACGCTCGTTACAAATATTTGACAAAACAATGTCAACCGTCGACAATGTTAGCGAAACGTACGGGCATGCGCGCCCATACGTCACGATCAGCTAATTATCAATTAGCTCATCGAAAAAGATCGCGTGACAACTGCAAAAATGTCAACGTGGGATCTCATCAATGGCCAATTACACACGGCCCCCTGAAGTTCACGCTAAAAGATTGAATTTATTGGCCCAAGTCGCAAAGGGCCTCAAAATCTACTCACTATAAAACGGGCACTGCACGTGAGCCGTCGAGTTTCGCATTTTTCGCTATTCGCAATTGTCCCATTCTTGGTAAAACCATCTTTGTCAAACCGCTCGCTTCAATCTCTTAGTTTCGCCGCTTGTATAGCCTTCAGACTTAACATCTCAATATTTCAAGTTCTGAAATTTTGTATATATATTTATTTTTCTTTATCAATTGTGTCTTAAAATAAACTTAAAAAATACAAAAAACATGTCGTGTGACGTTCATTTAGTCTTTAGACAATTGTCGTGTCCTCGTCCATCTCGTTAGATTACATCCTGCGCTGTCGTGGCAATCCGCAGTCGCTCCGCGAACAAATCTTAAACTAATCATTAAAGTAATCTTAAAATTTTCTTTAAGGTAATCTTAACTCATTTAGTATCGATTACGAATTAATATCATATAATTTATTTTACTTGGCTAATAGTATTGATCTCATATCGGTTTTCAAATACTTTATCTTTATCACTCTTTTAGATTTTTTGATGTTTTTTTATGTACTTGGAGTATTTTCTTAACTTTATAAGATTTTTTTAGAGGATATATATGTCTATAGCATTCGAAAGGCTAAATAAATGTAATTATTTTTGTGCACATAGTTTATTTCTTTTAACATACATCTATACATTTTTTTATATCTCATTATTTATTATTTATTAAGTTTTAATTTTGATGATGCTTTTTTATGAGAAAAAATAAAATTAAAAAAAGGAATACAAAGATGTTTTTTTTTGTGATATATGGAATATATGGAATTCTAACAAAAGAAATTGGTCATTATTTTTTTTTAACAATTTAATGCAAAGATCTATTATATTTATTTATTAGTTTACTCAATTTGGCTTTTGTATATTTTTATTTAGAACAATAGAAATTTTACTTTATTTTAATTGATTCTTTTATATAAAAATATCATATAAATATATGATAATATAAAAATCATATAAATATATGATAATATAAAAAATAATATAAAAAAAAGAGTGATTATATTATATTTAAATTGAGTCAAATGCATATGTATAACATAATAATATACAGGATGTCGCAGACAACCAGTCGAATATCTTAAAAACTGAGCGCGGCGGACAAAAATATTTCAGATGAAAGTTTTTCCAAGTAACGCATTACATGGCAGTATCAGTATGGTCTTGAAGAGTGTTGTCAAGGTCACGTAAAGGTCATCTTGAATTCTGTAAACAGAAATCCCAACTTTTTATTGCTTATTTTTGTAGCTCATCTCGAGAGCTTACCAAAACACTATAATTAAGTTAGTTTTCATTATGTACTTTCCTAAATATGAGCCTTGAAATCATTTCATAATTTTACATTACAAACTGTAAAATATTCATTTTTCGATTATCTTACCTTAATACTTCTATATACAAAATAATGAGAGAAATCGATTGGTGTAAAGAAAATACATAGTTATTTTTAAGAAAAAATATGTAATTGTTAATTGCAAATTACATTTTTTTTCGAAACAATTACGTGTTTTCTTTACACCAATTTCTCTCATTATTTTGTACATAAAGATAATAAGGTAAGATAATCTAAAAATGAATATTTTACAAAGATATTTTACAATTTATGTAAAATTAAGAAATGATTTCAAGTTCTCATAACTCAAAAAGTACTTAATGAAAACTAACTTAATTATAGTTTGGGGTTTCCATTTACAGAATTCAAGGTGA
Organism: Camponotus fellah; assembly: GCA_030586385.1. Taxonomy (NCBI): domain Eukaryota; kingdom Metazoa; phylum Arthropoda; class Insecta; order Hymenoptera; family Formicidae; genus Camponotus; species Camponotus fellah. The sequence goes on from JAPIVC010000952.1 coordinate 1,475,014, forward strand.
CGTTACTTTGACAACACTCTTCAAAGTCAAACTAATATCGCCAAGTAATGCGTTACTTGGAACAACTTTCGTCTGAATTATTTTTGTTTGCCGCGCTCAGTTTTTGAGATATTCGGATGATACAGGTAGTCTGCGACACCCCGTGTATAAAATTATATATTAAATATATATCTAATACTTTCATTTGCCCGAAATATTTTAAACTTCTTAAGAAAATGACAAATAATTTAAGAAACTTGCAAATAAAATGACAAATTTGTAATTAGGTGATATCATCCGAGTACGCATCACAAATCAATTTCGAGAGTAATTGTTGCCGCATTTTTTATATAATTGTATTTTTGCGTTTCGAAAAACTCAATTAGATGTTCCATAAATTTTTTGTGATATTCATCAATTTGCTCAGCTGTGGGTTTTTCTATTTTCGGCAGCTCGAGAGGACTGCCAACTAAAATGAAGAAAGGAAACATAACAATTTATAGAGAATAAAAAAAGATAATATTAAATAATTTAATATATACATGTTATAACGTATATATTGAATTATGAAATGTAATGAGAACTTTACCGACTACGGTGATAGGTAATCGATTTGGAATAAGACCAAACGAATATTGAAAGAATCCTCTACCCGAGAAAATAACCGGCGGCAATCCTATGATATTGCGAATGTAGTTCTGGATACGTCTTAAAGTCGATCCTTCTGGACTATACACTTGATTGTATAAATCCGTTTCGCCAAACGACAGAACAGGAACTAACGGCGTACTAAATTATAAAATTGTATTAGATTTGAGTCGTGTTCAGTATTAGTATTTATATCATATCAGATTGTATCAGTATTCATCATCGTGATATTTTTCATACTCTTCAAACTCTTTTCCTTTCTCTTTCCTTCTTTCTTATTTTTCTTAATATATGATTTATTCTATCCATCGGTATATAGTACTAGACGGAACATGGAACTGAAATCATATTGACAGATGTAGAAAGAGACAAGGCGATGTGGGGATAGTAACGGTTTATGGAACTATGGAGTCATGAGACTCTTCAAAATCTTATGTATCTTATCTGCGTTTATCTTGTTTTGCATAATAAATAAGCAGACACCACATTATTAATAATTTGTATATAATATGCTATAAAATATCATTTTTATATGCTGTTTCTTCATATATATATATATATAAATAATAAAGTTAAACGTCCCAACTTATAAGAATACAGTACTGTTTCCTTTCTCCTTCGACAAAATTTAATCAATGAAAAAAGATTAGAATGAGAGATCCGTTCCCCCACATCTACTTCTTCTCCTTTTCTACGTCTCTCAACACGAAAGAACAAAGAAATTTCCGCACATGTTCTGTCCAGCATTATATGTATGTCGATAATTCTAACAATTCGACAATTTAATACAAATAAATATGATTAATGTGAAAATATATCTAAAAACGTAGAAAAAAATAATTAGCCGCTTACCCATGTTTTAAAGCCAATTTCACGAAGCCCTTTCTCTTTTTCACGATGGTACGGTAAGTACCTGGCAATGATTCCATAACTTCAAAAGTACCACCGACAATGAGTATCGTAGCTCTTCCGGTATGAGGGCTCTTTGCCGGTGTCGATAATAAATATTCGAGACTTTTTGCATTAGCAGCGCAACAACCTGTTTGAAAACTATTGTCACTTAATTATGTAGATTGAATATGTCTTATCAATTAATATTTAACGTCTAAAATGATTTCGTTTTTTTTCTTTTTTTTAAATAATTCTCATAATTTTTTCTTCGCAATACAAAATTATTTCGATAACAATATAAGTCATTTCTCTTTAAAAATTTTTTCTTCTATTAATTCTGTCTAATAAAAGATGTTAAAAGAGCACTTTTTTTACAGACAAAAAAATCATAACATATGTCATCTTTCATGTTGATGCAACGTGAAATCTTTCTTTCTCAAATACATTTACATATGCTGAACCGATATTGAGTATTCACAATAGAATATTGAAAGATTTATGAAATGAAAGATTGTACAACTGTGAAAAATAACACCAAGAGATTTTACCTAAAGAAAGAGCATATTCTCTGAATAGAGGTATTTTGAAATGTTGATCAAGAGCAATTATCCGTATGTCTAGTCCAGGAAATAGTTTACTGCAGCCTACTGCATCTGTTGAGAATGAACCCATTATCCCCATTGATAACATCCCATGGGGTACGGAGATGAAAAGATAAGACTTTGTTGGATCCAGATCGACTGTTTTCACTAACTTCAACGGAAAATAATTGCAAAAGTAACGCCATAATACATTATTTCTCATTCTACTTATCCACGAATAACTGCAATATAAGATATATCTATAATATAAGATATAAGATATAAATCATTCTTTAACCGTTAACGATTCTCATTTTAAGGTAAATTTCCTTTAATTGCGCTTAAAGCTTACAAGTGTCACAACAGATTTATTACATATAATCATTGAGCATCGATTAATTATCTCGAGTCAAAGAACGATAGAAAAGAATTTTTATTCTACAACAGTTTTTACATCGACACTTTATATCAGAATCATCTCAAAACCGGCAAAAAAATTAATAAAATTGTATTACCTTCTGCCACCACGATCGCAAGTGTTCCTATCGTAATACATCCAGAGGAAATACAGTAGCATGAAGTAACGTATTGTTTGCGTGTAGAGTAAAAGATATACCGTAATGATGCATCCCAAAATATCGCCGAAGGGGGAAATCAGAACCCATATCGCGATCACCAAGGTCTGTAGCCTTCTTTCCAAAGGTATGTTTAATGGCGCGAATTTTATACCCAAAATTTCCATGTTTCTCGTCGAGATTTCGTTTCAAACTTACTGTTAGATTGGAGAAAACCTAATCCTTTCGCTTTATTTGTGCTGTATCTCACCTGCGATTAGAAACTCCATATTGTATTTTTTTTCTCGATCTCTTCCGACGAGAACCGATTGTATCGCTTCGGCTGATTGCAGATAAAATTTTATATCAACTAGACGAATTGACGAACGCATAAAATCTGTTTTCGATACGTAAAGAGTGAACTTTATATCTCCGTCTTATATACGTGCACTTTTTATGGTTCTCTCTTCATAATCTTCATTCGATATTTTTATTGCGCGTCATTATATTTACTTATTTGTTTTATGTTACTGACGTTTTATGTACGGATGCAACAAAAAAAGCGAAAAGAGAGAAGTATGACAATGCAATTTGAATGCAAGGATTGCGATTGCATGTAAATTTACTCGTTACATTCACATACAATACGCTCATTTGAATAAGTAACGTTTTTATTTTGAATTCTAAATTATTATGAAAGCATTATTTCGCATAAAAAATTGGACTAATGCCATAGTGACTTCACAATCGCAATATATAAACATTTACTTTACAATATTTTACGTCTTAATCATTGTTAAATGAAAATGTTATAATGATTACATCGTTGTAAATGATCGCAATTCTGATCACATGCACATCGGAGAATTAAAATTTATCGTTATCAAACTTATATTGGTTGCGAAAGAAAAAATACCTATTGTTCGAGTATACTTGAATTATGACTTCAATAAAAACAATTGTTTTTAGGGGAAAATGGTAAAATGTATTATATAAAAAGGTCACCTATAAAGAGATAGACATAAAAGAGATAATAGTACATTGTGATACAAGTGCGGAAAGTTGGCAATTGCGTACGAGCGCGAAGTAACGCACGAGCCGAAGGCGAGTGCGTTAACGTAGCGTTCGTGTGCAATTTACCATTCCTTACATGTATCACACGATATTTTATATTATAAGTGCGTCCAGTAGCACTTGTCGCACTTTTCCGTACGAGAAGCAAATTGTACGCAATCACTTATTTCACTGGGAAACATTGAATAATGTCATTATTTCCCGCCATCTATTAGCGTACGTGAGAAATAACTCGCCATCAAATAAATAATGAAATCATAAATAAATAGTGAAATAATGTGATCGTGTGACAATTTGCTAATTCTCGCACAGAAAAGTCGTGCGGAAAGTGCTACTTTGGACGCACGTGTGATAAAAATATTAAATGAAAGAGTCATTTGTAAAGATAGATATGTAATAAATTATGTAAAAATATTTATTATGTTTTTACATTAGACTACCAGTTTATGCAGATATTCTTTTTTACTAATTGTCTTGACGACAGACTTCTTCTCTTTTCAAAACGGACTCGACCGCGACTCAAATCAGGGACGTAACAATATATACAATATATATTTGTTAATCCTTTCATTTAGTAAGTACAATTTACATTTTTATAAAATAAGCTTCAAACTACGAATATGCAACAGATAACCTGTAGACTAGAAACGACTTGCGAAGCTTTTCAATCCGGCTTACAACAATTAAACTTTACTTAGAGAAAATAAAAAATTCATAAAAAAAGAGATTTCACTTTGTTTGTCTAATCTCTATGTGGTGATTTCCAGGTAATACAGAGGAGACAAGATATATAAGTCGAAATTTTGCTATGCGCGTGCGCAGTCCGTAGTGTCCTCCTCCTCCTCCTCCTCTCCTCCTCCTCCTATCTTAAAAAGTACATGTTAAATCGATTCTCGAAGCGTTGAAGCCTCTTTATAGTGATGCTGATTGGTTGACGCGCGTTTCGAGGTTGGAGTGTAAGCGATGACGTAGTATCGACTTCGCTACGACTGTGTATTGTGAGATTATATTTACCACGTGTGTACATTTAGTACATAATAAGTGTCAAGAGTGATATCTATTTATTAGAAATTGATATAAATAAATAGGAAGAAGAAGGAAAGTTTAAATAGAGAAGGTATGTATTATGTATAAATAATAAATATACGTAAAATAAAATATTTATTTATAAAGACAAACATTTTTAATTGTTAAAATCCTAGATAGAACAATATATTCTTTGACGATTTTATTTTATATATAAAAGAATATGTGTTCTTATGTCAACTATATATGAGGCTAAGTTGGTTGCTTTTTGTTCGAATATAAATTGTGTCAGAAGATAACAGTTTCTATATTATAGTTATGACAATGCATGTTGGAAATTGAAAGTTTATCAATAATTTCCCAATCTAGAAATATATAAATATTATAAATTATTTATAATAAATCTATAGAATATCAAAAATGAAATTATGTTCTAAATATTCTGAATAAGTTTAGAGAATATTCTGAATAAGATTTCCGGATTAGATTAACAAAAAGAAATGTTCTTTTACATGTATGTTCTAACTTGTACTGTAACATCTCAGTCCCACTAATATAAATAATTAACTTTAAAATAATTTTTTACAAGAGATGAAAATAAATTGTACAAAGTACATTTATTGTATACAATTAAATTTTGATTTCTTCTAAGAAATTATTGATAAACTTCTAATTTCCAATATGCATTGTCATAACTATGACATAGAACTGTTATCTTCTGACACAATTTATATTTGAATAAAAAGTGCACGCAACCAACTTAGCCTCATATACAGTTGACGTAAGAATACATATTCTTTTCTATATTTTTTACTTTATTAGAACATTCTAAAGAATATCACAGAAAATACAAATCTATTCTATAAATATCCTTCAGTGAATATTTTAATGAAGTGAAAAAAAGTAGTTTAAAACTACTTTTTTTATAAACTACTTTTTTTCACTTCATTAAAATATTCACTGAAGGATATTAATGGAATAGATTTGTATTGTCTGTGAAATTCTTTAGTGAATATTCTAATAAAGTAAAAAATATAAAAGAATATGTGTTCTTACATCAACTATATATGAGGCTAAATTAGTTGCTTGCTTTTTTTGTTCGAATATAAATTGTGTCAGAAGATAACAGTTTCTATGTCATAGATATGACAATGCATATTAAAAGCTTATTAATAATTTCCTAGAAGAAATCAAAATTGAATTATATACAAGAAATGTACTTTGTAACATTTATTTTCATCTCTTGTAAAAAATTATTTTAAAGTTAATTATTTATATTAGTGTGACTGAGATGTTACAGTACAATTTAGAACATACATGTAAAAGAACATTCCTTTTCGTTAATTTAATCCGGAAATCTTATTCAGAATATTCTCTAAACATATTCAGAATATTTAGAACATAATTTCATTTTGATATTCTATGCAGATTTATATTATAAATATAATTTATAATATTTATTAGTTAAAGATGTCAGACTCAACAAATATAAAATTAAATATAAATAATATCATTGGTAATAAGAGTCTAGTGTGGTTAACGTTACACAAATATTTTATTAAAAATTCAAAAAAAGATATTCATGAATAGATATAAATGTAATCGAATCGCGAACATTTCGACCCTATTTTTGGGTCATCTTCAGCGCAACGCAGATTATACAATCAGGTTATTACAATAATTTTTAAAAAGTAGAAACAATAGTAAAGAATTAAAAAATTAAAAAATCTTATAGTTGAAGCGGTGTCTCGTTATTAATGTCATTTTGACAATGTCTGTAGAGAAGTCAAACAATAACAGCAAATTAATAATATATAATTGAAATAAAATAAAAAGAACAAGTTAAAAAATATAAAAAAAAAAAAATTAATTAATGAAAGGTTCAACTTACTCCCAAACATCGAAAATGCTGGCCTAACAAAGGGTGGAGAGAGACCGATCATCGTCTCAAAAACGATAAGATTTGACTAGTACTCGGGACGGGCCGAGGTTCGTTTATAAAGGTGTCAAATCAAGTCAACACATGCGCAAATTGAGACAGTTATTTCAAATTATGAGAAACAAGAACACTCAAATTTTTGATAAATTATTAACAATGTTCGAATAAATATCGGGTAAGCGTTCCGTGTCAGTCTGCAAATTTATACCATTAATTTGTCTTTTTTATAAAAAGCATCTCGGAAATCAATCTTTTATTTAGGAAAGGCTCATGGTCCAAAATTTGTACGTCTTCCCAATTGAAATCGTGGTCAAAATTTATTCTATGGTTAGTGATAACCGATTGGGTGTTAGAATTAAGTCTGATGTGACAGCGATGTTCGTTGATTCTGGTATGAAGTTGTCTCTTAGTCTGTCCCACATAAAACGCTAGAAATATAATATTTATATATTTCTAGATTTGATTAACAAAAAGAAATGTTCTTTTACATGTATGTTCCAACTTGTACTATAACATCTCAGTCACACTAATATAAATAATTAACTTTAGTCAAATCTAGAAATATATAAATATTATAAATTATATTTATAATATAAATCTGCATAGAATATCAAAGTGAAACTATGTTCTAAATATTCTGAATAAATTTAGAGAATATTCTGAATAAGATTTCCGGATTAGATTAACAAGAACATACATGTAAAAGAAATGTTCTTTTACATGTATGTTCTAACTTGTACTGTAACATCTCAGTCACACTAATATAAATAATTAACTTTAAAATAATTTTTTACAAGAGATGAAAATAAATTGTATAAAATACATTTCTTGTATACAATTCAATTTTGATTTCTTGTAGGAAATTATTGATAAACTTTTAATTTCCCAAAATGCATTGTCATAACTATAATATAGAAACTGTTATCTTCTGACACAATTTATATTTGAATAAAAAGTGCACGCAACCAACTTAGCCTCATATATAGTTGACGTAGGAACACACATTCTTTTATATATTCTTTACTTTATTATCTTTACTTTAGAATGTTCACTAAAGAATATCACAGACAATACAAATCTATTCCATTAATATCCTTCAGTGAATATTTTAATGAAGTGAAAAAAAGTAGTTTAAAAACTACTTTTTTTCACTTTATTAAAATATTCACTGAAGGATATTAATGGAATAGATTTGTATTGTCTGTGATATTCTTTAGTGAACATTCTAATAAAATAAAGAATCCTATCTTAAAAAGTGCATGTTAAGTCGATAACTCGTAATATCTCGAAGCGTTGAGGCCTTTTTATAATGATGCTGATTGGCTGACGCGCATTTCGAGGTTCGAGTGTGAGTGGTGGCGTAGCATCGACTTCGCTACGACTGTATTGTGAGGTTATATTTACCACGTATGAACATTTAGTACGTACAAGAAAGTGTCTATTTAGAAATTGATATAAATAAAGAGGAAAAAGAAGAAAAGAGAATAGAGAAGGTATGTATTATGTATAAATATATGTATAATATAATATTTATTTATAAAACAAATATCTTTAATTGTTAAAATCGTAGATAGTACAATATATTCTTTGACTGATTTGATTGATTTTATTTTAGATCAAATATTTATTTCAACTGTGTGCATAAAGTTGGGTAGATATGTGTCTTAAATATATTGTGCAAAAAGGTAATTAGTTTTTTTATTAATAATAGTAATGATAACGCATACTGGAAATTAATGAAAAAGTCTCTTTCCATTGATAATATTTTGCAAGAATTAAATTGTTTCTAAGATGTTTGTACATCATTCACTTTCATTTCCTGTAAGAAATTCATCATTAATACAGTTAATTGTTTATATTAATGTGATTGTGAAAAAAGTAGTTTATAAATCTGCATATCAAAAATGAAACTATGTTCTAAACATTCTGAATAAGTTTAGAGAATATTCTGAATAAGATTTTTAGATTAGATTAACAAAAAGAAATGTTCTTTACATGTATGTTCTAAATTGTACTGTACATCCCAAAACTGTTATCTTCTGACACAATTTATATTTGAACAAAAAGTGCACGCAACCAACTTACAACTCATATATATAGTTGACGTAGAAACACATATTCTTTATATATTTTTACTTTATTAGAATATTCACTAAAGAATATCACAGACAATACAAATCTATTCTATAAATATCCTTCAATGAATATTTTAATGAAGTGAAAAAAGTAGTTTATAAATCTGCATAGAATATCAAAAATGAAACTATGTTTTAAATATTCTGAATAAGTTTAGAGAATATTCTGAATAAGATTTCTAGATTAGATTAACAAAAAGAAATGTTCTTTTACACACTGAGAAAAAAGTGTATGATATTTGCAACTATAATTGCATAGTACAATAATTTATAGTTGAGATTCTCATTTTTATAGTTATTATTGCTATGACATTAGTAAAAGTAACCTAATATGCATAGTTCTAGCAAATAATATAAAAATTTAACCTTAAATTATGATAATTTGAAATATGAATATAGTAAAATATCAAGTTATAAATGGTAAATTAAATAAACACTTTTTATAATAATCACAATTATAATTATAGTAAATATGACGATAATGTTTATATAATTTCTACTATTTACTGATGGTATTAATTACTAATAACTAAAAAATAAGTAAAAAAAATATAACTAAAAATATTTGTTTTTTATGACCATATTAATAGTTTGTATGACTATATTTCTAACTATAAATTTACTAAAGATGTTATGAAATCTACAAAGAAAATATAGTAGACATGTTGCGAACATGTTTAATCACGGCAGATCTTTGATTGCCGTGCGCCGCACTACGAGAAAACCGTCACAAACATGTTCGCACGTGCCTGCCGCGCATATAAGGAGTACGCGTCTTAAAGATTTAGTCGCTATCGTGTCGTTGCCATATAATATCGCGGGATCTATTTTATCTATTTTATCGCTTAAACTGTATAACAGTGCCCAGGACGCCGCGG
>JAPIVC010000953.1:0-36969 GCA_030586385.1 Camponotus fellah
ATTTTTATAGGAATCCCTATTTTTGTCCTCAAAAACATATTTTGGGTCCAAAGAAGTGTACAGCATTGTTTCCTACTCTCTTCCAGAATTATTTTACAGTTATTTTTTGACATATAATTTTCTTTTACTTTTGACATATAATTTTGTCTTTTTCAATTTCTTAGTTTGTCTTTTTTAAAAATTACTTTCAGTTTATCTTTTTTCCGGTCAACTCTCTTTCTCTCTCTCTCTCTCTCTCTCTCTTTTTCTTTCTCTTTATATATATAAAACTATAGCCTTTTATTGAGAATTATTGTCAGATAACTTTTTCAGAATTATTCCACTAATTATTTTTTAGTAAATCATAATTAAGTTCCCTTTTCCAAGTCTAGAATTTTTATAAGTTGCAACTATTCTGAAACATAGCCGTGCTTTCTAAAATATTTTGACTAGCTTTTGCAGAATTATTTCATTCATTTTTTAGCGCATTATTCAAAACAATCCTTTTCAGAACTTTTTTCTAATTAGCTCTTTTTAGAGCTACTGTATAATTATCCTTTCTTCAGGTCAACATTCAGATATTTCCTTGAAAAATTTTTATTTTAAAATTCTTTTATAGCCGTGTTTTATTAAAAAGTATTCAGCTTATTTCATTTATCACTAGTCTTTCCTAAACATTATTGTAGCATTATTACTGTAGGATTTTTTCAGTATTAACTTTTGTCAGTTATTTTTTTCGAAAATCATTTTTTAAGACTATTTTCTAGCGAACTGTTTTTACAGCATTGAAAAAAATGCCTGCCACAATTTGCCTTGGCTGTCAGGAAAGATCAAAAAATGATAAGTTTTATTCTACTGACAGTGTAACTTTGATTACTATTAATAACTTGAGACAAAAATATAATGCAAAAAAGCGAAAATTAAATGAAATCAACGATATCCCAGAAGCTAGCAAAATCTGTAAATCATGCTATGATTTAATACACAATAATCCTATCGCTTCATTGAATTTAGATAATACTCCTGATTTGACAATCTACAGAAAAGGTTTAAACTCTCATACACAGTGTACATTTAGTTGCAAAAATGTAAAAAACTTAATTTCAGTTCCAAGTATAACGCGCCAATCACTACTTATGAATTATAAGTTTCTAATTCTTCTTGATGCTCGCATGTGCTCAGAACATTTAACTATTGATAACTATTGGCCTTTTGTGAAATAAATCACGTGCGAAGTGGCAACTGAAGATCAAAAAATAATTAGTGATCTTATGTTTGATTATTATCATAATTCTCGAATGAATGAAAAGCATGTTTTTGATATAGACAACATCAGTTCTATTGACAACAATGCTTTCAAAGCATGATTCGCTTTTGATAAAAATCAATTTCAAAAGATTTGCGATTTTGTTAAAGAATGTCAACCTAAACATGTAGCTGTTTTCCTTTGTAAATTGCGTACTTCTCTTTCAAATCAACAACTGGCTTTTCTATTTGGGTGCAGTGAACGAACAATTAGTAATTACATGGATAATGCAAGAAAAGATTTGCTTGAGAATTTAGTGCCACGATTCATCAATAATAATGATCGAACAGTTCTACTCAATCATAATACTCCTATGGCGAAGATACTGTTTGATATTCCTGACGAAAATGGCTCTTGCGTTTTTGATGCTATGTACCGATTGGTGCAAAAATCAAAGAATTATGCTGGTCAAAAACAACTATGGAGCGAACAAAAAAAAATGCCGCTTATGAAACCAATGGTAGGATGTGCTCCTGATGGATATATACTTTTTGTTTTGCCCTTTGACGCAATTCACAATGATACAATCATACTTAAAGAATGTTTTAACAGATATAAAGAGATAATGGCAATTTTTCAACCAAATGATGTTCTTTTTGTCGACAATGGATTTCGAGATGTTCTTGAAGAACTCAAGGACAGAGAGCTGCTTGCTTACATTCCTGGCACTGGAAAACGGGATACCTTGGAAGCAACTAAGGCAAGATTAGTCACAAAGGTCCGATGGATTATCGAACAAGTATTTGGTCGACTTAAAAAAAAATTCAAATTGTTCGCTTTACCAGCCCATAACGCTACTTTATTACATGATTATGAATCTCTCTCTTAATTTCTTTTGCACTTCTTAACTTATTTCATGAGTCAATTCTAAGCGATAAAACACATGAAGATATTATACATGTAATGAAATCAAGATTGAATGTTCCAAATCATTTAAAAGGAGTTGTTAAGCAATACAATCTCTTGCAAATAAAAGTTCCTTACATTGAGCTTAATTATACAGCAATTGATAATCAAGAAAATAATCGTCTCCTCCAGTTTCCATAACTCACAATAAATGATCTATATTATATCAGTTTTGGACCTTATCAAATAAACAATGCTATTTCTTATTACGTAGAACATCAAAAAGAAGGAATCTTTCTTGTACAGAAGTTTGAACCAAACCCAAGACATTATCGGACTTCTGATTTGGACTATGTCAATCACGGTATTGTCATCATAGATCCGCTCCTTGTGAAAGCATATATGAAATCTCGATATCGCAGTGGAAAAAATCACCATATTTTTGTACTGGTAGACAAGTCTAAATCTGGAAAAGACGCGATTGTAGAGTATTATTGTACTTGTGAGAGTGGTTCTCGAACTGTTGGGTGTTGTAGCCATATAATGACTATTATTTGGTACCTTGGGTATGGACAGTATAATGGAATAGATATACCCAATCCAGATATAATGTATCAATAACTATTCCCAAAAAGCAAAACTAATAAAATCGATATATACATGTATATATCGTTCACCCCGCATCGTGAGAGGCAAGGGGACTCACGCTAATCAAGCACCCCGAATCGTGAGAGGCAAGGGGACTCAAGCTAATCAAGCATCCCAATGAGACCATAACCTTTCTACAGGCCATTGTTCCTTGATAACGCTAAGAATAGGAAAAAATGCGTACACTCCTTTGAACGACAGGAATACGTTTTTTAAGAACAAAAGTAGGGATTTCTATTAAAAAAATTAATTTGCCCTCCAAATGACCTTGATATTTGTCCGAAGGTCAAGGTAAGGTCACCTTTAGATAGTCTTATACAAGATCTACAACTTTTGTTTAAAATATTTTTCAATATTTCTTATAACTTTCGAGTCATTTGCGTGGAAAGATTAAAATCAGTTATAATGAGTTGGTGCGTAATGACAACTTTGACCCCTTATATCTCAGCGATAAAAAATAGGCTCAATTTAAAATTTTCAGAGGAGTAATGTCTCATGATAAACTATCATTTAACATCAAATTTAAGTCCAAATTCGAAGGTGAAAAAACAGGCGATTTTTGCGGTCACTCTTTTCTTAACAGGGCTTGGATGGGAACGGCCAGGGGTAGGTGTGAGCCAGGGAGAAACCAAGGAATAATTGTGTCGGGAGGGGCAGTGGATAAATAATGTAGGAAGTCTTCGTGGTTGACGTCACCTGGTCCCACAGAAAAGGATCCTTCTGGAATAGGGAGCTCGAGGAGAGGGAACTGGGATATAAAATAATTTAAAAGTTCAGTACAGGAAGGGGAAGAAGGTTCTGAAGGGTGTTGTGAGGGGGGGTCTGAATCATAGGGGTTCTCATCGAAGTCGGGAAGATTTCTTGCGAAATCTTCCGGATCCTCGGGGAACTCTGAGGACTCCGAAGGGATGGAAGGGGATGGAGGATCGGAGTCGAGGGTAATTACAGGTATGGGGGACGGACACCGAGGCTCTAGTGAAGATGCGGGAGACGGGGAAGGAGAAGGTTCTAGTAAAATCGGGGTAGGAGATCTGGGGGGTGACCCTGTCAAGGATGGTGGGGCCGGGACAAGTGTACCGGGGAAGAAAGAGGAATGTTCTGGAGAGGAGATAATTAGGTGCAGGGATTGAAGGAGATTTGTTATTTGGCGTATTAATGTCCATACTAATGCTATGGTTAGCTGGACTGCCGGCGATTGACTCGGATATAATTTGAGTCAGCCCTTCTCTTAATCGCCTGTTCCGCCGATTCCGCCAACGCTTTATGTTTGATCGCGAATTACGGGGCAACACTAATAGAATTAAAGGTACGCGATTTTAGAGACAGTAATTATTGAGAAAAACGGATGGTTAATTAGGGTTTTTGGGGTCTCTATTGAGAAACGATCCCTGAGATTTAATTACCGTTTCATTCTTTTTAATTTGAAATATATTCGGTAATAGGATTTGAAAAAATGAAATATATATATATATATATATATATATATATATATATATTAATGCAAAAGGTTTCCGGATGGATGCCGCGTGATTTGACAGCGTAATGCCGTAATATATATATGTATATGTATGTATGTATGTATGTGTGATACATATATGTATCTTATCTTTTAATTAGAATACCGTATGACAATGTTATACTTATTGTTAATTTAATAGAACATAACAAAGTTAAGGCACTTCCTTAAATTTTTATATTTGCGGTTTGCATCTTATTAAGCATCATTGATAACAAGAAAATGCATAATTTCACAATTTCGTAGCATGATCACATTAAGATAACTTATTTCGTAATAAGACCTGCTAGTCTACGATTTATGCAATTGTTTCATCTGTGATTGCGATCTTCTACATGAAATTGAAAAAAATCATGCTTTTTTTCTTATTATCAGATAGTTATACTCACTATAAAGTAATATGATGTACAAACATATACGATTCTATTGAGAATGAAATATTATGGATGCAATATCATAGTACAATATAGCAAATATTTCTATCTACAATGACGAAACGATAAGATGCAACGAAACAATAATAAATTAAAGGAAGTACACTTTCATATTTTTTATAAAATGAATACATAGAAAATATTAAAACTTTTTGCGTTCTACGTTTTTTTTATTGCTTTGTATTGCTTACCTTTTCTCGTTTATATATTGCTTTTTATTTCAATTTTGATTTTTGTATCTCTTACAGTGCATTCATTTATTTGTATGTTGTTCTTCCATTCTATATATTTTTATTTTTTTTTGTTCTTTACATTTTCTTAAAGAATGATGCTCAAAATGGCTTTCTTTTCTATGCTACAATTATTCCGATTTCTTATTTGTTTAACAAATTATTCATTTTCCTATAAATATAACCTCCTTTAGCACTATTATTATATCTTGTGCGAGAGTACAATTTTATTTTCATCATATATCTCAATGCTTGCAGCCGATAATTGTAACATGCATTATTTTCATCCAGCTATTCAGAATACTTTTTATTTGTTGTATTAATACATTCATTTGTTATTTTATCCAAAATTTGCTTTGATGCCCAATATTTTTGCCATACATCATTGAATGTCATTAATTGTGTTTGGACCACTTTTGTAAAAAGATCTGTTGGTTGTATTAATTTTGTTATTACAGGAGCATCCTCGTCTGCATTTGGATATTCTCGATATTCTATATATATTTCACTTTCCATAACATTATCCATTGGTGTTTTCATCATGTAATTACAACAATTGTCGCACTTGGTTTTTGCACGCTTTGACGTGCTATATATCCTGCAAAAAATGCAACAGCATTTTGATCATATATATTTAGTAGCTCAACATTTTCTGCATCTCTTACATTATCAAATTCTTCAAGAATTTGTGTGTCTTCCACAAATGAGTCATCTTCAGAATTGACATCACATTGTGCGCCGATATTTGCGTTCAATGAATCTTCTAGCATTTTAACAAGATGGCTAGGTGAATTAATAAGGAATTCAGCTTTTGGGCATTGAACATTGCCTTTATCACTTGTTGGGATGTATCCCGTAGATATTATATGTCTCAGAGAGAGTCGGACCATTCTTGCTGTGAGATTGAGATTAAATCCTCCGCGTTGTCTTAATTTAGAAAATAAATGTTCAACCGAGTCTTGATTGCATAATCCTGTGGCAAGTTCAAATTTTTCATTTCGCCTTGTGAGTTCCTTATATTTCAAGAATGGCTTGTACAGTTAAACTTAAGCCTTTCAAACAAGGGATTTTAGACAATCTGTTTGGCGATAAAGACCATTTTGAGCACCATTCAACAAAATCTGTTAATAAAATTTCAATGTCAGGATTTTTGGCAGACAATGGCCGTTTTCCACCATATGTGATATTTAGACTATAAGAATTGCAAGCGTCTATTACTTTAGTCAAATATTCTGTAAAATCAGCCGTTGCATCCCATGTATTTGTTTGTAATAGCTTTCTATGGCCGGCAGTTCTTATTGCAGCTGCAAATGTATGAATAAATAATTGGAAAGCTCTTTTAACATTCATAGTTTCAAAAGCATTGGAGCGAATATGTGCTTCCGTAATATGAGATAATAAATTAGAACCTCCTTTATTGGCGTCATCAATAGATCATGTTAATTCAAAATCATCAAATGATGCAATTATTTTTCCATCGCGATACAGATATTTATGTTTCCTAAATAAACTTGCCAATCTTTTCACTAAATGTGAGAAATCAAATGATGCATAATATTTTTTTTCATTATGTATAAAGAATGGCTTATCCGGATGCACACCAAATTGAACATAAGTGCTCTGATTGCATGTGCCTTGATCACACGTTACGAGTCGCACATTAGCACCTGTTTCGATAAGTTTATCTAAGCATTCTTTTATTAAAATTATTATATCTTCCGTTTTCATGCATTTCCCTGGAAGAAAATATGCTAACGATTGACGCCATGGATTCCGCACATTTATACTATTTAAGCAAAAAGCAAATACACATTTTGCTCTTTCATGTTTTTTTCCTAATGATCCTAAATCAACAAGCCCTTCTATTTGATCCAATTTGGGCGAATATTCTTCATATGATTTAATTGTCATTTCATCCCACTTTAATGCACAGTCTTTCTTCCAAGGGTATCTTAGATATTTTCTCTCGTAATTTACAAAATATAAAGTCGCAAAATTCGGGCATCATATTATATTCTTCATGCCATCTTCTAATTGTTCGTTCTCCAGGCAAATTGCAACCTACCTTTCGTAAACCACGCAGTGCAGAAGCAGACTAATAATAAAGTTGCTTCGATATAATTTTTTCTTCTTGCATGTACGCTGCGTTTGGCGTATGTAGTTGTATGCACATGTAAATTTACCATGGCTTTCGTAACGGGATGCAATTCTAATTTATCCATTAATTTCTGTATATTTTTTTTCGTATTTTTTTATTTATGCGCTTTGCAGGTGTTCGTCGAGAATATCTTTGCAAACGCAACTTTAATGTTTTTATTATTCGGCGCAGATGTACATTTTCATTTCTAAAGGAACTAATAATTATTTTTAAATTATTTTCTTCTTCCTTATCATTTTTTCTTTATTTCTCATCTCTTTATTTTGTATTTCTTTATTTTTTATGGATTGCATTGGTGATTCCAAATGTATCCATTCCATGACATCTTCCTCTTCTGATGTCATATCAAAATGTAGTCGCGGTGACCGATAAGTTTGTAATGGTGGCAATTGAAATGATCGTTCTAGCATTTCATCGTTTTCAATATTTTCTAATGTTCTTGGCCTTATAGTATTTTCATGCTTCCGTTTTTTATTTGCTCCCATTACATTTATTGTATTTTCTGTATCGGTCACCTCTGTCGCAATAGGCATACTCTCCATGTTTATGTCATTATTGTTTTCTTTTGAAACAATATTTAAAAAACAAATAGGTATTGATCCGTGTTTTCATGATTTCTTACCTTCTCCCTTGAAAGAATTTTTATCAAAATGATCTGCACACAAACCAGCACGATGGCAGATAAAACTAGCAGATCATTTTTCTAATTGACTATTTCCTGAAACAGAATCAACGCAAAAGATTATTAAAATAAATCTTTCAGAAAATTTCTTAAGAAAAAAGCACTATTAATTATTGTACGCTGAAAAAATTGTATTCTCAACTTAAGAATATGCCACTTATCTTTAGAATATATACTAAAGATAAGTGGCATATTCTTAAGTTGAGAATACAATTTTTTCAGTGTATGCATACACACACACACACACACACACACACATATATTTAAAAATACATATAAATATAAATATATATTAGGTGTACAAATAAGTTTCCGCGGTTTTTTATAAAAAATTAGGAATTTATTGTGAAGGAACGGTACATTACGTTTTATTCAAAATATTTTCCATCACTTGCCACCACTTTTCTCCATCTTTCTGGCAGCATTCGGATACCACGTCGGAAAAATTCTTCATCTTTTGACGCTATCCACAAATCTACCCAATTTTTGGTATCTTCATATGATGTAAAGCGCTGCTCAGACAGACCATGTGCCATCGACCGGAACAGGTGATAATCAGAAGGGGCTAAGTCCTGGTGAATATGGCGGGTGGGGTAAAACTTCCCACTTGAGTGTTTCCAAGTAAGTTTTTTACCGCCGCCGCAACATGTGGACGAGCATTATCGTGTAGGAGAATAATTTTGTCGTGTCTGGAGTAGTAATGGGCGCGTTTTTCCTTGAGTGCCCGACTCAATCTCATTAATTGTGTTCGGTAGAGAGCTCCAGTAATCTTCCTCCAATAATACTGCCAATTCCATGTCTTCATACACTTTCGGCCTTCCACTGCGTTCTTTGTCCTCCACGTCAAACTCACCGTTCTTAAATTTTTGAAACCACTCCTGACAACTTCTCTCACTTAAAGCAGCCTCACCATATGCTTCTAGAAGCAATCGATGCGCCTCAGCTGCAGATTTTTTCAAATTAAAGAAGTAAATCAAAAGTTCCCGCAAATGACGCTTATTCGGCACAAAACTTGACATTTTCGCACGAAAAAAATTACGTGATGCTGATACGGAATCACTAATACTTCAAGGTTATGGTGTTGCCAGATGACGAAACTTGGGATATTACGTTTTACATCTGACAATTTCAACATGACCTTCTGGTGCTATCTTTTGTCAAACCGCGGAAACTTATTTGTACACCTAATATATATATATATATATATATATATATACATATACACATACACATATAATTTTAATATTAATATATTAATTTATTAAACGATAGTTGTGCTTTCTTCTTCCTTTCGCATTTACTCACGCGCATCTAAAAGACTCTCTAAACATGTTACAATACATAATTTTTATTTTTTAAGACGATTCAATCTTGTTCGGATTATTATTTTGTTATATAACTTGTAAAAATGTGTCAAAGCACAGTAATGCGGATAATGCGAGGTATAACGTAATACAAAGTAATGCGTAAGTAATTCCAGAAAAAATGTACATGTATTGCGACAGTGAGATACCTCTCGGTAAAATCTCCTTATTAAATCATATACATATATATAAATACCGTCTGTCTGTCTGACCGCGAACTACTCCCGCATTCGTGGACCGATTTTCGTAAAAGAGGTACCAAAATGTAGCGAATTTTTAGGGGGAGGCTGCTATGTGGTTTTTTTAAAAGGTTTGGGCCACCCACGCATAGAGAAGCCAGAATTGATTAGCGGGGAGCAGCAAGTTATTACGCAGAGTATAGCTGCGAGAGAAACAGTTGAAGATCGAGGAGGGAGGAGGAACGTCGAGCTACAGTTTATTTGTAATAAGTTAGCGTGGGGAGGGAATCCACTAGAACACCAAAAGAAAAACAAATGAAGGTCGCGGGACATGGATAAACGAGCTATACTCTATGCGTAATAATATGCAAGGGCGTGTAATATGGAATCAATGCCCATGCAAAGACCCACGTATTGACCACCGCGCATGCGCAGTGAGGGAGCGTAATTGGGAATGTCATAAAAAAGAAAGGATAAAAGAGCGAAAACGGAATAAGAATAGAAGAAATTTAACGAGGAAAGAGCGAAAACGCGAAAAGAATAGAAGAAATTTAACTAGGAAAGATACAAATAAACGTAAAGAAGAATAGATCAAAAAAGATAAGGAAAAAAAGCAGAAATGCAGAGGAGTTAAAACGAAGATAAAGGAAAAGCGAACATGACCCACCCAAGCATATATTAGAGAAGGTGCGATGATGAGCGGAATACGTAGAATAAGATTCCCCCAAAACGGGGAATTAGCGGGAAGGGTGGAAGAAGGAACAATTTTTAACGTAAACTCGAAAGAACAAACGAAATTAAGAAAATTTGGAATAAAAACGAATATTGAAAGGGGAAAAGCGAGAAGTGATTGGAATTAACGGACATGGATGATTAACAAACGAAAGAAGAATAAACAAAAGAAAGAAAAAAAGGGAGAAAAAGGAAATCGACAGAATGGACGGAAAAGATATTGGCGAGGAGAAGAGGAATAAAATGGAAAAGACGCGAAAAGAGGAAAAAAATGTACGAGGAGGAAGGAAAGAGGAAGAAATGATGATAAAAGGAATTGATTATAGAAAGGAAAATATTGACATGTATGTTTTTCAAAGATAAGAGTTAGAGAGACGAAAGTTATTAGAAAAAAGGGTAGATGATAGGATGGAGGAACAAAAGAGGGTAAAGATAGGCAGAATAACAAAAAAAGGATTAATAAAATGAAAAGGATAGAAAAACCAAAAAAGAATATTAAAATTTCAGAAATGGATGACGGGATGGATGAATTGTTGATAGAAGCAGTAAAGGAATTGGAGGAGAGAATGCGGAAAAAGGAAGAGAGGAAAGAAGATGAGGAGGATGAAAAGACGAGAGAAAAGAAACAGCGGCAAGAGAATGAGTGCGGAAGGAGGAAAGTAGTAAAGAAAAGAAAAAACGAGTAAGACTAATAAGGAAGAAGAAATAACATTATCGAAAAAAGAAGAAAAAGAATAGATACGTAAGAAAGGAAAGAGAATATATATATATATAAATTATGTAATATAGAAAAGAAAAAAATTAAAATAGAAATTTATTTAAATTATATTTGTTGACAATATAATACAAAGAAAAATAAAACATAAAAAACAAAAATAATAAAATAAAATATATTTTTAAAAAAATTAGAAAATATTGATAGTGAATTTGATTAACATGATATATGTTTGATTAAATTAAAATGTATTGCATTAGAAAGAAGTATATATATGAAATATGTTTGATTAAAATGAAATAAAGTATAAAGAAGAAACAGTTGATATAATTTGTTTTTTGTTAAAAAAAGGAAAGGATAGGAAAAAAGGATTCTAAGGAACGAAACACATAACAAAGAATTGTTAAATTTCAGAATTGAATGATGGAAGGGATGAAATGAAGAAAGAGGCAGTGGAGGAATTGGAGGTGAGAAAGCGGAAAAAAGAAGAGAGGAAAGAAGATGAGTAGGATGAAAAGACGAGAGAGGAAAAACAATGGCAAGCGAATGCGTAAGGAGAATAATGGTAAAGAAATGAAAAAACGAGAAAGAAAAATAAGGAAGAGGAATTAACATAGATGAAAAAAGAAGAAAAAGAAAAGATAAATTATGTCATATGGAAAAGAAATAAATTATTAATTAAATTAATTTTGAGAGAAATGTATTTAAAAAAAAAGGAAAAATATATGATTATCAAATTAGCTAATTTTTGATTTTATAATCAAATATAATAAATTGCATTTGTAGACAAGAAAATAAAAAAAATATAATACATATATAACAAATAACAAAAATGTTTCACAAAAAATGTAATATACGGGAGGTTTTGTAAAAAGCGAAGTGAGAGTAGGGAAGGGAGAGAGAGCAGGAATGAGGTGAACAATAAAAAAAAAAAGGGATTGATTTCAGTAGAGCGCAGGCAAAGACAGACAGACTGAAAAGAAAAAAAAAAGTTTAAAAAAATATTTAAAAGAAAAAGAAAGAAAAAAAAAGAAAAAAATATATATTATTAATGGAAAAAGCTTTGAGGACGCTTCGCGCGGCCGAAAAGCTGGTATATTAATAAAATACATTGCGTTTCGTTATTATAGATCTTTCAATAAAAAATTTAAAGTGACTATGTTGCACGGGATATACAGAGTGATTCAAAATAAGTATAGTGTCCGTGAAATGACACATTCTTGAATCAATTTTAAGACAATTTTCTTTAGCAAAATTTCGTCCGACGCTTAGTTTTCGAATTATTAAAAGAAGTAATAACTTATAACGAGTCGGATACAAGAGGCAGGCAAGGGTGGCGCGAGTCACCGTCAGACGCGGGTGCTTATGCGTGGCGATCGCTGCGATCAGCTGGTCGCTACATACACACACATGCGAATACATCCTTCTCTCTCTCTCCTCTCTCTCTCATTTGCTTACTCGAAGTTATTATTCTCTTACTAAAATTATTATTTATTTTTTATTGTTAACATTTTCACTTAAATTATTTTCTTATTCTATTTCTTTTTTTTTTTTTTACGAGAGGGGGAAAATGCATTTATGCATACTCACCGGGCGATCCGGTGAGTTGGGGACTCGAGTCCAAGTCGAATTATCAACTCGGTACTCCCTCCTCACAAAAACCCCTCTCTCTCTAATTTTCTCTACCACTGTTTATTTGACATCCCGAAATTTGTTTTCACACAATACCAAAGAATAGTTATTATTACCTTGTTCGATGAATTGTTGTAATTTCTTGAGAAATAAATTTTTCAATAGATCGTACTTTTACTCAAGTTGAACGTAGATATCACGTTCTAAAGAACAGAGATCCACATAAATTAATCGAAAATTCTTTTTCTTTTATAAACTGTATTCTTTTATAAACTTCAACATAATCACATTCATTCACTCACTCGATAAGACGAGAAATTTATCAATGACTCTCTCACTAATCACTATCAATCACTATCGAATAATCACTGTTGGCCATTAAAAAATCACTCGATTAAAGAAAAACACAACGTTATTACGACGTGACGACGCGACAACGCGACGATATTTACCCGGCGACAGCAAACAGTTTTGGGTTGGCTAGGTTGCGGTAGGTTAAGGTACTAACAGCGCTGTCGAACGTGAACATGTGCTTGATTAAAGACGCGACAATTTAGTGTATAATATTATTATCATATGACATTTATACATCGTATTAAATTTTGAAAATCAATAATAATATGAAAATAATATGAAAAAATATCATTAAATTCTGGTGTTTGAATCTCTCTTGGCCTTTTCTTATGATTTGAAAACAAATTCAGAGCGACCAATATTTCTGAACATTTGGAACATCTTCTTATGTTTTTAAAACCATAAGAAAGAGCCAAGATAGATTGAAACGCCAGACTTTAATGATATTTTTTCATATTATTTTCATATTATTATTGATTTTCAATCAGATGATTTAATAAATATTTAATAATAATAAATATATAAATTTAATTAATAATAATATTTAATAATAATAAATAAATATTTAATATTAATAACACTATTTAATAATAATAAATAAATATTTAATGTTAATAATAATATTTAAGAATATTTAATAATAATATTTAGTATTAATAATAAATAATATTTAACATTAACAGTGAAAGTATTAAACATTTATTTATTCTAATTAATTTTAAAACAGATATCATACGATGTATAAATATCATATGATAATAATATTATACGCTAAATTGGCGCGTCTTCAATCAAGCACATGTTCACATTCGACAGCGCTGTTAGTATCTTAACCTACCGCAACCTAGCATAACCAAAAACAGTTTGCTGTCGCCGGGTAAATATCGTCACGTTGTCGCGTCGTCACGTCGTGTAATAACGTGTATCTTTCTTTAATCGAGTGATTTTTAATGGCCAACAGTGATTATTCGACAGTGATTGATAGTGATTAGTGATAGAGTCATTGGTAAATTTCTCGTCTTATCGAGTGAGTGAATGAATGTGATTATGTTGAAGTTTATAAAAGAATACAGTTTATAAAGGAAAAAGAATTTTCGATTAATTATTTAGTATGGATCTCTGTCCTTTAAAACATGATATCTACGTTCAATTTGAATGAAAGTACGATCTATTGGAAAATTCATTTCTCAAGAAATTACAGCAATACATCGAACAAGGTAATAATAACTATTCTTTGGTGTTGTGTGAAAACAAATTTCGGAATGTCAAATAAACAGTGTTAGAGAAAATTGGCGAATGAGAGGGGTTTTTAGTGGGTAGGGAGTACCGAGTTGGTAATTGGACTTAGTACTCGAATCCCACATAACTCACCGATCGCCTGATGAGTAGCACAAAATGCATTTTCCCCTCTCTCGTAAAAAAAAAAAAACCGGTACAATAGAATAAGAAAATAATTTAAGTGAAAATGAATGTATAATAATAAAAATAAATAATAATTTTAGTAAGAGTAATAATAACTTCAAATAAGCAAATGAGAGAGAGAGAGGAAGAGAGAGAGAGAGAGAGAGAATGAGAATTATGTATTCGCATGTGTGTGTATGTAGCGACCAGCTGATCGCAGCGATCGCCTCCTAGCACCCGCATCTGACGGTGACTCGCGCTACCCTTGCCTGTCTCTTGTATCCGACCCGTTATAAGTTAATTACTTTTAAAAATTCGAAAACTAAGCGTCGGACGAAATTTTGCTAAAGGAAAAAATCGTCTTAGAATTGACTCAAAAATATGTCATTTCACGGACACTATACTTATTTTGAATCACCCTGTATACATATAAGGTGTTAGAAAAGTCTGGAAACGGTCAAATATCTCGAAAACGAAACGTTTCTGAGAAAAATGTTTCAGATAAAAAAGTTGTATAGCTTGAAGGGGGACATAAGATGGTGGCATTAATTTGACATTGAAGAGTCACCTGAAGATCACGTGAAGGTCACCTCCAACTTTTTAAATAGGATACCCTATATACTTTTATATGTTCTTATAGCTTGCCTCAAGAGGCTTTCCAAAACACTATAATAAAGTATTTTTTCATTGAGTACTTTTCGAGTTATGAGGTTTGAAATATCGAATTTTTTAATTTTACATAAACCGTAAAATATCTTATAAAATATTCATTTTTTATTATCTTATCTTAATACATTTATGCACAAAATAATAGAGAGGAATTGATTGATATAAAGGAACATATAATTATTTCGGGAAAAAATATGTAATTTGTAATTAATAATTACATATTATAACTGGAAAGTACTCAATAAAAAATACTTTATTATAGTGTTTCTGAGAAAGCTCTTGAATAAAAGAAAAAAATAACGCTTAAGAAATAATAAAAAAAAGTTGCTTATTGTGTATTAATGCACAAAATAAATGTAAACTTATCAATTATATGTATAAACACTTGATATTTCTTAAATTGAAACAGTGCCTTCCATAAGAATCAGAAGAATAAACTATTTAATATTTTCATTCACATGGCACAATATAAAGTACACCGATCACAACAATTCGTAGAAACTTTTTAAATACCTCGAGGGGAAAAATTTCTTTAACTGCTCTTCCTTATCGCATTAACAAAAAAAAGCAGAGAAAAAACACGAGGTAAGAAATAAGAGATAAACACAGATATAAATTGTAAAGCCGATTATAAATACGACGATCAAGCTAATGCTGCGATCGATGGGGAGAGCCAACGTTTATCTTCCTTTATCAATAAAGCGTTCACTATCGCATGTCACTCAGTCCTGAGGACAGGAGAAGAAAGGGGGGGCACAAGATAGCGACCGGACCGCGGTGAGTCGTGAGCCATTACTTCGTTTCTTTAACCTCGCCAAGCTGTTAACGCAGCACGGGAGCATTATTTATATGCAAGTACACAACTTTATATAAAATTTCTATATAAACACATATATAAAGAGATTTAAACACAAGTATCATACATATTCGGATTATAGTTATATGTGTGAATGATTTAAAGAAGAGACAACAGAATCAACAGAAATAACATCTCTTTTCATTGAATGGGTTAAAGAGAATGGTTCTCATGCTCGCTAACGGAATGATCCAGATCTTAATATAGAGAAAGGATACTAAAAATAGGGGGGAATTTAAAACATTATAAATTCCTATCCTTATTATCCAAAAATATATGAATAAGGGAAAATTTTCCAGTATGAACACGAGAATCATTCTCTTTTTAATATATTCAATGAGAAGAAGACAAATTAAATTAAATATTTCTATTGGACACGGTTGTCTTCCATATAAATAATCATTCCAGACATAAGCTGAATATTCTATGACATCGTGTTTAAACGTTTTTTACACATGTGCGGGTAATATAGACAGCATTTAATAATATTTTTATATGTGGATTATAGTTTTTTCAATATTTTTTTTCTAATTTTTTTTAGTTAGTTTGTAAACGATGACGACACCGACGATGACGGGACGCCGACGATGATAACGGTGACGACGTTGACGTTGACGTCGACGACAACGACGATAATGCCGGTAACGATAGCGACGACGACGATGTCGACGCCGACGGCGATGACGGCGACGATAACGGCGACGACATCGGCGACGTCAGCAACGGAAAACGTCGTCTTTATATTAAAAGTATAAAACTAAAATATTATTATTGAGAATATAATTATTATTGAGAATATAATTAGGAATAGTGCAGGGGGGATTATCATCAACCGCGATTTGCATTTATGAATTTTCATCAATATTAGACCGGTCTTGACATTTCAACTAAAGCCCGTTATAATTTTAACATTAACTTTGCTTACTCTTCTTTTAACTACTTCCTTAGAAAGAGACAAAGAGTGAGCTAAGCTAAGATTTAAGTATGCAATCAAGCTTAAAATTAATAAAAGTTTTAATTTCGCAATATATTTGTAGATACTTCATTGTTGTGACGTCTAGACTCTGAGAAAGGATGGATTGAAGAAAAACAATTATATAATTTGTAACGTCGGATTTTCGTGTCCTAATATCGCAGTAATTGATTTTGATAGCCGTCGGTTCCAGGAATTAACAACCAGACGTGAGGTAGGTAAAAGAAATGTTTATTGTGTAAGAAGCGTGCTATGTACAAGTGTAAGTGTGTGTGTGTGTGTGTGTGGGGGAGTGTGGGCGCGTTAAAGCGCGATAGCTCGATCCACGCGAAATCAATCGTTCAATTCGATCGGCCGGAGAATTGATTATTTTGCAATCAGCGGGTCGCGATTTACGGCCGTTGCGGATGCCCCTTTTGCAATGCAATTGCAATCGCGACGGTAGTTAATATCGCTCGCTTACGAGTGATAATTCGCGATCTAATGCGCTTATACTTCTTGCGCTTGTTATGCACGTAAGATGCGTTCGGGATTCTCGGGAATCGCTCGTTATCAGTTCTGCGCGCGCCTTTTTGCTCGCGTTTTTATATCGTCGCCGCGGTGGGCTTTAAGCCGGATGTAGTATTGCCCGCCCGATATTTCCCTGAAGGAATAAGGATTGCGGAAGGCATCGCGACGTTAGCGAGCGTCGGAAGCGGCTCAAGGTTCCACCTCGTGATAGGCGCGACGCCTAAATTGGATCTAGGATAAGATGCGATCCTTGAGCACCGATATCGATCGGCGGAGGCAGCGTTCTCACTAACTCTCTGGCTCGTCGGTATTCGCTTTGGATTATTTTTCTATGCTTGGCTTGCCTTCAGACTAGCTTCGCTCGAGAGGATCGGAAGGATCGATCACTTGCCGCCGAGAGCCCTTTTTTTACCGCGCTAATCACCCGCGCCGGCTATATCGATAATTACTCCCACCTGGCGCCGGTAAGACAATCGGCTTGAAACGGTGCGCCAGGGGAGTTCGGGTGTGGTCACGGGTTCTCAACCGGCGGCTCCCGGCCGACGGATGTTCGTCGGTATTCCTACTCGGTCTTTACTACTGATTTAAAATGTGGGCGCACAGCCCCCGCCCCTGTCCGACCGATGGTCGTCGGCGGCAGCTTCCGGCCGGTGTTCTGCCGGGAACGATGCAGTTTTGGGGGTGCATCGTTACATCACCCCCCTCCCGACTTTACGCCTGAATTTGAGGCGCGGACTGGATGATCGGGTCTAGCGGATGCGCCCGGTGGGCGCAACTTGCCGTCGTGGCTAAACGCAAGATCCACTGGCCATCCGTGGTGCGTGGCCGGTAGCGGCGGGATACGCGTACCGCGAAGTGCGGTACCGAACACCAGGCCGGTTCGACCTGTACGCGGATCGGAGGTGCCGGGATGGGGTCCCATCGGTACTAGGAGCTCTGGTGCGGCGGTGATGGTGGTCGGTGTCTCCCGTGTCGGTGGTGGCGGGCGGCGCCGAACGGCCGCGGCTGTCTTTCCATGGTGGTGGTGGAGGCGACGTCGCAACATAGCGGCCTTGGCGGGTTTTCGCGGTGCGGACCGTTGATCACGGTCCCGATAGTGGAGCCGCGGCCCTCGACGGCCGGTGTTGCGCCGGTGGTGGTGGCGGTGCGGTGGCTCAATCCCCTGGCCCAAAAAACTCCTCGATTGCGGCGAGAATATCGTCCTGTTGCCTCGACATGTCACTTGGTTGTGTCGTGAGTCGCTTTTTTGGAGATTATTCGATATCGTTCTCGTCATGGTGGGGATGAGGTCGTCGTCTCCCGGCTTTTTTTTGTTTTGAGAGGACGGTTTCAAATCTTGAACGTACGTGTCATACCCATTTCCGCTTGCCGGAGGTCGATAATAAGCGGGTGATGTTCCTCACCCTGCGGGCCCGCTATATTTCGGACAAGCTTGATTAAAAGCGTCGGCCTTTAAGAGTGGGTGTCCTTCTTCCACACCCTCTCCTAGCGCAGGTTTCATTTTCTCGGCGTAGGTTGAAATATTTTTCCTGACGTTGCGAAAGCTTGGGGTTGATCCGGGACTAACTCGTAAGCCTCCTCTAAATTCTTCCGACGTATCCGGGTTATCCCCGTCGGTCGGCGGTGCTTCGGTCTCAGTTGGCGGGGGCACCTCGTCCGTGTATCAGGTATGCCGGCGTATACCCGGTGCATCAATGAGTCGCGGTGTTGAATGCGAATTGCAGGGCCAGTAGTTGTCGTCCCATGAGCGCAGATCCCTTCCACATATTGTCCGATCATGGTTTTGATGGTTCGGTTCGTTCGTTCGACTGGATTACAGTGAAGGGGCGCATGCTGGAGCGGTGAGGTGGCGGATATTGAGGGCCGCACGGCTCTTCCAGTACCCTGATCTCAGCTGCGTGCCGTTGTTCGTCAGAATCGTGTCCGGTCTTCCGTGTCGCAGCACCAGCCGGTCAGTGATAGTTTTGACCGCCCGGCGGTAGCTCGGCGAAGCGGAATGAACTCCGCCCATTGCGTGAAGCGGTCTTGCATCGAAAGGAGCCGCGTGCCCTTTTCTTGACCGAGGTAATGGACGATTTAGGGGGCCTGTCCCAAGGTCGCGTGATATTAGGCGTGTAGGTGCCGGCCGGACGTTGTTGCGCGGCCTTGTGGCTTTGGCAGTTAGTGCATGCCCGGACGTATTTTCCGATGTCCCAGAACATCCCCGGCCAAATAATACCTTTCGGCAATTCTGGCGATGATTTTTGCTATCCCCAGATGTCCCGGGGGGAGCATCGTGGAATTTCTCCATGGTGGCTGTTGTATTGGTTCCCGGATACAATTTCCACTGTTGTTCAGCCTCCCTTAAGTTAAGGCTATGTAGATGTGGGTAGAGTCGCCCTTCGTTGATTCGGTACTCCGGTCGATTCCCGGACTTCTCTCGACTTCCTTTTGAGAAGCTTCCGGTACTACTTACAGTGGCCGGGGGGGGGCGGCGCAGTTTGTCGCTTGGCGCGATAAGGCATCCGCAACGCGATTGAGCACCCTGCGGCGATACTGAATGTCGAACTCGTATTGCTGAAGTTCGAGCCCCATCGCCCTAATCGTCCGGTCGGTGATTCGAGTTTCCGCAGCCTCCAGGACTTCAGGGCCTGGTGGTCGGTTACTACGGTGAAGGCGTAACCTTCCAGGTAATTTCGCATCCGACGAATTCCCCATATAACCGGCGAGGCAAGTTCGGTTGCACTGTAGTCGCGCTCTGCCGCGTGGGCGTGCGGCTGGCGTAGGCGATGACCGCCCTTCTCGTAACGCTGCGTTAATACGGCCCCGAGTCCGGTACTGCTGGCATCCGTCTGCAGGATGAAACGTCGCGTAAAATCCGACACGCGAGTAGCGCGGAAATCAGGTGCCCTTGGAGGGGAATCGGGTTTTCCCCCCATTTCCACCGGGCTTCTTACGGGTTAAGTGAGTTAGAGAGCGGCGAGCGTCGAAAAGTTTGCGATAAACCGCCGGTACCATGATGCCATCCCGAGGAACTGACGGATCGCTTAACCGTTGTGGGTCCCGGCCAGTCAGCCACGGCGCTGACCTTTCCCGGTTCGTCTCACCCGTCTCGCCCCACTACGTGTCCCAGATACTTTAGTTGACCGACGCAGAATTTACACTTCCCGGGTTCAGTCGGAGTCGCGCTTCGTAATCGGCGGAAGGTCTCGGCGAGCAGCCGAGGTGTTCGAGAAGATCCGACTGATCACGATTATGTCGTTCAGGTATACGAAGACATATGGTTCGAGGTCTGGCCCGAGAACGGTATCCAGCAGCCGCTGGAAGGTGGGGGGTGCCGAGTGCAGAATTTATGGCGGGGCGTCGGCAGTTGGTCCGGTGTGTCCCGTGCTTGCATCGCCAGCAGCATTCGTGGGCACTTATTGTACACTGCGGCGATGGTCGGCGTCGGTTTCTCGCGCTTTACTCCCCGTTTCTCCTGTTCACGTCTTCATACTCTTTGTCCGGGGCCTGTAACTCGGCGATATTGCGAACCCGTCTACGCGTACGTATGTCTTGTACCCGGATGCATGTTGTCGTAAAGTAGTTCGAGCTGCTCTTCGCGCGAGAACCCCCCCGGGCCCGGCGCATCAGCGTCATTATCATCGTGGAGTAATGTGTAAATTTCTTCGCCGCTTGTCTGATGGCGGCCCATGATTTCCCGTCGTAATGAGGCCGTGTAACGTCGCGGGAAAAAATGTAGATAAAACGCCCGCTCAAAATCGTCCCACGTCCGCCAGTCCTCACGGTGGTTACGGTACCACAGTAATGTTCGCCCTTGAGCATCTCGGGTAGCCCTTGGAGCATTTGGGGCCCTGAGATCTCATATCCATCCCTGAGTTCTCGTAATCGTTCTAGAAACGCGGCTGGATCCCGACCGTCGAAGTGACAACCCACTTCCGGACTGGTTGATGATCTTCGCGTCCGAGGGAAGCGTCTGGGTTGGTCACTTCGTTTTCGTGTCGATTCGGCGTGACCGACGGGACATACGTAGACGGGGCCCCCACTTGTTCCCCTTCCCGGTACATCGAATTCGTCGGGGTTATCGTCGATGAAGTTACTCATCCGTAGTTCATCCAGCAGACCGGAGTCATCGAGGTCGTAAGACCGCAGAATGGCCGCCAATTGGGCCTTCGACAAGACGTAAACACCCTTTCATTTCCGCGTGTTATGCACACAACACTTCCTGTTTGGTTTACAAAAATCACGGTCCCTGGGCGCCAATGTAACGTCGGATTTTCGCGTCTTAATATCGCAGTAAAATGGATTTTGGATAGCCGTCGGTTCCAGGAATTAATAACGAGACGAGTAGGTAAAAGAAAGTTTATTGTGTAAGAAGCGTGTTATGCAAGTATAAGGGTGTGTGTGTGTGTGAGGGGCGCGTTAAAGCGGATAGCTCGATCCACGCGAGATCAATCGTTCACCTGATCGGCCGGAGAATTGATTATTTTGCAATCGGCGGGCGCGATTTACGGCCGTGGGATGACCCTTTGAATGCAATTGCAATCGCGACGGTAGCTAATATCGCTCGCTTACGAGTGGTAATTCGCGATCTAATGCGCTTAAAATTTCGTGCGCTTGTTATGCACGTAAGATGGTTCGGTTGATTCTCGGAATCGCTCGTTATCAGTTCTCGCGCGCGCGTTTTTGCTCGCGTTTTTATATCGTCGCCGCGATGGGCTTTAGCCGGATGTAGTATTGCCCGCCCGATATTTCCTGGAAGGAATAAGGATTGCGGAAGGCGTCGCGACGTTAGCGAGCGTCGGAGGCGGCTCAGGTTCCACCTCGTGATAGGCGCGACGCCTAAATCTAGGATAAGATGCGATCCTTGAGAACCGATATCGATCGGCGGGGGAAACGTTCTCACTACCCTCTGGCTCGTCGGTATTCGCTTTGGATTATTCTCTATGCTTGGCTTGCCTTCAGACTAGCTTTCGCTCGAGAGGATCGAGAAGGATCTGATCTTCCTGCTGCCGAAAGCCCTTTTTAAACCGCGCTAATCATCCGCGCCGGCGTATTCGATAATTACTCTCACCTGGCGCCGGTAAGACAATCGGTTTGAAACGGTGCGCCAGGGGAGTTCGGGATGCCGGCCACGGGTTCTCAACGTCGGCTCCCAACGGCGGTGTTCGGGATGCCGCATGTGGTTCTCAACCGCGGCTCCCGGCCGACGGTGTTCTGTCGGCATTCCTACCCGGGCTTTTGCTACTGATTTAAAATGTGGGCGCACAGCCCCCTGCCTGCCCGACCGATGGTCGTCGGGGGCAGCTTCCGGCCGGTGTTCTGCCGGGAACGATGCAGTTTTGGGGGTGTATCGTTACAAATTGAATATTTAAGGCGTATATTAATTTTGTTGTTTGTTAATATTTTTATTATTCAAAATATTAATGTATTTTAATATTATTAATGTATTTTATGTTTCAGGCTACAAAATATTTTTATAGCGATTGCTATAAAAATTATTCTACACGGGGACGAGGAAGAGGAAGAGGAAGAAGAAAAGGGAGGTGGAAGAGGAAGGGCCCGGAAGTTGGAAGAGGACGAGACGGAGAGAGGCAAAGAAGAAATACTTACATCTTTTATAATTAAATATATATATATATATATATATATATATGTGTATTAATATCTATATATCTATTATAATCTATTAATATCTATATATCTATTAATATCTATATATGTATTAATATCTCTATATGTATCTATATATCTATATATAATATCTATATATGTATCTATATATCTATTATAATATCTATTAATATCTATATATCAATTAATATCTCTATATCTATGTATCTTTTACATAACATTTTATAATAAATTACATTTTACAATTCATTTTTATAATTCATTTTTATAATTATCCAGTTATCCAGTATAATAATTATCCAGTTTTCCAATTTATTAATAAAAATAAATAAAAATTAAATAAAATATAAATAACTAATTCTACGTTTTCTCACATTATTATTACTCTTTTCGATTGTTAAGAGAGAGAGAGAGAGAGAGAGAGGGAGAGAGAGAGAGAGAGGTCATACAAAAGTTGTTAAAAATTTATTTAATATACATAAGCGTCTTGAACAGCACTGGTGCTACCGTCATTTTGTGCACATAGCACGGAACAGAAACCAGAAATTGTGCACCTTATATGTTACTCTCTGAGAACATTCGTGCACCTTGGTTTCGTAGTTTAGGTGCACATTTTTTAGGTCCTTACGTATCGCTTTCAGGGATCATCTAAAAGCGGGCCATGACAGCTCTCATTCTTCTCTCTGTATACCATATATCTATGTTATATAATATGTTTAGATTAAAAATTTCCACTACTTAAAAATCTATTTAAAATAAGTTTTCCTGAATTTTGAAAACAAATTATACACAATTAGTTATCGAATGTTCATAAGTTGATTATATATAATATATATATATATATATATATTTATTGTGTGTTTAAATATTGTAAATATATATTCAATAATTCTCTTTCTATCTATTATTTTACAGATATCTTGTGACGGGTAATTCCATAAATTCCATTGCATTTTCTTTTCGAGTCGGTCAATCTACAGAAATATAATAAAAGAAGTTTGTACTATAATTTCTAATACTTTGAGTTCTTTTATATCTAACAATTCCGGGAAGAAGAGTGAAAATCGATTGTTGATATTGGAATATATGGCAAATGCCTAATTGCTTTGAGGCAGTGGATGGGAAACATATTAAGTTAAAATGTCCACCTAATTCTGGCAGTTGCTTTTACAATTATAAAAAATACTTTAGCATTGTCTTAGTGGCTATTTGTCATTTATATAGATTTAAATTAGTAGATATAGGAGCTTATGACGGAAATAGCGGCGGTGGTATATTTGAAGCTTCAACTATTGGAAAAAATTTGAAGAATGGCCAATTAAATTTACCGAAAGATAATGCCAAACTTCCTGGTAGTAATATTAGTATGCTTTCCACTTATAACAAGAATAATGAAACCTTATGGTGGATCAAATTTGACGATTGCTCAAAAAATTTTTAATTATAGACATTCTAGAGTGAGACGCACAATTGAAAGTGCCTTTGGCATTCTAACTAATCGCTGGCAAATTATCCATAAATCTATTTGTATGTTGCCACAAACAGCGGACAAAATAACATTAGCATCAGTATGTCTACAGAATTTTTTGTATGAGGAACAAAAAGATGGTGTTAAAGAGTATAGCCAAGAAGTTAATGGCGACAGCACGTATTGGTCGCCTGTAGTAATTAATATTGATCAAAATAACACACAAATAGCAGCTGTTCAACGAAATTTCTTATATGAATATTTTATTTCTCTAACAGGAAAGGTAGATTTTCAGTATGATTATGTATGTAGAGGTACATATAGAGAGGTACATATCGAGAATAAGAGTCACAGCAAACACCAAGTAACAGTTATATAATTATTAGTTATTATTGTTGTGTGAAAAATTATAACTAACAGTTATATAACTTACTTGGTATTTGCTGGGCAGTATTTTAAACATCTCGTTTTCCGCTATGTGGAATATTTCAAAATGTTTTATTTATGTTTAATAAAATCAATAAAAAGTTATGATCAATATGTCAATTTTTTTATTATTTTAGTTATATATTATTTAAATATTATTATTTTTCAATGTATAATATATTAGTATAATATATTAATAGTAAAAACGAGTTTTATTTAATATTTTTATGTTTATTTATGTTTTGTATTTCATGTTTATGTATGATGCTTGATATATAATTTGCATAATAAAAAATATATAATTAATTGTAGTTTATAATATTAAATTTAATATAATAATGAATCTTTCTTTCTTTATTTCCTTTTCTCTCTCTTTCTCTCTCTCTCTCCCTTATATTATTAAAGTATTTAAAATCTGCATTAATGTAATAGAATTTATGAGTAATAGAATTTATGAATGTAATCCTTTAAGAAAAAAGATGTATTACTGGATGAATCTCGTTTTTATCGAAGTTTTGAAGCTTCTTTTCTATGAAGCTGATGAGCTGTCTCGATTATAACGCGTTGTATATTATATTCATAGCATCGAGTATCTCGAGGATTAATAGTTTGACAATTGTTCAAAAATAAAATTATATTTATGTGCGGCAGTAAATATGGGCCACTATGGTGCATCAAAACAAACCCCTACCACTCGGCCTCTGGCGACGTAGGCGTGGCCAGGTGAAGTGGAGGGAGGCGTTCTGATTGGTGGACTATTGATAAGATTGTTTAAGTGCTAAATATCTGAAGAAACAATACCCCACCTCCAGAAGTCTCGATTTTGATTGGCACGTACCATAGTGACCAGAGCTGCGATTGGTCGACGCCGCCTATGTCGTCGATTTTAGCAAATTTTTATTTCCCTACTTCCATGTACTAGACTCGAAGAAGCAATCCTCCTCGCACTTCAGCTCCGGTCCACTTGTATAGGGCTCCAAGCCAAATTCTCGTTACCTAACCCTTAGTCGCTACGCCTTGGTAGAAGGAACCCCCGCTTTACCGACTTTCGGGGTAATCGTAAAATAAATATGTCTCGAGGAAATAATCCTTATCTCTCCACTCTGTTTCGGGGCCCACTATGGAATATCGAAACAAGCCCCTCCGCTCGAACGATTTATGACGCACTTTATCGGAAAAGACAAAGTTTCAGCACGAGTTAATAATTATAATTAGACTACATTGCTATTTACAGTGGATTTGGAAAATTAAAAAGATGAACGTGCAGATGATCGAACGCGAGACGAGATGTTATAAAGGAAGAAGGGAAATGCTAAAAGTATTAAACATGAATTAAGATAAAAAATTTTCACATTTATTAATATTTTTCAAAAAATCAGGCATTTTTATAAAATTTTTTGCTTATTATTAATGTACAAAAATATATACAAAGAAGAATTATATTTATATTGTTATAAATTTTACATTTTTTTCTTATGCTACTTACAATATTTATAATTCTATTTTTAAAATAAAATCGGAAAATGCGCGGTTCTTATTTTAAAAAAGAAAAAGACGCATAAGTAATAAGAATATTGTTATGCCGTTGTATATCCATAAGATAGCAAATATCTGCTACTGATAAATCTACGTTTTATTAATACAGGCGTGCATATTTTTGTTTCATTTCGTGTAATAATTTCGTGAAACGCCGTGCGTCGAATCGCATTAAAGCGTAGATTTATCGAAGTTTCGCTATTTTTTTCTTCTTCGTTTTCTTGTGCTTCTTTTTCTCTTGTCAATAATAATTTTTTTATAGTATTAAAATTAATTCGCTGCGAGTTCTCGTAATTGAGAGTAATACCCTTAACTTTACAAGTTTCGTGAGTATTACCCTCTGGTGTTCGCACGATGTAAGCGTAAAATTTCGGGCCCCCCGGATACGAACGCCTCGATATAGCTACCGTGCCCGTAGCTTTCGAGTTCGTCCGTCATGTCGCTTAGAAAATTTCCCGTAGGTGGCACGTTCAAACCACCGGTGCTTATAAAAATACACGAATCTGTATCATAATATAACATGCGATTTAAACATTCTAAGTACTCGTACAATTTTAAACGCGCTAGTGCAGTATACGCGACTGTCACAACGTTTGTTATTGGCGAGGGGATGAGAGCCTCTTGTCGCAGTCGCCACGAAACATACAT
This sequence comes from Camponotus fellah, assembly GCA_030586385.1. NCBI lineage: Eukaryota > Metazoa > Arthropoda > Insecta > Hymenoptera > Formicidae > Camponotus > Camponotus fellah. The sequence continues at coordinate 26,876 of JAPIVC010000953.1, forward strand.
CACCTCATTATTCACAGGTAATATATCGGTTATCTCGTATGCGGCGCTCGTTAATAATGTCGCGAAACGTTGTTGCGTTTTTACAATTTCCGTAGTCAGCAAATTGGATCGTTGGCCGAATTTTCCCCAAAATGAATTTAAGCACAGTTTCCCAACCGAGCGTAAACCGGGATTCCACGCATTGTTTCGCTTATTAAGAGCGACATCCTTGGTTTTTCATATTCCCTCAAGTATCGCTCTTTTGCCTTATTGTCGTTTTCCCCGCATTCGCTCGGCCAACCACTGGCTTCCTGTTTAAGCTGTAAAAATGTATTAATATATTCGGCGAACAATCCACCGCGTCGTGACGTACGATCATATTGGCTAACTCTATATTGCCAAATTTCGTTTATTGACATTACGAGATAACCTTTCTGGACGGCCTTGCGTAATTCACAGGTTACCCAGGTACCCTCGAATTCACGCTCGCTATCATTATGTGCGCATGGTGTCTGAGAAAATGTTTCGCAGCAACTACGACATAACGCGAAGAGTAATTTTCCTCGCACGCGATGCGGAAGTACAGGATGAAATAAATCACGAGGAAGTACTCTACAATGAATGAGGCCTTCGACCAAGTCGAAATTATAATTCCGTGACCTTCCGACTAACGCGCTACATTCATCGCCGTAAATTTCCAGATGACCGATCGGAAAAAGACCGCTCTCTTCAATACAAACGGGTAAGAGCATACGTCGAGGTAATGTATTTTCTCTGTTCCCGTGACTTCGTATTGAGTTGCTATATTTCTCGTACGCCCACCGAAAAACGCGAAGATCGAGCGGTGGTGTTTCTATCGGATGGTTCGCTAGAAAATCATGCATTACACGATTGTCGCGCATTTCTTGGTCAAAGGCGCACTCCCACTTTTCCGACACTATGTATCCCCGCTGACGAAGCCGCCATGAAATTGCGAGAGTTCGTTCATATCGCGAATTTAATGTATCTCCGCGATCCTCTCCCGATGAAAGCGCTTTATCGTGATTTACAGGGAAACATGATGGACATCCGTGCCAAAAGCAACCGTGAAATTGCAACACGTGACGCGTCCTTCCCGCAACAGACGTTTCGTAATATCCGTCGACGAGCATACCCTCGATCATGCGATATTCCCGCGCGCGCCCCGTATGATTTATACGTCGGTCGAGTTCGCGCTCCATCCATATCAGCCATTGTAAGGCTTTACGCGAATGATTGTTCGTGCATCTGTATCCCCCCGTAGGAATGATGCCTATCGTATCGGCTTGCAAAAAGTTTTTCCGGAAAACCGTCATGCAAGTCGAAGCAATAGTTGTACATTTCTCGAACGGACATACATTTCCGCGATCTAGGAAAATTTTTCTAAACGCTACGCATGCTCGTCGAAGAATATCAACATCGTTACGACAATAGCGTACTATCTCGCGTTAGAAGTCGAACACGATATTTTTTCCCTCATTTCGGTATGCCATGCGAGAAAGCGTTCGCGTTCTTGCGATTTCATGCTATCCGGAGAATAATATTGTACATCAGGTAACGGTCCGATATACGTTTAATTTTCGATAGTATTAAATAAATGCGGAAAAATGCCCTTATCTTCAGTGTCATTTAGCCTGAAAGCCTTAGGTAATTCGGATAAGCGCATCGGCATATAATTAACGCTATCGATGAATTTCTACGGTATGTTCTACGGTTAAAAAAATAATTTTTGTACCATTTAAAATTACTTTTGGTTCGGTATCTCTACAATTTTCCATGATATATTTCAAAATAAATTGCGCGTCGAACGCTTTCGCATTATGCGCTATACAAATTATCTATTTAAAACATTTTACCGGACGCGTAGCAAAATCTGTTTAACCGGATCGCGTTGAAATATGAACTCTAGCACTCCGCACCAACGACACCGCACGGATGTTATTTTCTCCCACGCATGCTTCGCAAATCTGTTGCGCGACGCATAATGTCGGAATATGTTTTTTTATATTTCCCGTTCCTTCGACTGTCTCGTCTTGTCGCATTTCAAAATCGTAAAATATGAAAGCCACACGTCCCTTTTCGCGTTCATATGCATGCTCGCTCGTTTGTTTCCGCACTATCACTTATGTTCCGTGCTTCTTCTTCTTCTCTCATATTAGATACATTTGCCTCATCCGATACTACCGTTGACGACGATGGCCCGGCAGAAGAAATATCGCCCCGTTGACGAAGAGGTTGTATATAACACAAGTGATTGCGCGGTTGTTGCAAACGGCATAATTTACAATAAGAAACACCGCATTCGTGTTTTAAATTCGATTTAACGATACGACCGCAATTATCGCAAAATTGTACGATGCTACAAACATTAGCGCGTGTTCTACCGTCATACGATTTTTCGCTGCGATGACGCTCGAAACACCCTGCACCGTAAAATAGCCGATTGCACGCATTGCATTTTATTTCGGCGTGAGTGGAATCGCACGGAGGTACGGATAAACATCGCGGGCATTTATTTAAGCACCGGTGACTATTAGGCCTATCGTTTCGAAAGCCTACATTGCATGCTACACAATAATCGCAAGTACCAGCGGCGGCTCTTAAATTTAAAATAGGATTATAATGTTGCGAATCCTCATAATACATGATATTTAACTGCCGCAAGGAGCAGCGACGGAAGCGTCGCCGCGAATCTCCCTCTCGTCTCGCGCGAGTAAATCCGAGCGGGATCCCGCTCCTTCTCTCGTTATCGCGTCGAGGAGGAGAGATATGCGACTTCGAGAAGAAAACGCGCGCCCGGCGAACGCGATATCGCGCGCGCGACGAGATCCTGGCCTCTCGGAGCGAACCCTTCTCTCCCCTCCGACGCATTCTCGTCGATCCACGGGGACGAAGGATCGATCGCCTCCGTCGACGAGAGACGCCTCTATCCGCGGCATGTTCTCCCGATGAATCGTACTCCTATTTATAAACGGCGTGTGCATTTAGGTTAAAATTTGAACGATGCGATAAACTCTTATCCGAAACGTAAACGACGACCTCTACGCGCAACGTGCTCTCCCGATACATCACAGGTATCCAAGGTGACAGAATCGACGGCGCAGTTACAACGCGAATGTGCATTGCAATTAACGAAAAATGCCGGTGTCGTAATACCAGAAGAGGGTTGTGGAATTCGCGAGATCGAACGTTTCCAACATTATTTCGCCGCCGACAATATCGCTATCGTTGTGTATAATTTTAATACTTTTGGTCGCGGCGAAAAACCGTTGTATGACGGAACCGAAATACTCGCTTCTCTCGGACGCGCCGCGCTAAGACGAGAGCGCGACGATAACGAGTTTCGCGGCGACGCTTCCGTCGTCATTTTTTTATCTCGGACGCGCCGCGCTAAGCCGAGAGCGAGATTCGCGGCGACGCTTCTGTCGCTGCTCCTTCCTCTCGGACGAGAAGCGCGCGATAACGCGCGTCGAATCCATTAGAATGCGGTATTTAGACGGATTCGTCGTTTCCGAATGGAAAAATTGCGCGACCGTTGGAGAGATCTTTATTCCGCTCGCGCGACGTCATCATTGCTCGAACGAGCGTATAAAGACGCGACGATTCCTCGAGGCGCGCACACTCCCCGTCGATCGACGCGGCGCGACCGATCCGTTTTTTCGATCGTTTTTTCGGGACATAAATTCGCGAACGAAGAAGAAGCATGTATGAACCGCGCGAGTTCAACCGCTCGACCGTGGATGTTAGCGGCGGCTCTGGCGGAAGAATATTCGGCATGTCCGATAGACAATTGCGACTTCGAGTTGAAGGAGAGCGCGCGATGGAACGTCGCGACGTACCACCTGAGAAGGTCCATTCAAACGCACGATAGGTGCGAGGAGTTATGGGTCGAGACGGTTCTGGCTAACAGTAAGAGAGCCTTCGATTACAACGTTAATTTAGACAAGTGATATTACGCGAAGTATCCGAAGGGTTATCCGTATTCCCGCGATCGGAAGCCGCATTCGTTCGATTATCCGCAACCGGAGGAGCTCTCGCCGCTCAGGCTCTGCGAGATCAACGCGCCCAAGGATAACGCGGGCGAATATCTGCGATACACCTACAATCGCAACGAACGCTCGCGCCTACTCGTTTCGCAGGAGAACGTTCTACGGCTATGACTGGCCGCTCGAGAACTTCGAGCTGGAGGAGAACCTATAAGCACGAGGATCGCGTCGATCCGCCGCCGGTCGATCGCTACGTCCGAGTGTTGAAGGAGAAGGCCGCGTGGAACGTCGCGACCTACTCGACGAGGCGAGAGATCAGTCTTCGAGACGCGCGCGAGGAGCTGTGGCTCGAGACGGTCGAGACGGTGGTCAGCGGTGAGATTTGACGCCGGACATAAGCGTCAAAGACGCGTGATGCATCACGTGCCCACGGATTCGCGGGGCGATACTCTCCGGATAACGAGGACGATCGCGATGAGAAGGACGACGAGAAAACGAGCTCTTCCCGTGGCGAAACGCGGCGGTTTCCTGCCGCTGTTGCCGGCGATCGGAGTTCTAGGATCGCTGATCGGTGGAACGGCCGGCGTGGCGAAGATCGTGAACGACGGCAAGGCCGCGTGTCGACGATTGGAAGAGCTGCAACGGTACAATAGAGCGATGGAGAGTCGCGGTTTGTATCTCGCGCCTTACAAGCGCGGAAGCATCGCTAGGCGAAGCGTGCGAACGGTTAAGAGGAAAAAAAAAAGTCGCGCTTCCGCGCGCGTTAGATGACGTCATAGCTCCGATCGGCGTCACGACGAACGAACAGTTGAGCAGCGCGGCCGCGCGCGCTCGCGTGCGTCACTTCAGAGGTGTGTTCATGCGCGACGCGTTATCGTGAACCTGGATGACGCTTCGGGACCGGGTTCGCATTGGGTGGCGTACGCTAAAAGGGGAAAAGACGCCATCTACTTCGACGCTTTCGGCAATCTTCGGCCGCCGCGAGAACTCGAGCGCTATTTCGGACGGAACACGCACATTGCGCACAATCGCGACTCTCAGCAGACGTACGATCAGAGCGTCTGCGGTCAATTGTGTCTGCGCTTCCTTCGTCGAATCGATTGAGGAGGAGGAAAGAGGAAGCCCTTCGGTCTCTAACGGCAATCGCGCGCGCGCGTCATCATGTCGCTGATTCTCACGCTGACCGGAAGAAGCAACGTTCTCACGGCGAGCTACTTTCCGCCTCTCGATCTGAGCGACGACGATTACGAACTCGGTCTGACCAATTTCGAAACTTACAACACGATTCCGAACGTGAATTCCTCGAACAATAAATTTTACTTCGACGACAACGACGAGACGATCATGATCCCGATCGGATCGTACGAGCTGCGCGACATAAGCGTGTACCTGAGAGCCGCGATTCTACGAAAACGGCGACGGCAGCGACGGCCGCCGAGCGCGAGGAGCGAGACGATGGCGATGGCGTCAGTGACGACAGCGAGTATCTGTACAACAGGTCGAGGACGAGGAGAACGGGAGCGCCGACGGCGGCGGCGAGGGCGTTCTGACGCTACGCGGTAACGATAATACTATGAGGAGCGAAATTAAATGCGCGTACCGAATTAATTTCGGCAAACCGAACAATATCGGATCACTACTGGGTTTTTCCCCCTCTCGCGTATTGCGACCGAACAAATGGTACGCGTCCGACGAGCCGGTGAGCATTATCGCGGTTAACACGATTCGCGTGGAGTGCAACCTGACTACGGGCGCGTACGTGAACGGGAAATCCGCCCACGCGATACACGAATTCGCGCCGAACGTTCCGCCGGGATATAAAGTGTCGGAGATCCCGAGGCAGATCATTTATCTGCCGGTCATCGTGACCGACATATCGCTGCGCGTCGTCGATCAGGACGGTCGATTGATCGATTTTCGCAGCGAGGAGATCTCGATTCGATTGCACGTGCGACGCAGACGATAGAGCGAACGCGGCGAGATAGAATAGCGGGAATAGAGCGAGTCGCGCGATGCTCGTTGTGGGCGAATTTAACGCCACGACGCCGCATCGCGACAGCAGAGGCGGCTTCCGCGATCGCGTCGCGGGAACTCGAGTCGCATGCTCGAGGGAGAGGAACGTCGGAGGGTTGTCCGCCTCCAATGCGGCTTTTCTGCGATCTATGGGTTTCGTCGTACCGAGAGCCGCGCGATAGTTCGAATGCGAAATATCCTGAGCATCGGCGGGGAACCCGTCTTCGACGATCGTATCGTGAAGATCGAGAGTCACACGTACAATCCGTACGCCAACACTACTTTCGGATACAGCGACGAGATACGAATACCCATACAACAGCAGGACCTATACACGCTGCCGTGCGAGAGTTTCCTCTACGTCGAAGGTAGACTGCATACGAAAAATAATCCGCCGTCCGCGTCGAGCGGCGAGTCGGGTAAGCCGGATTCCGCCGCTAAGGAATCGTCCGCGACATCGGCATGGCTCTCGAACAATTGCGTCGCCTTTATGTTCGAGGAGATACGTTACGAGCTCGATGGCGTGGGGATAAATCGTAATCGTTGGAATAACTAGCACGATTAAGAACTACGTATCGTTGACGAACGATCGAGGTGTCATCTTGAAGAACGCCGGATGGGATCTCATGAGCGGAGCGAGCAGCGTCTCGACGACGGGCGACTTCAACTTCTGCGTTTCTCTCAATACGCTGTTGGGTTTCTGTGAGGATTACAAGCGCGTCGTCATCAACGCGCGTCACGAGCTGATTCTGATAAGAGCGCGAAACGACAACAATTGCTTGATATCGCGCGAGGAATACGAGCCGAGAGTCGAGCTCACGATACAGTGGCGCGTGCCGCACGTGGTGTTGAATGACGTCAATAAATTATCGCTGTTGCGCACTTTGGACAACGGCCGATACCTGAGCGCGCCTTTTTCGCTCGTGGGATCTCTACGAGTTTCCGCTCTTACAGAGCACGACCAAACACTCATGGTCCGTGAAAGCAGCCACGCAGCTCGAGAAACCGCGTTACGTCATCTTCGCGTTACAGACCGGAAGGAAGAACGTCCTCTCGCAGGACGCTTCCAGATTCGACCCGTGCAATCTGACCAACGTAAAGTTGTATCTCAATTCCGACTTCTATCCGTATGACGATATGAATTTTTGTACTTCGATAAGAACAAGATCGCCGTACTGTACGACGCCTACGCGAGATTTCGACGAACGTATTACAGATCTGCTAGCGACGAGACGCTCCTGACTATGAATAAATTTTTACACTGCGGTCCGCTCGTGGTGATAGATTGTTCCCTCCAAAACGGAGCGGTCAAGAGCGCCACTGTGGACGTTCGTCTGGAATTCGACTGCAAAGAGAACGTTCCTTCTAACACCACGGCGTACTGTCTCATCATTCACGATCGCGTGGTGGAGTACAATCCGCTGACGAACGTCGTGCGTAAGATCCTGTAAGGCGAACGGAAGGAGAGAGAGGACGGAAGAGAGAGGATTAGAAAACCGCGAAAACGCCAAGAAAGCGTCCGGAAAACGCGAATAAGCGTCAGTCTCTATTTTGGCGATTAATAATATTAATAATTTAATATTAAATAATATTAATATTAATAATTAATAGTTTATATTCAGCCGTTGACGAAGTCTCTTACTGATAAAATTATTTTCTCTTAATGACAATAAAATGTATTCGTTATATAATTTTTAAAAAATTTATTTATTTTTTAATAATATGATGTTCTTACGCTTTATCAGACATTGTATACTTGAGAAGGACCACAACCATATGGTTGAAACGTCGTAGTAATAATGTACTAATAATTTGGCTAGTTTTTTGGTCGTATTATATTACCTTTAACTGAAAAAATTTTATAAATATGTATAAAATCACGAGTTCTCGATGAAATAAGTATTCTCGCGCAAACCGCACACTCCTATCTCTTATAGTTTCCGAGATATCGATTTTTGAAAATTAATTAACTTTTACAAAATTCGGGGAAAAACATAAGTTCCGAGTTCCAATTTTAACCCGACGAAAAAGGAAGTAATAAAAGGCTTATAACATTTATAAAAACCCGTTAGCATTACTCAGATGAAATATTTTCTTGAAAAACAAATAACCGTGTACTAAAAGTTCATATAAACCTACTAAACTAACATATAAATCTGCTTTCGCGTCGCCAACGAAGTGTAAACCTGGAAAAGAGAAGTAATCAGTTAATAAATTGGTATTAAAATTTTAGTAACAAAAATTTTAATGATGAGGTCGAATTTCTAGCAATACAGATTCAACACCAAAATTTTAATAATAAAAATCTAATTAAAAACCCAAAATATAGCAATTAAAAATTCATTATTAAAAATTTAGTAAGAAAAATTTAGTAACAAAAATCTAGTAATAAAATCTAGTGACAAAATTTTAATAGCAAAATATGATAAGAAAGACAAATTTTAGTAACCAAAATTTAGTGACAAATTTAGTGACAAAAATCTAGTGATAAATTTTTAGTGACAAATTTTAACAACAAAAACGTAATCGGAAAGTCAAAATTTTACTGTAACTAAAAAAGTAACTAAAAATTTAGTAACAAAATTTTAGTAACAAAATTTTAGTAACAAAATTTTGCGACAATAAGATACTTAAGAAAGGACGAGAAATTCTATATATTTCTATATATTATAATGAATTAAATTGTAACGGTCGTATTTTCGGGTCGTTTTTCCCGTAGTGCGGATAGATCGCCGGTGCAAGGTTCGCAAAAGAAAATACGCGAGATGTTCAATTAATATATGGTATTTATTCTTCAACAGTGTGGGATGTACAGAGTCTGGGTCCATGCGAAACCGGCTTGCCGCAGCGTCTCGGCGGTGCCGTCACTGATTAGTGACACCTTCGACCCCCCATCCACTAATGCGTCGAATGTGTATTACCCGACGCGGATCTTGATGTGTGGCCGCGGTGTGAACATTATTCGGGGCTTGCAGTTACGGCGGCGGTCTTTTCTCCAGCCCGTCGGCTTTTCCCGCCGGCGGATGGCACTGTGCGGTAAGCACTCCGTCCCGCACTGTGAGCAAAACTTTTTCGCGGGGCGTCGGCATTGGCGGCGCGTGTGTCCGCGCTGCTTGCACCGCCAGCAGCACTCCGCTTTATTATAAGCCGCCGCCATGACGGGTTTTGTTTCAGCCTTCTTGCGCTTGAGCGCTTTCTGTCGCTCGCTCACGAGATCCTCGTGTTCGCGGGCGCGCGCCTGTAACTCGGCGATATCGCCTATATCGCGCCGTCGAATGTAAAATTTATATTCCGGATGCATGTGGTCGTATAAGTACTCGAGCTGCATAAGGGGCGAGAATCCGCTGGCTCGGCGCATGAGCGTCATCATTACCGTGGACTGCGCGAATGTCCCGTTGGTGGCGATTCTCAATTTCTCGGCGCAGGGAGGCGTCGTATCGATGGAGCAGGAATTGCAGCCGAAATGCTGCCTCGAACCCCTGCCACGAAACCCAGCTGGTCCGGTGATTCCGGTACCAGAGTAAGGGCGTCCCCCTTAATAATTCGGATAGTCCGCGCAGGAGTTGCGCCTCCGTGATGTGGTAATTCTCGCGGAACTCGGCGAGGCGTTCCAGGAAGGCCGCCGGATCGCGCCCATCGAAATGATGCCCACTCTTCCGGATCTGATTGATGGCGCGGTGATCAGGTACCGTGAAGTTCGCGAGGTTTGTCGGAGCATCACGGATCAAGGGTGAGGTCTCCGTGATGACCACGTGTGGCACCGCGCCGGAAGGTCCGGCTTGTTCGCGAGGATCGGTCGCAAATTCGTCCGCGTGGGCGCATAATCTCGCATGCGTCAGCGTATGTCGTCAAGCGTGCCGGTGTCTCTATTCCGTAGCCCTCCGCTAACACGGCCAATTGTTCTTTCGGTAGCGCGTATATCCACGACCGCATAATGCACACTCACCTCTTACACTTTACATGATGGAAACAAGAAAAACGAGTCTCTGTTCGGGCGCCAATGTAACGGTCGTATTTTCAGGTCGTTTTTCCCGTAGCGCGGATAGATCGCCGGTGCAAGGTTCGCAAAAGAAAATACGCGAGATGTTCAATTAATAT